>CALNXK010000038.1:1615000-1707500 GCA_942486035.1 Porites lobata | reverse complement strand
ATAGCTGCCATTTATGACTAGCATTTCAGTTAAAGTTCGATAAATAATACCATCTGGGACATTTAAGGTGACAAGCACAGTATTTATATCGATATTGAAAGTTTGAGTTTTATCTCAGGGGTAAAGAATTTTATAAAAGACAGATATAAGGTGAACTACAATAAAACCACGAAACAATAAAATATATTAAATAAAATATGATCATAACAAAATAAGGCAAACTGAGGTAAAGAGCAAATAATAGAATAAAGTCTTTTTTAAAAAATATTTTTGTGTAATCCTTGCTGTCAGCTTAATTTCCTGCTTTGTTTTGTGTTTGATCGCAGTTTTTTAGTTGGACCCGGGGGTTACTTTAAAAAGTTTCAAAAGGTAAGGCGCCACCTCGGGGTCCAATCCCTTTCTTTTCTATATGGTACCATTTTTCACACAGTTGTTTCCCTTTCGTTTACCTTCTATTGACAAATGGTACCCCTTTCACATACGTAGCGCCGGGATAGACCTTTACATCCCTTTAAACTGCTGTTAATGCACTGTTTTGAAATATGAATAAATCACAAAACCAGGTTTATTCTCGACTTTTTCACAGCCATAAATTGCATCTGTTATAAGCTCTTTAGGGCCTTTTTATAGACCGAAATTTACTTCTAACAGTGATATCCCGCCCCTTTATCACCTTGGCCGGGTTCTTCGAAGTTAGGTTAAGATAACCCGGGGTTAGTGGGAAATTTGAAATCAGATATGAGAGCTAACGCAAATTTCAGTTTAATTCTCTTTGCCTACAATTTGATGATTGGATACTCTAAAGAGAATAGAGAAAATTATCCGAGAAAGTGCTTTTCATAAAAAGATAAATCATTCCGGGTTAAAATTTAAGCCCGGGTTAGCGCTAACCGGCGTTCGAACAACTGGGCCCAGAAGCCTGAAAAAGTACCTCTTTCGGGCGGATTCTTCATGTACATGGAGAAACTGATCGGGCGTTGCATGATAGTTCCTTGAAAGGAACTGCGCACCAAAGAAAGGTGCAGGTCGACAATTATTTAGACCTGTTATAGTTAAGCTGGTGTAAACTGTTCGTTTGTTAATTCTTTAAAAAAGCAAGCAATACCTTAGACGACCGTCGCAGGACTCTCGCAGGGAAGTAAAATTTAATCTCAATGAAGCTAGACCGTAGAACAGGAACAAAACATCAACTAAAACAAAATCATTTCATCTGTAATCAGTTCATGAACTTAGAGAAAGAAAATAACCTTGATCCACCTAACCTTTTGCGTGTCACTTTCCAGACTTTTAGCCATTTATTAATTATATAATAAGCGACTTTACACGTTTTTGTTTTCCATACAGGTGACTGAATTATTGTTAGTATATTACAATGCCAAGAGACAAGAACTTAGTATGGCCATAATATGAAGAGACCATATCGTCTCTCTGCTTCATGTGGAAGATTTTTTAGCTGCGCTTAGATCCTTTATGCAGTGGTGTAAAAATTCAATGTCGAAATGATCGCTACATGTTCTCTGTTAAGGCTTGTTGCTGTGATATTTGTTATTACTGACGGTATCTCGCACGCGAGACATTTAAAGGTGCATTCTAGTAAAGGTACACATTCAAGCGGACAGAAGAAGACACAATTGGAAGGTGCTGACACAACTTCTCAATGCTCTAACCCGACTGCCCATGGAAATTCGTGTATCCCTGTCCATATTCCTGTTCCTGTGCCCGTACAAACTCCCTATGTAAACGAACTCGACGTCTACGTCCATGATGGTAGGTCATTAAAGATACGATAACTTATAACGAAAACAAGAGGTAGTGTGATAGAGTGCTTCCGACATAACAGTCCTCCTTTGTACTCTAAAATTTCTTTTCTCATGTCACCTTTAATGTGCACGTGGTGTTTTATAATGCGTTTATTTTGCCACGGAACTTAAACTGCCTGCTTCATCTGCATTCAAACGAAATGACTCATTTCTCATATGACCAGAAGATCGAAATGCAGCAGATTAACATTTTTCCTTGAAATATTATTTGCAATATGTATTATTTTCAGTCCTAAGTTATGACAAAAGATGTTTTGTCTTTAGCGTCAGACAAAGAAGGTGCTAACATCTCTTTGTCTAAATACAACTACCTATAAATTAAAGATCTTTGTTGACTTATTTAAAGAACAATGATTAGAACCGTTTACCAAAGGCCTATTATCAAGCACGTAAAGAAAAAGAATGTATTCAGAAATTTGATTTCAGATTGTTTTCTAGGTGAAAGTTATTATTTTATTATATGAAGTTTTTCCTCCTCGACTTATTTAAATGTCAGTCGTCGTCGAGGAACCAGTTTTACCACCCACTGAAATAAAACGGGTTGAATTTACAAAGCAGGTAAAAAGTTCAGAAAAAAAGGGTTCGAATGAAAAAGTGTCTTACTCAATTTAAGTATCTGATATAGAAATTGCGATTGAGAATTCACATTCACGAAATGTCTGATAAAGAAGAAAATCCAGTCGGTGTAAAAAGTAACCGAAATTTTTGCTCTGTTCACTCAGAAAGTAAGAAGAGATTTCAAGTACTATACCTGTATACCAGGGGCAATGCGGATAAGCTTGAAGCTTTAAATAAATAAAAGAATACTTAGATTTATACTTGGAGATTACTCGTCTCCATACAACACTATTCTCTCAAAAGTCTGCTCTACTTCGTTGTGTAACAAACGCATTCAAAATTTTCTCATTCTGTTATATAAGAGTTTGTTTTTCACTCATTTCCCTACTTTTATGAAGAATATGTTTTCACTCCGGTCTTCTTCGTATGATCTTCGTGGCAACTACATTCTTTCACTAAGTAAACCTAAAACAACTACCTATGGTCTTAACGCCTTTTCTTACTTTTTGGCTAAGCAGTGGAATGTACTGCCGGACTTTTTTCGTACTAGTTTTTTTGCAGACTTTAAGACCAAAATACAGGATGTTACCTTCATGTAGATTCTTTTTGCCTGACATACTTAAACTTAAAATTGTGAATTGTAGATAATATTTTCTTTTTTTTATGTGCTTATTATTATTAATATTATTTTATTATTATTACTTATAATTCATTTAATTTAAATATATATATATATATTTCTACATTATTTTCATGTAGTGTCAGCTCGAAGATATTAGCTTGTTAGCTATTCTAAAATTCGAGCATAAATAAAGTTTTATGTTACGTTATGGGGAGGGGGCGCGGAAATTCCCATACAACAAAATGACCTCTTGACACTATTGTCTATATATGGAGGTTAGAGAATTGGAAATTTCTTTTGCTTTCAGAAAAACCTTACTTCTTTTACTAAGAAAAACTTACTATCATTGCTTTTTTTGTTTAAGGTAATCACTGCAAGAACGGAGGCATCATGACAAAACCCAAAAACCACATGTTCAAGTGTTTGTGTCCTCCCAAATATGGCGGACCTCTCTGTGAAGGTGCGACAAGAATTGTAAACTGCAACAACCTTTTTTCATTTATCCTGGACAATACAAATCAATTTTTAGGTGACAATTTTCCCAGACAATGATATATTTCTTTGATAAGTATTTAATATATATTTCTCTGGTAGACAGTTCAAGGGGCCGATAAACGTTATGTTCACACCACGTTCGCTAAATAATTTTCCAAAAATGAACAACGTTTGAACAGATATAAGATCAATAACGACAAGGCAACGGCTTCAAGAGGTCACAGAGGAGCGTGCTTCCTTGCTAGCAGAAGTCTCTCCTCGTCGTTAGAGACTGCTAGCAGGGAAGAGCGTGCCCATCTGCCAACCGTGAATATATCACACATTGCCGTTTTTCAGTAATTGCATTTTTCATGTAAAATTTGCACAAATTTTTATCCTGCGTTTGATCCAACAAAAATTGTCGAAAGAAATTTTCACACCAAAATTGCTTGCGCAGTGAACGCGTCCAGAACACGTGTAAAACTCCAAATAGAATAAATGCTCAGATTAGACATCCTGGACTCTCATTTAAACATTTACAAGCCTACATAAGTTAAGCCTTACTGAAAGATGTACGTGCGCATCGTGGTTATTGCACAAGTTTGGAGTCCGTCTAGGAGGAGGGGAGTTCTCATTGTAGAGTCAAATGTAATAAATGACTGAAAAACGAAAGGGAGCAAGCCCAGGTGTTCGTTACTAAGAGATATCTGTATCTTAAAGCTTGTCAAGATTGAGCAGCAGATTGTTGACGCAATGACTGAATCCTTTACGAATTTAAGCTGGAAAATTGATAAAATGCCAATGATAATAACAAAATATATGTATGGTTTTAACATTAGTGTCCGTTGATATAATTTTAAATCATTGTGTTCTTCTTTGGTGCAATTACTTCTTTCAGATACATTATTTTGTTACTATAATCCGTGTAAAAATGGAGGCACGTGTGAGGAACACGGAATAGGTTATAAATGCAGATGTACACCAGGGTTTGAGGGACAAACTTGCGAAGGTGAGGACATCTCTTCCATTTATAGCTTTGTAAGAGTATTCACATTTCATCGAAATCATATTTATAAGTTTGTTTATTGTGAATAGGTCTTGCAACATCCATGGCTAGTGCAAGAATAATTAGATTTATTTACTTCTTAGAAATCGACCAAATTATGATTTTTCTATTTTTTTTCGGTCACAATTCTCCTTTCATCGTAGATCGCATGTCAAACAAAATTTCTCCATCAATACTATTTGAAACATGCATGTCTTTTGTCAAAATGTTGGTGTCTTGTGTAATGATGCGTTTGTTCATTCAACAGAACGGAATTTTTGCAAGCCCAACCCTTGCTCCATCCATGCTAAATGTGTAGAGACTCAAGACAGTTTTAAGTGCATCTGTGAAGAGGGTTATAAAGGAGAGAAATGTAAAGGTAATGAGATACTGTTTCATAAATAGATAACAGTTGAATCCAAGATTTCTGCTATTCTCTTCACCAAAATCACCATTGATAATCATCATCATCATCATCATCATCATCATCATCGTCGTCGTCGTAGTCGTCGTCATCGTCATTAAAATCATCTTCAACGTAATATTTAAGGAAGGGTTCTACATTCTGCTCAGTTTCTTGTATCTTAGGGATTTCTTGTAGAAATGACTTGATTTGCTTTTCAGGCGGCCATCCTTTTCTAATCATTACAAGGCTTTTATTTATGTTTGCTGCTTTCTTTTTATCCACACAATGTACATGTTTGTAATTGTCCTATCAAATTTCTTTTGCTGCAAGATGACTGTTTGCTGGACAGGCTTTACCCTTTTTTTTTTCAGTTATTATTATTTTTTAATTTGGCCTGTTGACCTTTATTCCATTACTATCCTGTAACATTAAGGGTGGCGAAAGTGTTTCGTTTCAATGTTAAATGCCTGGATATATGATAAAGGTTAAGTTACATGTAAATCCTTAAGGGCGTTTATTACGGCTTGTACAATTCTTATACTGTAGACCCTGATGAAAAATTCTGAAAAAATGTCTGTACAATTTCTTTCAGATATCGATCCATGCAACCCAAATCCCTGTCAAAACGATGGAATATGTAAAGACGTACAAGGGGAAGTTCAGTGTGAATGCAAACTTCCTCATAAGGGAACATTCTGCACAGGTCAGTTTCTCGTCACAATAGCGTGGGATGCCTCCTACGGTCTATCTAGCCTAAATACCACTAATTGAAGCCATCGTTTGTTTAAATTTTGTACAAAATCGCAAGATTTGCATAGCTTCATAGGAAAAGGGAATGACTGTATCAATTCACTTAAAGTGTACAGTTAGTGAATATAAGATTAAGTATGATTACCATATTAAAGTCTCACGAGTTATGGAAGACAGTCATGACCAACTATTTGCAAGGATTCTTAATTGAGGCAGACTTGAAAATATATGGACGTTTTCGAAATACCTCGGACTAGTAACTTAATGCTCGGGTCGGACGCATTTATGGGCAGGTGCAGCCGTAGCCTGAGTGTTTTGCTATCATGCAAACAGAAATGTGCGCCACTGCAAAGAAAGTAGTCTTAAAGTTGGTATAAAAGAGGGTCTCAATGGGGTTAACCGATAGGCGTAAAACGGCCAAAAATTTAGTCGATAGCCGTAAAAATTGAAAAATTTTAACCGTTAGCCGTAAATAGGGTAAAAAGAGTTAACCGTAAAAGAAATTGTTCCCTAGATTTGCTACTTTTAAGGAAGGTACTAAACTCACTTATGTTTGCGTTTTTTATTTCCCTGCTACTGTGGCTCCGTACGCACGTTAGGTAAAGCGTCTTTTAGGTGTTGACCAAGACCCTGGTTCCATTTCCGCCGCTCTCTCGGGGAACTAATTTTTTTTCCATAGCAAAAGTGTGGCTTCTTGCTGGGGATTAATATTTGCGATTTTCAGGAGGTCGTGCCCTCGAAACACTAGTGAAACAACACGCAGAGATGTCACTGTTGTAAAACACGTTGCCGATAAACAACATTTCCCTGTTTTTCTCTGACGCTACGGTAGACATTGCCATGCCTAGTCCCTGTACGGCGTCTTCCCACGCAATCTCGGCCAAGGCATTTCGGTGGCGAACTCGCTTGGACCATGTGACCCGAAACGCATTAGCCGCACGAAATAATGAGGCCTACGGACAAGGCAACGGCTGACAGTGGTTCCGTACAGTCCTTCGCTATCATTAAAAACACTGGACACGGGAATTTTGTTATTGGCCGTTTTCACACTGGAGCTAGAAACGGATTATCCGTCTGAGACTAGCCTGTGTACAGCCACCCCCTTCCCGACAGACCTCCTTCTCCGATTTTTTTCTGAGAGGAGAGGGCGGCTGTACACAGGCTATCTGGAACGGATAATCCCGTCTTCAAACTGTCCGTCGAAATTGATGGATAAAGTCAGGCGGATTGTTCATTCAAAATTAAAACGATTCCATTTTCAAATTAAGACGTATTACCCATCTGACGCGAATCATCAAACGGATAACCCGTCTCACACGAATAATCCGTCTCTAGTGTGAAAACGGCCCTTTCTGTTGTAATGAATGTCGCGCCCCGACCTTGAGTTGGGCGTTCACGTGTGTGCTTTGCTTTTTCACAAAGATCATTTTTAAATTGACTATTGACATTTCTATATGTAAAATAATATTGAAAATGGAATACTTCAAAAAAAGTTTGATCTATCAAATGTTAAAATTTTTCAAAAGAATAGCTTATTTCACATCCCTAGATGATCTTAAGACCTTTATTTTGCTTTAAAGGTACAAAAAATACAGGTTAATTAATATTTAACTTTTTGAAACAAAAACAAGCTAATTGTTAACTTTTTTGTTAACCGTAACTTAAAAAAATTAGCCGATAGCCGTAAAAGAGCGAAAATTTTAGCCGATAACCGTAAATGCCACCACCCCATTGAGACCCTCATAAAACGGTGTCTTAAATATTTCTCCATTATTATTGCCTCAACAATACAATATAGGGACAGTCAATCGATAATTCAAGCCTTTAATGAAGCTATAGTATATAAATTTGTCGTATTGGCTGCATTAAGACAGAATCCATTAGGAAACTGAGTAATTTTGATTTTCAATGGACGAAATCCTTGTACCGGAATAATTTTAAAGCGCATTGCATTCTTTTTTACATTTTTCAAGGGCTATAGATGTAACTAGCATGTGTAATAACACAAAAGAAAATTTCTCATGGGGACCCGAGAAAATATATGTCAAATTTAACAAAATAACAGCTTGCATATGAAATTTTCAGAATTTTACCTGTGTTTTCACAATCCTAATGAGATTTGGCATTCATTTTCTCGGGCTCCCATAAGAAATCTTCTTTGGTGTTATTACAGGTACCTAATTACATGTCTAACCCTTGAAAAATGCAACTACTCTTTAAATTATTCTGGTACAAGGTTTTTGTCCACTGAAAATTAAAATTACTCAATTTCCTGGTGGATTCTGTCTTAATTTTCTGTATCCTTTATTTTTCACAAGAGACACTTGTATGCTATCATAACCCTTGTCATCATGGTGGTACTTGCGTGGAGAATCCACTAGCACCTTGTGTCTGCCCAAATGGATATATCGGCCCTCACTGTGAAGGTAACATCTTAGGCCAAATCTTGCTTTGAAGCAACACCAAACACCCGAGGGTAAATAAAATCTTGTGTCCAATTCATTTGTGTCTCTTTACAGGTACATACGCCTATAAAGTAGCCAGGTACAGTTGAATCTCGATTATCCGGACTCGTTGGGACTTCAGTAAATACAGTGTAGTCCAGATAATCGTAAAATAAGAATCAAGTTAATGAGACAATAATGAGACGGGGTGCGGCGGTATGCGCAAGCTATATTGGTTAAAATGATTGAATATATACTGTGAAACCAAACGCTAAATGAAGTACGCGCAAGTCCTGTGCAATAACAAGGGTAGAAAGAGGAACAAATATGAATTTAGGTCAAAGAAAACTTGCCGGCTCGAAAAATATCATGTCAGTAAGGCTCACTGGCGCAGAGACAACATCATCTCACGTAGAAATCAAAATCATTTTGGTGCGAATACAAATAGACTATCATTTTTGCTAAAACAATTTTTAAAATGACAGCAATGAACCAAAGAAACCGTTCGTTTTTGTTGAATTTACAAAGGTGCTAGGTTTAATGAAGAAACGCAGTAAAATATTACTATAGTTAAAGTTATGTATTAACCGTAGGAAATGCCCTATACCCGAGACACTTAAATTTCTCAAGCATGCTAAGGCATGGCTCAAGTTTTGATCTCGATGCCCCGCGAGGATAAAGCTGTTTTTCTTTTACGGCCATGCATTTTAATTCTAGATATAACTTTCTTTGAAGGCGTTGAATTAATTAGGGTTGAAGTGATGTAGTCACGTGAAACGTGACGTCATAATGATATTCAAAAATAAATTCAAAATAGGGTAGGAATGGTTGATTACAACTAAATATGAACCATGTGTAAATGTTTGTTTTACCGTACGAATTTTTCCATGGCCGGAACGGAGAGAATTTTTAATTTCTTAAAGAGATATTAACAGGCGAAGAGTGTCACTTGTCCTACTTTGCTTAATTACTAATTATATGAAAAAAAGAGTCAACCATTCCGGCCAGATTCAAGCGAGAAATGATGATACAATAACAAAAATACTGTATGTAATATATACTGTGTGGCATCTCGTCACCCTATTTTTAGTTTTCTCTTCTTTCCTGGGCTCGACCATAAGTGGTCACGTGACACAGGTATCTGTTTTCGTACGTTACAGGAAAATTAATGTTACCGAATTTCCCGAGGTTGCCAAATTTTGGAAGGTTCCGATAAATTTTAACAAAGTTATGATCATTATAAGATTTTATGCAAATGAGCCCCAGGCCATGCCTTAACATGCGTGACAAGTTACATGACGTCACAGTAAGATTTCATTATATCATTAATGATGGCCTGCTTTGCTTTAGATCACGTGTGTCACCCGAACCCGTGCGTCAACGGAGGGAGCTGTCAGGTTGAAAGCAACACTGGGCACCAAAGATGGACTTTCAAATGCGAATGTCCACTAGGGTTTATTGGAAAACTGTGCCACAGTATGTAACATATCATGGGTATCAAGCATTTCTTAGGATTTTAGGGTTCGGTCTTCCCCTCTCTTTTCAGAAACGCTTGATCGCCGATAAGTACCAAACTGATTCTACAAGAAGACCTTTATGTTAACATAGACGTTTAAACTTTTTCAATTTTGGTGAATATTCCCCGTGAGGTTTTCTTAGATAGTATTGCTGGTTTTCAGTGTCACGTCATTAAAAATAGATCAAAATAAAAATCAAAACCATTCGACAGATAAAGTCCAGAAACCCTCGCCAAGATTTGGGTCGAAGGAATAGTTTGTATACGAGATATCCGAGGAAATGTTTTACCCAAATTTATAGAGCTTTGTACGGAGACGCCATGCTGGAGCTCATCCGGATGAGCTCCAACATGGCGGACGGAAACCAACAGAAACATCTGTCACCTAGTTTTGCTACAAAAGCGGGAATTTACTCCTAGAGGAACTCATAAACATTAAAGTAATACTTTTTCTAATACTTGAACTGTTTAGATAGCAAAATTTCCCGAAAAAAAGTCACTTTTTTAAACCTAAATGACAGCTCTCTCGGCCGTCATGTAAATCAGGTAAATGCTGTGTCACGCAAAAGCTTAGAAATTCAAGCGTACTCTATTACAAAACCAAGAACCCTTTTGAAGCGAAAATTTGTTTGAAAATTAGTTTTCAGCTGCTCTAATACACCATGAAAGTAAAATCTCAGTAGGATCGATAGTTTTGCAGTTTGAATTTTAGTGACTTCACGTGAAAACCAAGAATCATTCGTTATAACAGACATATTTATTGCAGGCAGTATAAGCAAGATTGAACTACCAGGATAAACCCATTCTTGTCCGGAAGGTTATCTACTAAGAAGAAAGAGACAGGCTATCTATCGGGATACATGTACAGTAGGTCGAGAGAATCTATTCTGTGGTGACGAGGATGCGAAGACAGGCATGCATGTTCATAAGAAGCTAAAATATTCTCATATTTCTATTCCCAGTTCCGCATCCATGTTTATTCTTTGTTTGTTTAAATGGTGGAACCTGCTTTGACGGACAAACTACACAAGATGTAGCTACAGACTTAGAACTGACTTCTCGACCCTTGATGAATGCTGTCTGCCACTGTTTGCCTGGCTTTACAGGGAAGAGATGCGAAAGTATGTAAACTGCATCTGGAATGTCTTGCTTGTATTGGAATCGTTCCTGAAATTGGGATAAGCGGGTTGTATCACTGAATGGGGCAGAAAATTTCCACAAAACGTTACGAATAACGACAGGAGCCGATTGGAGGCTGCCAATGGTAAAACAGCTGCAAACAGGAAGTGTATCGGTAAAATTTGATGGGTTGAAGAAGAGAGAAAGCATTAACAATCGAATTGATAGTTTTCCTGTGGTGCAAAGGTATTTGCTTTTTTACTTAAAGGGGCTATGTCACCCAACACGCATGCGCGAGCCAATGAAAACAAACTTGAAAAAGACAGCCCAACTTTTTCAAGTTGTGTCGGAGATTTTGGAAGGCTTTTTTTATCTGTCTAAATCTCAGCCATCGTTCGATAGTTAGCGAAGTTTTGTATTAAGAATCATTCTATGGTGATTACAGAACAATTTTTTGGCGTTATTTTAAAATTGTTTGCCTGTGGAATGTTTTTACGTGGATTTACTGTGTCCTCTTATCAGCGGCCGTTGTAATGGCAGAGTTAATGACGGCTACTCCACAATGAGTGATGGAATCTTTGATGGAATCTTCCCTATAGTTCACAGGACCTTTCTATTGAGTTATTTTAGAGGCTGCTGGCTCTTGGATTTTTCTTGTACTCAAAGTATGTGGACATATAATGAAGCGGCTATCGAGTTGGCGGCGGCCGTTTTTTGTAAACGATTACAAGAGCATCAGGCCATGAGTTTCGTGACGAAACTAAACTCCTGGCGAAGGAAACATTCTAAAATTCGGCTAGATTCCTTGTTGTATTTATCTCGATTCACGGCAAAGATAAACACGACCGTTTGCTCGTCCAGATTGTTCTCAACGGACTTAGAGAGGCACCTTAGTACGAGTTAGATCCTGTAAATGCCATGTTTTTGAACTGTTTGTGTTGGAGCATAATTTTGGAAAATAGCAGAGTTTGCTTTCCCTTTTTATCAACGGACTGCTTATAGTGGAGTAGTATACCAATGATGCTGGGTTTTTCTCGACGTCGCAGTGATTCGGCACGATCGAACAATTTTGCGCGAAAATGTATGTTTCCCTAAGATCAAAACAAAGACTTGGTCTCTTGTTCTATCAGCATCTAAATTATAAAATCAATAGCGACAGACAAGTCTAATTGTTAATGATTTGAAACAGTCTTGGTCTTTATCTTCGGTCTAGCGTCTTTTGTAGCTCGTTTGTAAAATACAACTTCCATTTATTTTGTTGAATAAGACAATATTTTGTTGTTGAATTTTTGTTTGCGCTCTATTTTATGAATGGCATGCGTTTTTACTTCAAAACTACAAGTAAAATTGTCGTCGCAATTTTATTCTTTATCTAGCATAACCAGAGAAGAAACGTTCCATACATTCTATCGAAATATCCCTTATCTAAACCCATTTCGCTAAACCTCTCTAAATTCGGAACCTTGGACGTGACAGATAACATGAAGAAAGTCACGCGTTAAAAACAATAGCATTTTGACAGTTGAAAGTAATTTGCATAACCTCACAGCGCACATGGAGAAAGTCACGCGTTAAAAACAATAGAATTTTGACAGTTGAAAGTAATTTGCATAACCTCAGAGCGCATGCTCTCCAGCTGACATAGCCCCTTTAAGGAAGATGTCCGCTTACAACAGTTTGTAACAGTATTGCATTGACGTAGAATCTTTGTTTTGTAATGGTAGTCCCTTTCAGTGGCGGTATTTTACGAGAGGTTGCCGCACACGAAAGACTGTGTTCAGGCTCCCCCTTACCTATAGTTTGAGGGGGGAAGCGGCTGTATACATGCTCGAGGGATAAGGTCGTATTGTCCACATGTAACCTGAGATCAGGTGTAGTTTTAGAGATATAGGGAGGGTATGATCGATGGCTAATCCACATGTTAGCGTAATAAATGTAGAATAATTTTTGATTATTTGGTTTCTTTTGCTTTTTTAGCTAAAATATGTGACATGTGCCACGTAAACGCTACCTGCATCAATAACCGTTGTGTATGCAACGCCTGCTTCATTGGAAATGGATTTCAATGTGAAGGTAAGCAGAGTATTATACACAGTGTGAAGAGTACAATTTTTCAAGGTAACACGGTAGACTCAAAGAATGGCCCACTGCTTTGAAGGCAAATTAGACATACTAGACAAAAGGAATTTCTTAGAATTTCGAAATTTTGTTTCTGTTACCGTAAGGTGAAGGTGTCGTCTTCTCACGAACTTTAATGTGCTAAGGTCAAAAATTAACTGAAGTTATTCGAGTAACAGTTGGCAAGACTTAATTGTGCACCCATATTCTTGCTACTGATTGATTTACTACCTCCCCTTTATCAAACAGGTGATTAACTGATTTCTTATATATTTTATGTCTTTTGTGTTTACTCATGTCAGAAATCGACAACCCGTGTAAGCCAAATCCTTGTAAGAATCTGGGAGTTTGTACTTTGGGACCTGATAGGTCTTACACATGTGAATGTAACAAGGGATATTGTGGGCCACACTGTGAATGTGAGTTAAAAATTTATTTTTAAATACATTTCATACGTTCGTTTTATACATTGTAAACTAATCGTCATTATCGGTTAATTGGATATGTGAGTCCTTTAGTATTTGTGAGAACGTTGTCCCACAATTTTTCTCACGTTCAACGATAGCGCACAACAATGTCGCTGGGTGGTAAATGCGCTGATCTAACAAATGGAAATTCACCTTGGAGGGAAAATAAGGACAGTTGTATTACATTTTATGAAATCTTTAACTACAGAATCGCACGTTTTTTCCATATAAAGTTGACATATTAACTTCTCTTTTCTTTTTGTTTGTCAATGTGGCAATTTTTAACAGCATTATGCGATCCTTGTGTGAGCAATCCCTGCCAAAACAATGGAACATGCACACCACATGGCAATTTCTATGTTTGCACGTGTTCACCAGGTTTCACAGGAGTTAACTGTGAGCGTAAGTACACCAGCATCGTTGTGGCGTGCCCATAAAACGTTTTTTTTCACCATGATAGGTTTTATGGGCCGTTACGTGTCGAAGATGTTCTAACGTACAGCTAGACAAATTTATACATATTTATAGCAGTTTGAGGCTGCATTTACACTATACTGGATATAGCTTAAAAAAATGCTCCTACCTAACTATAAATACCTGTTCACACTGCAACGAAGAGTGTCAAAGAAACCTATTCAATATGTCTTGATATAATTTCAAGACCAGTACGGCGCAACAGGAATTCTACGCTTCTTTTACAGAGACCTCTCCGAAATCACCTTTCTTACCTGTGAACAAAAGTCTTTACGAGATGGCTTTTTTCCTGGAGCACGAGCTATCCATGGTTAGACATTTTTTAGCCTCATAAATTATTGGAGAACTGAAAGTGCATAGCTACTTATATAATGTTTTTCATTATTCCTATTTTTTTTAACAGTAGTTTTAATTTGGGTAATTCAACCAGTAAAGTTTTGAAAAGTTCAGAAATAAGATTTTTGATTTTTACACACTTCAGTTTCTACGGGTTACTTAACCTGACTAATTATTGTTCTTTCAGTTACTTTAGCAAATCCGTGTGATTCACAGCCTTGTTTGAATGGAGGAACGTGTGAGAATGATATAGCCAAGAATGATTACCGCTGTTCCTGCAAAGGAAAATTCACGGGAAAAAATTGTCAAGGTATTTGACTCATTACAGTCTTTATGGTGTATATATAAGCTTGCCTTTCTTAAAAAAAAAGAACCTTCTTACTCACTTCACCAATAGTAGTATAGTCTGGACCGGTTAGTCCGTTTTTTGGGGCAGGAATTTAATTTTATTATTGACAGCAGGATCACATTAGCCCCGATAACGTCATAGCCTTTCTTTTGATTTCACAGATAAAATGCGGCGGAATGAAATAAAGTTTAAGTCTTGTTTAGGTTGGTTTGACGGTTGGGCAGGCTTCCAGATCTATGATGCCAAAGTTTATTTAAAGTTGTGAGCACTTGTCCTTACTTGGTCATCGTGTCCGTTGTGGTAAATTCACTGAATCGTAACATCATTAGGCATGTAAAGTTCTCCAGCTGCCTTTTTCGCCGTTTCGTTGTCCATACTGATTCTTCGCGCCAAAATCGGGGATATTAATTTCGGCGAGGGCAAACTATTGTAGTTCATTCTAGTGACTTAACTTTCACTCACGTAATGAGTTACAATAGACTGGGGATGAGAAACGTCACTGTTTAGAAATAAAAAACATATTGATTTAAAATGTTGTTTTTAGAGTGCAGCTGTCTTCAAGCTACTGCTCCTACCGGAGAACCTTTGGTTGCAAAATGTGACCTCGAAGGAGGTTGTTACTGTCCATCTTTTCAAGGTCAACTTCACACCTACTCGGCAGATGAAGGTTGTCAGCCTGGTAAGATTTGTAAGCGTCTAGTCACTCGACAACGATCCACTACATGGCAATCCTTTTTTATCAAACCGTTGAGATGGTATTTTAATGAACTTTATGAAAATTCGCTTGATCTAGCTCGTAACGTCGAGACCTGCTATATCGAGAGACTGTAGAACAGGTTTGGTGCCCTACGTAGACCAAAGGACTCCACACTATACGCAATGGCGAGCGAATACAGTCAGCTCTTTCTTAGACGTGTTCTTGTAATGAGGGCATCCAGATCGAGTTGTTCTTTTCTTCATGTTGCTCTTAAGAACGGATGAATGAACTGCAATGTCAGTTTAAGCAAGGTGTCTCTCAAGAGAGATTTGACTCTATCACCAAATCAACTGCAGTAGTAATACCATGAAGGTATCAATAATGGCAACCTAAGAATCTAACCATAATAACCAATATTAACTTAAGTATACACCAGGCCTTCAAATACCGACTTTTAAATTTAATGTTACTGCGTGCTAACCACACCACCCTCTCAAGTGTAACGCACTACACTACCATATCAGCTGTTAAAAAAATCGCGGGAAATGGTAGTAAGAACAATTTTAGGCCAGGTTAGATATCATTAATACATGAAAATATTATTATATTCAACTCTATTAACTTCATAATTTCACTAGAAAACACGGTTATTTCCTCTTACCTGTTGGAGACCTAGCGACATCTTCACCTCAAATACCATTTGCGCGACTAGATGTCGGGAAAAAACTGCAGGAAGGTCAAGACCATGGCTCTCATATGAGTTTGGGCCTGATTTTAATGCCCTACCTTATAATCTGCTTCTTCGAACTCTCGGTTTTCTCTTGCCTTGCCAGATTCTTTTGTTTATGATTACGTTTTTCTTTAACGAGCTGTTTAAGCCTTATAACCAAACATCTTAAATTTATGTTTAAATCCAGACTGAACATTATTCCTTCAGCTTTTGAGGTACGAGGATCGGAGCTGCGAATCGCTATAAAATTTACTTTTCTATGTTTTAACAATTAAAGATAATAAATTAACATTGTTTCCTCTCTGTTTAAGATAAGGGAAATCCATGCAAATCTCATCCTTGCAAAAATAATGGTTCATGCTTACCACAGAACGGTGGCTTATCTTTTGTGTGTCTTTGCCCAGACAAATATTACGGGAAAACCTGTGAATGTAAGTCATTGTTTGATACACTAAACAATAACCATACAAACGTATACTTACACTTCAATCGACCTTCAATTTTAAATTTTGTCTTACAATTTTGTTTAACATCGTCAAAGTGAATTCAAAGATTCAAGACAATTCTCTAGCCTGATATTGTTAATGAAAAATCATATCCGGCGAACTTCAGTAAAACCACGCTTTACATATTATTTTGAGGTCTTCTTTTTTAATGACTATTGTCTCAGTCAGACGGTAATCTTTAAACGGTAGCTCAATATATTTTCATATTGTTGTTCTTTGTTTTTGAAAATTTTAGGCACCCAATGTCTGTGCAACAATCCATGTTTAAATAAAGGAGTCTGCGTGGATATTTCCACCCACCTTGTTAAATGCACTTGTCCTAGTGGTTTCACTGGGTACTTTTGCGAAGGTCAGTAAAATCGGTTTACTCTTTAAATCATGCTGACGACCACAATATTTTTTGTATGAAGTACAGCTAAGTCTATGTAATAATCTCTATCATCAGCTATGTATGGCCACAGTTATTACTTCAGTGATGACATGTGTTTCACTGTGGACTAGCAAAGCCTTTACTTTCCATATTGACTTGCAAATGCATTTTGTCGGCCTGCCAACAGCTGTCATTCCTACTGTTGGTCCAGGAGCATGTCACTCGAATCCCTGTGTGAATGGAGGAACTTGTGTTGATAGAGCGTTTGGGTCTTATGACTGCATCTGCACCCCACAATTTACCGGACCTCATTGTGAAGGTAAATACAATCGCGGCAAACGTAACTGCCTTTGTTGCTATGTTAATCTGCTATTTGGGTCATGATCATCTGCAAAAATAATCTTTATTCAGATAAAAGGATCGATTAACATAAATAGAAATGCCTTTAAATCTGCCACCAATTTCAATTTCTTATTCACCTTCCCTCGTAACTCATCGCTTTAGCATCAAAACTATTCTTTATCTTTAACTATCTAGTTTAGGATTTTCTAACGAATATTTGTTTTGGTACGCAAAAATTAACTCAGCATTGCCCACATATATTTTGTGTCAACGACTCAATTCTTCCCGGAGATTACGAGCCACTTGTATTGTACATTTAACTTACCTCCTCTCATTCCCTTCAGTTGATAAATGTGCTGACTGTGACACCAATGCGGACTGTGTAAATGGAAAATGCCGATGCAAGATAGGTTATGTTGGAACAGGATACGCATGCGTTAAAGGTAATCTAGCTGCTAAGAACTGAAGATGATAGACAAGAGAGTTGTCTATCATCGTGCAGGCGGGACATGTCTCAGTACAAACTCTCTTATAGGCTAAGGCCTAACTTTTAACTTTTAATGAGAAGAACTAAACTGGGTGGGTTACGTTCATGAGAAGTTCGATTTCTGTATCAGTTAAGTTTGTCTCAATGAGTTTGGGGGGGACCAACACGTTCTATCCATCTGCTTCAGTTGGTAATGTTTTGTGGTTGATTTGATACTCAATTAATTCGATGAAAGATCCAACAGACATTTAGGTCTACCCAAATCAAAATTTGTTTCGTCTCATGAAAAGTTTGAAGTTTAATTTTGGTTTTATAGTGAGCAGTTATTAGTTATCATTACTTCGTTCACTGCCAACTTTAGTCATATTTCTCCTGGACATGTCCCATGAAATTAAACCTCATGGGGGAAGTATTGGGTATATATAGCGCCATGAATGTTCCACTGTTGCTTCGGACCTTCGTATGTAAAGTTTTTTTGTGCACGTGCGTTGGCAACCCCAAATAACAAAGACTGGCGGCCCTTTCTACGTCCCTGCTATGCGTATCTCTAGCGTTTATTACAGAGGCTTTGTTGCTGTTACCAATATTTCTGCAGCATTTCTATGCCGCATGACCTTCGTGTTTCAGTCCACGTTTGCATCATCGGGCAGTTGATCCAAAATTGATGCACCAGTGCTCATGGCGTGCCTCAAAAACTTCAGGAAAGGCCGTGTAATGCTATACAAAGGTGTTCTTACATTAAGAAATTTAAAATAGAAACTCTGAAACTACCATTGCTAGTTTGCCGTCCATTCCTTGGGCGCTCAGTTTTGAGGGAGAGAAAAAAACAAACAAATATGCAAACAACAACACTTTGAATAACCGTGGACTTTTAATTTCAGATGAAAAAGAGAAAGAATGCGAGGAGGTTGTGTGTCCCATTACTCAATACTGCGTCCGAGGTGTTTGTGTATGTCTACCAGGAAAGTTTTGTTAACTGAGTACAACTATCCTGTCTTGGGCAGTTATTTGTTATCATTTTCAGTAACGTTTCGTTTAAACCCAAAGGCCTCCTAAAACGTTCTGTCGGACGTACAATGAAAGAGAGAGCCTGACGGATAAGTTGTAGCATTAATTGTAAAGGTTACGCTAATACAATACTTGTCTTTATTATATACATACTGAGAAATACTCACCAAAAAGCTATGTCGTAAATTTTCGTACGCAAATTAGTTATAGCCAATCAGAGGAGCGAACGATGGTTTTCACACGTGAAAAAAACGATACGTCCAATCAGAATCGCGAACGATGTTTTTTCACGTGTGAGAAAAATGATACGTCCAATCAGAAGCCACAGAGGTGTGCGAGTTTCGCGCCAAAATTCCCGCCTTTTATTGCAGCTTGCAGCGCCGCTTCGCACACATTTATCAACGAGAAAAGTTTTACTCAAGGAGTTTTTCTCGCTAAAAAAGTGAAAAACATTTCGGAAATGGAGTGGAATAGTTTCGTTTGTTTCACTGTCGATAAAAAAATACGGTAGAGAGCCGGCGAAACAACAGCGGAAAGGGATAAACAGAACGAGACGTAAGCTTTTGTTGTGCTTTTTGTCGGAGCTACTTTGCCTTTCATTTAAGCTTAAGCTTATATTGAAACCGGCCAGTTTACTTAAATTCACTCATTTTCAATTGTGCATTGAGAACAAACAGTTAAGATTAATTATAGTTCTTGGATTAAACCTCATATCCTCACCGTCATTTATGTTTTTAACAAACGTTTTTACTAAAAAGCTGATACTTCGTTTTCGTTGTCATTTTGCGGTAAGTGTGTAGCGGCAAATTTTAGCATTTTTGAAAGATTTAAAATAAAAAGGCCTGCAAAATGATGAATGACTCAGTATGTATATAATAAACACAATACCACATGGAAAGTGCTTTGTACGGTATTTACGCACTCGTTGTTTTTGTATCAGAAATCTTACTCGTTCGCTGCGCTCACTCGTTCGATTTCTGATACGTCAACAACTCGTGCGTAAATACCGTACGCCAGCACTTTCCATGAAGTATTCTCTATATATTAAATAGATCAGGAGACATTATTGGATCAGCGACATCAAACGAGATTGCCGCCATTTTAGATTTCACTGATCGCTCGAACAACGTTTTTTCTTTCAACCTGTATAAAAAATCACAATTAAACGTTTCTCTATACAAGCGTTTGAAGAAATCGTTTGTTTGCCTTTTTTATGTTAAAAGTTAGAATATCGATTTATTCCTCTCCCTCTTTGTGCTGTGTGGAAAATGTTGTTTAACTTATCTTAACTTAACGGGCTAAGTGACTTTTATGTTCACATAAAAGATATATCTAAAAATAGAGAATGCTAAGAGATATAGCCTACGTAGCCTAGGGGTTTTTATTACTGAGCATTACTGAGCGGCGAAGCCGCAAAAACGCGCGCCAAGCGCGCGACAACGCTCCCACCTCAATTTCCTCGAGGTTTCTCTGCCCTCGCCCGCCTTTATTACTTTGCCCGCCCAACCAAAACCGCCATGCTACGCAGGCTATGAGAGATATTAAGTAAAGGACTAAATACTTTTGGATATATATTTGTACCCAAAATTGAATATCAGTAGGCAACGCAACACAAAGAAGAACTAAAATACTGTATACACATATTAAAACTGGCGGATTTGCCTATTTCTTTTCAAATATAGAACGTTTTCTCGACTTTATAAGGCCATAAAAATTCATCTGTTGGCCTTTTTTGGGCCCTTTAAAGACCCAAAGGACATATTTCGCTATTTTCGGATTTCGGTTTGTCGATTGCCGTGTATTCTAGGAAGACTCTGCATGAATTTAGTAAGATCTTTGTTGAGCATGCGCTGGATGTTGTTGATATACAGGGTCCAACCCAGGCCTGATAGCCATACATACACACATATATAACCTTTATTTTAACTCGAATTTTAGAGTAGCTACAATGTGTAGCTAATGCTTTCGAGAAACAAATTAAGATCTCTGAAAATTGAAAAAAAAAAATACACACACAAAATAAGACAAAAATTAGTGAAAACTAATTAAACGTATTGAGACTTTGCACACGTCACTTAAAATCATTAAAAGTGTATGCACAGTTCCTTAATTCGTCGGGAAGATCGTTCCATTGCTGGGCAGTTGGTACTGCGGGCTACGTTATATCCGGACGATTAATGCTGGAAAGGCAGTTTCAATATATTATTAAAAAGAAAGCAAAATAATTAACGGACACAATGTTCCTTTTCCTGTAAACTAGGGGCATTATAGTTCAGTGTTTGTCTAAGTGTCTCAATACACGTAAACTTCCAGAATTTTGGTTTCTCCGTTGTTGTAATTTTCACAAATGTGCATAACAAGTTGAAATCCTTAGCTGCAGCTAGCGATACTATGATGGACCTTTCAGCGTTCCGGTATATTAAGTCAGTGAATTCACCTCATGGAATGGAATCCATGACAGATACAAAAACGTGCAAGTGTTGCAAGTAACAACGACAACGTGTACAAGTTCATAAATACAGCCAAGAAAACCAGCTGCATTAGGTTTTTTGTGAATTTTGAATTTTAGTCTTCATTTAGTTTAAAAAAGCAGGAGCTCATGGAGAATGGGCTCCTGAAAAAAGTTAATTTCTATTTTATTTTCTCGGAAAAATTAATTTTCCGGGGAAAATGCCACTAAAATGCTCGAATAATGCTCAATGCTTTTGCCTCACTAAAATGCTCGAAAAAATGCCAGCATAATGTACAAAAGCCTATCGTGGATTCTTAATTTCACTCCGGTCATTCACTCCGGATTCCAGGTACTGGATTCTGGATTCTTTGTCAGTGGAACTTGCTTAATTGGATTCTGAATTCCAACGGTTAGTGGGATCCAGATTCCTTGAGTTTTATTCCAGATTCCAAAGCCCAGGATTCCATATTTTACGAGATAACTTTTCTGGATTCCAAAAATACGGATTCACGTAAATGGGGCGACACAATGGAACGAGGCTTGGGTAGAAAATGTCGCACAAAGTGTATATTGCATACCCCAAGCCATGAGATGGTTCTGGAATGGAGGAACGAACTATATATCGGTAAAATTCATTATTTTTTTTAAACTTGATATAGTTAAACCAAAACTTAATGACAAATTCCCTACTTATCTAACGCAAGCCAGGAGATGGTTCTGGAATGTAGAAACGAAATATATATCGGCAAAATTTATTTATTTTTTTAAACTTGGTATAGTTCAACCTAAACTTAATAACAAATTTCCTACTTATCTAACGCAGGCAGCGCTTGAACATGTCACGATTTTGATTTATTTCACTTCTTTCCTGCACAAAACGTTCGGTAATAATGGACACCCAAGCAGTCTTGAACTGAAACTCGGCCCATAGTCTAGTTTAAGTTTGATGTTGTATGTGTGTGTGTGAGAGAGAGATCAAAAAATAACTCAGGTCAGGAGTTACTGTTTATATTCTTCTTTCAATATTCTACTTGGATTTCGAAAGTTCTTTCAGCCTCCATCTAAAAGGAAAACGGAAAAGGGAAAAAAGATTCTCATAAATATAAAACAGACCGGACAAAGGTTAAAGTAGGCAATTTTTCCATACCAAGTAATAACAAAATTATTTAAGTACTGGAAATAGAGAGAGTAACAAAATTGGAGGAAATAAACACTTTTACAAAACTTCTTTATCTTCTGAGCACACGTTTGATTTTCCTTTTGGTCGGGGGAGGAGGGCGGGCTTAGGGTTACTTCTAAGATTCTTTTGAGACGCCCTTTTGGATACCATATCGTTGGAAACATCATAACAGGAAGGAATTTCTTTGAAATACGTTATCTTGTATTCCATTAAAATTGATCCAAAATGCGGTGTCAAAGTTTTTCATTGCTCATTTTCTTGCTCATATCATTACTCTACGTCATTTTCTTGCTTTAAAATATCGGTTGTTCAGACGCAACGTCTTAAGGTTGTAACAACCATTTCATTTTACAGCGGACTGACCTTCTATCTTGCAAGTGTTGTCGATAAAGTAGAAACCTTTGATACAAGAACATTCACCGTCAACACAAACAGCATTTAAAGGACATGTATGGCACACTAGCTCTGAAAAGAAAAAGGTATGCCGATAACCATTTTAATTTATAAGCATAATTTAAACAAGCGTTGGTCGCCTTTCGTCAATATCAAAAGTCCATGTTCATGAGAACTTAGTCACAGAAAACAATAAAAACAGAAATGAAACGTAAGTAAAGAAAACTAAGGAATTACATTATGCAGCAGTTGACTGAATGATCGAAGTCAGTATCTACAAGTGAGTGCTTATTATGAAATGGAGGATTGATCGTATGTGCAACCAGCTTAGTAGTATAATCGCCTTTTTATATTACCAAGCTTCGGATTCAGAGTAGCTGTTAATAAGCATCCACGCTAACAAATGCTGCTGACCTTGTTTACAATCTCCTTTTAGTCCAGTTCCTTTGTAGCCGCGCCTGCATCTGCAGCGGCCATTGTGACAATTGGCGTGTACATCACAATCCATACATTTGTCTCCTTTAAGATTAACCACAAATACAATTAGATTTTATGTCGCGATGCGTTAATTTACATCATCACAATAAAATCATCATCACCATATGATAGTCGTGTCGACGATCGTCGTCGTCCGTCGTGTCATTGTGGTAGCAGATAGTAGTAACTTTACCACCACCACCACCACCATCATTATCGTCGTCGTCGTCTTTGTCGTCGTCATCGTCATCATCATAACATCTTCATGACATCATCATCATCATCATCATCATCATCATCATCATTATCATCATCATCACCAACCTCGCTATTTTTGATTTACCGCATAAAAGTGGTCATGTATTTAAGTATTTTTACTATCCATGTGATAATTATCGTCATCATCAGTACTAGCAATGTCAAATTAGGCCAAATTATGGTCATAAATGTTAACCCCAAACTGCGACAGTCTTGGGATTAAAGTGTCCTATTTCCTAACGTAACAGCAAGAGAAACAATAACTACTGATTAAATAATTTATATAAAATAAAATGTTTGGTTATGTCCCGCTGGTAGCTTAGGCCGAAAGAAGCAAGCAAAACAAGAAACTGTTCATTTCCAAACAAAGTAAAGATAAAATACAAGCCTTTAGAAGCAATTAGTATAGGTAATAGCATGATTTGTAGTGATATTTGGCATAAATACCACGAGTGATATTTCGAAATTGTTATACGTAATTTCAGGAGCCGTTAGGCGAGTGAAATTTGAGACAATTTTGAAATATCACGAGTGGTATTTATGCCAAATATCACGTACAAATCATGCTATTATTTGTTTATACTACTACCCGCAAAAGGTTTGTAATTTTCGCATGTAGGTATTTCAAATTAAGCTGAAATACCACTGCTCTAAGCCAATCAGATTGCAGTAATTTCTCATGTAGTAGTATAAATCTTATTATTACTTTCATATAAGACAATAATTTACTTACGTTCACAGTGTTTACCATGGAACTGCACAAGGCAGCTACATTCATATGCGTCAGCTCGTACTTTTCTACAGGTACCCCCGTTCTGACAAGGGTTAGGGTGACAAACGCGGCGGTTTTCTAAGAATAAAACAAATCTTGATTAAGGGTGAGTTCGATTGGAAATCATCTGGAGATATCTGTTCTTGGATTCCCTTTCTTTCCTTTTGTTTTGGGGGGGGGGGGATGTGAAACAGGATTTAATAGACATTTCTTAAGAACAACAGTCTTGCACGCGCACTCACAATTACCAAAAAGACCACTGTTCATGAGAATAGTTTTGCAAAGCCATTTTCGGATTTTCCAATCGAACGGTAAAAAGGAAAATCTATGAAATTTGGATCTGAATTTGTTTATTGAAATCCACCATGAGGACGGATTTCTCGGAGGTGAAATCAGTTTTAGGATTCGCGTTCGATTGCAAAATCCGAAATCCGAATTTCTCAATCGCGGAACGCAACCTGAGATATGATCACCACAGTTGCAACACGTTACAAACAACTCAGAGCCTCAACTGCATTCGAACTCATGACCTTTGCATTAGCGCTCCACCATCGATCACATATACATTTTCAGACGGAGAACTCGAAGGTCATGAGATGTCAGTACGTACGCTTCTAGTTAGGTTACTGAACTGGTCCTACAATGTTCTCAACATATCACTATGATTTGGTTACTAGACAGTTAAATGTCATGATAAACATGATAAACGGCTTCTATGATTCGTCAATGGTACGCTAGTTTGATAAAGAACATGGCACAGTTTTTCCTAAACGAAACCTTTTGGCCGGTGAGAGTGCCTCGCTGAGCCAAAAAAAAGAAAAGAAAAAAAGAACAAGAAAAGAAAAGTGTACGAATAGATTTTACTAAAACTGTTGGCTTTCAAGGGACTTAAACATACCCTGCCAACAATGAGAGACTATATACTCTATATACGGCCAAAAAGTTAAATTAAAACCCGAGAGCGCATGTCTACGTTAGTACAGCCGAGAAAAATGTAATTATAGCAAAAGGATTACATTACCTGGCGCTATTTTCGCGCATTCCGGGGGTAAATAGCCTGATGGACACTTACAGAAAGGCTTTATTCCCACGATTATACACGTGCCCCCATTTTTACAATATCCTGAAGGGCAAATCTTGACAGCTGAAAAAATTATAATGAAGTAAATAATCAGTAATAATAGTAATATTAATAATCATGATGATGGTCATAATATAAATCATTTAAAGGCAGAAACTCATTTTGAAAATGTGATAGCAAAGTGTCCACTTTTTAACGGCTGCAGAGATTTCTGGAGCATGTTTACAGTAAACTCGCTCCAATAAAGGACACCTGTCTACGACAATTACACGTTGTGTTGCTCCCTCATTACAGCAGGTTTACACTGTACTAACGGTAGTCTAAGAAGACGGTTATGCGAATTAATCGAGGGATGACTGCAAAATCGGTACCATTAATGTATTTAAGTTAGTGCTAAAAACAATTGTGCTGCTATAGAGCGGTTTTCACTTGACTGTCGAAAGTAATTGAGGAATTGGTTTGGTTTTGGTTTTACTACGCCCTTTGGTTGGCTAGCGTATTTACTTTGGTTTTGGTTTTACGACAGTCAAGTGAAAAACGCTCTAAAAGGCTTCAACTTTGTTTAAAGTTGGGTCACCAATACTTACGATCACAATTTTGACACAGATCTCCAGTACACTCCTCTGGACACTGGCAGGTAAACGAAAGCCCATCTTGACTGTTAAAGCACTTGCCGCCATTTTTACAAGGGTTACTTTCGCAAGGGTTTCTTTTTGCTAGTAACAAAGATGGATCCTTAATGATACGTTTCTGGGAAACTGCGCGCCTACCCCTCCCCTAAGCCAACATTAACACTTAATTACTTCACACTAAGGGCAAAATGTTGGCTTAGGGGACGGGTAGGTGGGCAGTTTCCCAGAACCTACAACGATAGAAGAGGAAGAACAAGAAAAAGAAGAAGAAGTATGAAAGCCACAATTGATGCAGGATTGTTTGTAATTTCACTTTCAATCACATTTGGCGAGAGTCACAAGTTTGATCTGTTTCTCAGTGGTATAGATTCGATTTTTTTAGCACTGATTGCCTTGAAATAGCCCACTGCATGGTTTTTTGCCTGGAAGTTTAAGAAAGGATCTTAATTTAAATATGTTTGATATGTATTAATTGTTGTAGAAAACTAAGTATACATGCGCACTGTACCGCCTGTATGTAGATTGTAGTAACGATTAAACAAAATTGACGTTTTTTTCACATCCTTTAAAATTTAAGTCCAACAATCTTATAATTTTTTCTCTGGGGAAGCAGTGGCAGAGAGCAATGGTCAAACATCAAGCTTAATTGGAGAATTTAAAATTGATTAGAAATGCGATTTTTCATACTTGCTTCCTCACAGCCCTGCTCTGTCATACTATACGTCTTGCCGCTATACTCTGGGCAGTAACAGTCTCCGCTTTCTGTGCACTTTTGTGGAAGAATTGGAGGAATCCTTGCCGGATTACCCTTGGGACAGTCACATGCTAAAGTGGTATAATAAAGTGGCAGTCAGTCAAGACAAATCAATTGCAGGAGACTTATTATTCAGGCTAACAACATGAGCTATGGGGCTTCCGGCAACGCCCGAAATGTGATGGTCGAATTAATTGGCAGGTCTCTTGGATTTTCTGATTGTGGTGATCATGATGATGATACGAGGTGATAAGATGGTGATGAGGATGATTTTAAAATAGGAATGCCCTGCAAAAAACTTTAAAATATTTTTGTTGTGCGATAAATAATTTCATTGCATTATGGTGCAATAAGAATACCAGAGAAAGTGAAAAATTTGCTTACCACAAAGAGGAGGCTTGAAGTTTCCTTTACAGTTGCAAGTAAAACTTTTCTTGTCGTCACTCGGCTGACATGTTGCTTTGTTTTGACAAGGATTAGGAATGCACGGATTCACAGTCTCTGTGAAAATAAATTAATAGAGGATATAACACGGTGGCGCGAAGATATGAATTTTATTTTCGAGTGGCAAAACAAAACCATTTTGCATCAGGCTGGTTGGACAGGTATATAATGATATGAAGAATTATGCAGATCTTGGACGCTGGTATCCACCTCGGCCTGGTCATCCTCCTGCCCAACCTCCATTTACAATGTAACAATTAATTGCTAACTGTCATTAAAACAGAAGTATCAAGCAATTCGACTTACTGTTTGCACAGTCAGGGAGTAGATAATCCACTGGACAGATACAATG
This sequence comes from Porites lobata, assembly GCA_942486035.1. Taxonomy (NCBI): domain Eukaryota; kingdom Metazoa; phylum Cnidaria; class Anthozoa; order Scleractinia; family Poritidae; genus Porites; species Porites lobata. Next base: position 1,680,067 of record CALNXK010000038.1, on the reverse strand, counting down.
AAAGGAATCCCCGTCTTTGACGCATGTGCCACCATTCTTGCAAGGATTGGGTATGCAGTGATCAAATGGTTCTGCAGTTAGACAGGGTACGTAAGCGGCGGGAAAAATAAAGTAAAAACAAGTAAAATGAAACTGCAAATTTACAGATTGGGAGTTGAGCACTCGTTAAGCTTTAATTTTACGAATTGGGGTTAAGCACTCATTTTAGGGCTAGGGTTAAGTTCTATTTAGGGTTAAACAACGGCTAGCTTTCAGTTAATGTTCAAGTCTGTATTACTGTTTTTGATTTTTTTGTGGCTCGAATGACTCCCTTTTGGGAGCCTTTTTTCTGACTGAAATTTTCGAAAAGGTAAGTTTTGGTCGGTAGACCTTCAGCAAGGAAATCCGAACAGACGAAAAATTTTAAAAATATGCTTATATCTACGGTTTTGTAGGCTCCCTACTTGAGAGAAACGTTACGTGACGAGAAACCGCTCAATGCGAGGGGGACTAAGAACCGGGCGGCACCCCCCACCAATAATTCCCAGTGACCACCCCCCCGGGTCAGCGTCCCTGATCCGTTTCTTCGAAATTAAGGTTAATTAAGTGGTAAAATTAGGGTTCTTTCTTGCTGTCACAATTCGTGGGTGAGTAGCTGCTAAAGCGCGTTATTAATGATTCGGATAGGCGAATTTCACACGTTAATTGGTCTTTATTATTCAGTTCGTTTAACAATCAATTCACCCATGCAATACACGACTTTCATAATGGCCGACGGCGCGCGGGACTGGTAACTATTTTTTCATCAAAACGAGGCCAGAAAGGCCACGCTTGCTTGAGTTGCAAACAAAACAAAGGTCAAAACATTTCGATCGCTTTATTGCCGGCTTTATTCTCGAACAATATATCAGTTCAATTGGGGCCAATTACTGCTACAAATAGCGTATTTAATCCAGAGGAATATGCCAACTCACTGCTGTGTTCCAGAATGTAAAAAGAAAGGCTACCGCGATGAGAATGGAGTGAAAGTTTCGTTCTTTAAATTTCCGACCGAGAACCCTGAAAAGAAGAAGTGGCTGCACGCGATACGAAGAGAAGAAGGAAAATTTTTCAAGGTAACTAAGTTTACCAAAATATGCTCTAGACATTTCAGGGAAGGGGAAATAAAAAAAACCCTCGCTGGCAAAAGTGACGTGAAACCTGGAGTGGTTCCTTCAGTGTTCCCGTGGATTCGCACATCGCCACGAAAGAGAAAGGCGCCGACTGAAAGAAACTTTGTCACATCACCTTCAAGCAGTGCTGCCCGTAAATTGGACACTTCATCTGTCATTGTAACGGAGGAGCCTCATAGTTTCGAAAACGACGACGAAAACTTCGCCGAAAACCACGCCGAAAACACACAGTGTGCAAGCGCTGCTAAAAGAGATGCCGAGACGCAAACTGAGGTAGAAGAACTAAGACAGCAAATACTTGATCTAAAAGCTAAGCTGGAAAACGCTTATCGACGTATTGAGGCCCTCCAAAAGCAACTTTTTACCGTCGACAGATTTAAAGACGACGATTCTTCAGTCAGATTTTATACAGGTTTTCCTAACTGGGATACAATGTCTGCTGTTTATAACTTTTTAAATCCAGGTGTTGAAGGAGAAAATGTAACATACTGGCTTTCTCAGTCGAACCTAACTGTTCCAGCAGACTTTTATGAGGATGAGGAAAAGGAAGAAACTTCAAGGAAACGTGGAAGATCTAGATCCTTGAGGCCAATCGACGAATTTTTTATTGTTTTGTGCAGACTAAGGCAAGGCCTTCCCGAAGAACACCTAGCACACCTTTCTCGGGTTTCAGTATCAACAATAAGTCGGATTTTTATCACATGGATAAATTTCATGTTCCTAAGGCTAGGTCAAATAAATATTTGGCCCTCTAGAGCAGCGATTGACAAGGCTATGCCTGAGGATTTTAAGAAAAATTATTCATCGACCAGAGTTGTCATCGATTGCACAGAAGTTAGATGTCAGATGCCAAGCAGTCTACATTTAAATGGTGAATTATTCAGTAATTACAAACACCACACAACACTTAAAGGTTTGATTGGCATCAGTCCTGGAGGTGCAATAACTTTTATTAGCCAACTGTACACTGGCAGTGTCTCAGACAGGGAGATAGTTGTGAGAAGTGGCTTCCTTGATTTGCCTTTTAAAGACAATGATTCAGTAATGGCAGACAAAGGGTTTACCATCCAAGATCTGTTACCCTTGGGAGTTTCCTTAAATATCCCCCCTTTCCTTGGAAGTTCCAGTCAAATGCCTGCTGAGGATGTTGTCAAGACCCAGGAAATTGCCAGCTTGCGGATACATGTGGAACGTGCGATCAACAAAATAAAAAATTTCCACATTTGGGATGGGGTCATACCTCTCCATCAGCTTGGGATTGTTAATCAAATGTGGGCTGTCTGTGCAATCTTATGTAATGCCCAGCCCAATATTATTTCTATTTAACTGTACTTTTACCCAAATAAACCATGTTTTATTAGCATAAATGCAGCAGTCCAGTCCAATAAATTGATTTTATTTTGCCACCACCAAATGTAATGACTACTGTGAAACCTGCATTTAGCGGACACCCTCGGAACCCTCACTAGTGTCCGCTTAATAGAGGGGTCCGCTGAATACAGGTTCGTTTTACAGTAAATATGGGAAGAAAATTAAGGGATCCAAGCAGCTAGTGTCTGCTTAATAGAGGGTGTCCGCTTAATATGGGGTTCGCTTAATACATGTTTCACTGTAGTATGCAACAGAAACCTTTGCCAATACCTCATGATTGGTCAAACTATACATGAGCAGAATTATCTAAAAACAACATTAGCATCAGGTCACAGCCTATTATAAAGCTCAAAATAATGTAGCATGTATCTTTTTTCTGCCTGGATAAAAAAAACCATGGAAACCAATGTATTTTGAGCCAGAAGAAAAATTGACACATACAAGCTTTTGGTGAATATTTGATAAAATACCTAGTGACCTACAGCTGAACTGTGAAAATCTGCTGCTGCAAACTTTAAAAAGTGCTCAAAGTAATATTGAAGAAGTTCAGTTCTAAGATTCTGCCAAAAAGTAGCATCAAATGGTATCCTCTCAATGTAGAGGCCCTTTCCGGTGTACACAATAAAATCACACCATTTAGCCCCGGTCACACCCATTTGTCCTTGAACTTGGGCATAATATGCATGATTCCTCTTAAGTCTACATTGAGTGTCACTGATTTTTTCCATGAAAAAATTAGCATCAGAACATGCTTCCAGTGGTGTCACATTAAACTTGGTGTGAGGGCATTTTACCTCGGCTAGCCCAAAGCAAATAGAACATCCAAAGTCTACAACTTTAGCATCCGGTGTAGCACCAAGAACAGGACAGCTTTTGGAAATAACAAGACCACTTCTTAGAACAGCAACTGGAGATTTCCTGTTAAACATGAACTTTTCATATTGCTGGAGTGCAATGGGTTCATACTTTAAACCATGGGCCACATACTTTGATGAGAAGGGCTTTGGGTGCATTTGTGATTGTGCGAAATTTTCATGATTCCTTTGTCGCCTTGCAATGAGCTGAAAACTGGATGCTGTGAAGCGATAAGTGCGGTGTTTCTTCCAGTCATCACATCCTGCTTGATCCCTAGTGTCACTCTCAATTGAATTTATTTTGTCTTCCTCAACAGTTAAATGCCTGAGTAATGCCTTCTCAGTGTCACTCAGCACACGAGGTACCACCATGTCATCTTCATTACTCAAAGGAAATCTTGGGTAGTGATCAAGTCCTTGGGTAACAAAGTTATTTCTTGGTACTGAAGTTAGATCAGCTTCAGCGGTAAAGTTTGACTCTGTGAATGCTGTCTGATAACTCAACATGGAGCCAACAGGGCATTTTCCAAATTTGGAGTTTGTCAATTGATTACTGTCATTACTGGAATCAGCTCCTTCACTCATCTGAGCAAAACCCATATTAGGGTCAATTTGGGCAATTGCACCTTTGAAAGCATTCTCACTGACAGGATCATAGTGTGGCTGTTTCCGGGCTTCGTACAGCAAACATTTCACACATCCATTGCCTCGTGGGCTGCTAGGCTCATCGAGCTTGGTTTTTCTAACAATTACCTCCATCACTGGCTGAGGAAATATGTTTTCTCCACCACCTTTCTTGTGCCACTTTTGCAGCTGTGATGTGCAGGCTAGTTCTGGATTTTCATCCTTCTCTTGGCACAGATCCTTTGTTGTTTTTGCCTCGAACAGGGAGAATTTACATAGCTTTAACATCAAGGCAGAAATGTGGTTGCAAAATCCAGCCTTGCCAGCCACACAAGTACACCTGCTGTCCATAACGTTCCCACTAATAATGCACAAGGCAAGTTTCAGTTCATGCGGAGGGTCATTTTTTCTAAAGCTATGGCAACATTTAGCTTGGAAATAAAAACAGTGCTGGTCACTGGATGCCATTATTTCCTTAAGATATTCATCTTCAAGGAATGTTTTCGCTTTCCGCAACGATGTCGGAACGGAATGATGATCTATATTGGCGATCCTCTTGCCTGAACTTGCTACGTGCTCGTTCATTTCCGCTTTGGTAAACATTGGCATTTTGGCCAGAGAGGTGCTCCATCCATTATCAGGATATTTGACAGAGTTGGGATCTGTGAGACAGAAAGAAACAGTATTTTATTTTGAACTCACACATACTCATTTTCAAAAACCGATACGCAAACATTTAGCTAAATTACAGGTAAAACAATCTGACAGTTATTACCTTGTGACGGGCGCTCGTCGCTCGCACCCGACGATGCACCGCTTCGTTGTTGTTTCCTCTTCGTATAGAGCTGATTTGGATCAGGGTCAACAATATTTTTATCTTTTCCACGCGTGATGTACTCTTCCACTCTGAGAAATGAATAAAAACGCTTTAGCATGGCGAATATTTGCTACTGAAAAGATCAAAGTGACGCGCATGGAAACAAAGCTGAAAAAAGCGATTTCTCACCTCTTAACAAGTTCTGCTTTCGTTTTAAGGCCTTTCGCTGGATCACCTCTACACTTTAACCAAAACTTTAACTCGTCATTTTTCAGTTCGGATGGTTTTCGGCCACATAGAGAAGCGCCAGGAATATCATTTTCTTCGAGAAGCGAAGCACTCAACGAAGTTGTTGACAACGCGGCCATGTTTGATTTTCTAGTGGCCTTTCTGGCCTCGCTCTGGTGCTATAGTTACCATTTCTCCCGAGCGGTCCGCCATTATGAAAGTCGTGTATAAAATAGTGAAATTAAATGGTTTTGTAATGCTGAAGAGGGTTTAACAATAGCAGCTTCAATTTACTTGCTACCCACTCGTTACCAATGATCGGCACGTTACTTGTCTTCATGGTGTGCCAAAAAGGTCAAACTTTGCAATTGTTAGAGCGTCTTGGAATCGAACAGCTGTCAGCCGGTTCCATTTCATGCGTGAAATGTTGTTTATTTACTGCTCTGTTTTTTGACCTCTATAAATTGAATTCGTCATAATTAGCATAATTTTACAGTTACTTACTGTAGCGGACGGAATGGCGGTTTACAAACAAGTTTATCTTTTCCGCTTCGGTGGATTCTTTATGTAAACTAACATTTCAAACATCTGACATATGCTTTGCTTTGCAGCGACTATTGCTCAATATTATTAAAAACAGAAAATATTGCGAACTCATACCAAAACATTCATTTGACTGCCAAAGTAAATTATTTTAGCTGATTTATTTCGCGGGCGCCAAGCAACAAGCGGGAAAATGAAAATTATTCATATCAACAATTCTAGCCGGATAAACCGTTACACGTACTGCCTGCTTACCTACCAATAAGCTGTCTAATAGCTTAATTACAGGTTAACGAACCAAGGAACCGACCGCTAGGGTGCTATATATAAGCTGACTTGTAACGACAGACGATCAGAATCAACCGTGATTTTGAAAAATCAAGACAAGTTGCTCTGTGCTGTCCGAGTGTGAGGAATTTATAAAGTTACAGTGCAAGGTACAGGGCGTCTCTGCTGCAATGCTTCGACGACACTGTGTAATTATTTTTCTCCTTCTGAGCTATTGCTTTGCAAGACCGGGAAATATCTTAAACGAAATAGACGATCTTTACGCAGGTATGTGTAGAATACCTTGAATACCTTCTCAGTCAAGTCGCAATTACTGTGACGGGCAAAAGGTGAACGACAGGCTTAATAATCTCTCGGAAGAGAGGAATCCCTTGGCAATTTTATATCCTCCGAGAAAATTCAAAAACAATTGAAAGGTTGATTTGCATTATAGGCTTTGATTATAACTGTCTTTCAAAGTAGAGCGGTCAGACAAGTTAACGGCCCGACAATGGACTCGTGCTTACTATCATTCTAGCAATATAAGCACTATTCTTAGTATTCTATCAATTTTATTTAGGCCTGAGGAGCAAACGTCTAACTTTAAGTCACAGGGGAAAAACCTAATGCCGTATGAACAAGAACGATAGAGTTTTGCTCATTAGCATTGAAAATCCTAAGTTAAACATTAGCCTGAGTATCAGGTTTTCCTCTTTAGGGGTTACTGGAGAAAAGACCAGATGGGGCAGGGTGGAAGAAAGACAGGGGTACCAGAGAGAGGAGATTCTCCCTCCGCTGTCTTCCTAGTCTCCTATAAACCTTCGCAGCAGTTTTTTGGGGTGTCACGCAACGTTGAGGCGAGCGTTGGGTACCTTTTCACAGGCTCTTTTCATTTGTCTTTCCCCTCTTTCCCCAAGAAACGCCTGATACTCAGGCTAGTTGGAAATCGAGTTGTAGTTGGTCATCCTATGTTGGCATTGAGCTCGATGGCACGCATTGCCCTAACGGCTTTTGTATTGCTGACTGCCGTTATGGTTTTTAGGGTCTTGAATCTCAAACAGGGTCAGATACAATTTCACTATTTATAAACGTCTCTGAGCAGGAAGTCTTTTTGGAAAGAAAGTCTTTAAAAAAGAGTGAAGGCTGGTGATGAGCGGTCTACATGTGTGGTAGAAACAAAAAAAAATTAATGTCATGATTCTAATCAAGTAAAAAATAACTAAATTGGAACGTGAAACGAAATGAACGATTTTTGGCTTAAACAGGGTCAATGCCAGTTTGCGTGTTGTATTCCCCTGATCTGAGTGTGCCCCCGCGCCGCCTCCCTGCGGCACTGAATTAATAATCATTATAACACTATCACTATTAACAAGGGAGAATGATGCCGCCCAGAGTTCATTAAAATGTAAATTTTGTGTAACTTAGGAGCGTGTTTGTCATGTTTCAGAAATGAATGACCTTGTCAGTGACGATTATGCACCGTCAAAACAGGACGGTTTTGGAACAGAAGGTAATTAAATTAACTAAACTGTTTTAAAAAACAGTTCTTCAGTACTTACTTGTACAAAGGGGCGGGAAATATCCTTCCGGGCATGTGCAGTCGAAACTTTCGTCTGGGCCATTACTACACGTGCCATTGTTGAGACATGGATTGGGAATGCATGGATCTTCAGTGGCTGTAAGTCATTAAAGGTTAGAATTCAATCTCAGCTAATCGGCCGCCTCTTGTCCTTAAGGGTAGGAAGCGCCTTGCAAAGTTGGAGTTAATTGATCTTTTTTATACCAAGCGACCAAAACGTATTTCGCCTTTTGGCCTCGGGTTGAAGTAACAACCTTTTAAATACTACACAAAACATCCACGCCCAGGTACTGAGCAATAACGCAAATGGGACTAGAACCGGCTCTATTTTCAAAGTGCCAAGGACTCAGTTTATGTGACGGTATGTTAACAAAGGCGACATAATTAGGACTTGTCTTATATCTGGACTCATGAAGGCCACTAGTTATTCAGTTGAGGTACTGTCTCTTGTTACCCTCGTTAAATAAAGTTGATTATTATTATTATTATTATTATTATTATTATTATTATTATTATAAATGGCTGTTAAGAAGAAGAAGAAGAAGAAAATAAAGAATGAATTCAAGACGAAAAAACATGCGAAAAAAATCATTTCGAGTCGTATATCGTATTATTGTTTGGACATGTTGATTGTCTCGAGTCCTGACATATCATATGATAAGCAGGCAGTATGATGTAAGGGACGGACCATTAGAAAAGTGATGTGGGGGGTGGGGAAAAAACCATGCAAAGAAGAAGGTAAGGAAAAAAAATTCATGCAGAAGGGAGGTCCAATTGTCACTTTTTCAGAAAGTCTGAATTTTTGGCATGAGGTATTCAAAGAATCCGACTTAAAAATGTCCGGGTGACACTCATCCGTTGCGTCTGTTGGGTTTAGCTTAGAAGTTAGTCTATTCATTTAAATTTGGTCAAACGTGAAGGCCAGTTTGTTACTCGTTGTTTTATAAGAATTAAAAATTAACCTCACTTTTGGCAGTTTTAGATCCATTTCTAGCCATTTCAGAAGACTTCAATTTCAAGTTTTCCCGGGGGAGCATGCCCCCTTACTCCCCTAGTTGGCTCACACTAACGCGTTCGCATTACCCCCCCCCCACTTGAAAATCCGCTCCGCGGGCCCTGGGTAAAAGTCGTGTGTTGCCTACCGACCCCCTTTTTTACACTAAAAATGCACAGGGAAGCCGTCCACTCCAAGTGGCTTGGTCCTCTCTCACTGTGTGTACATTTTCGAAAAGATTTTGCATTAAAGTGGCCTGTATCCTTTGATATGTTGTGAGTGTAGAATAATTTATAAAGCACAAAAACATAGATAATGAATCAAGATTTCACTGTTCAAAAAAAAGCAATATTTGTCTGAAAAAAAATTCGTGCAGATGGGTTCACCTAAAAAAAAATTCCTGCACAAGCAGTGAGCGAAAAAAAAAAATTCGTGCAAGCTGAAAATTCCCCCCCCCCCATCACTTTTCTAATGGTCCGTCCCTGACGACTTGAGCGTGTGTTGGTATATTAGGGTGGATAGCCTCAGAACAGGACCGAGGTGTTTCTTGGGAATGTTTTGAGTCTCGTTCATTTTATTTCCTTTTATTGCCTTCAAAAATTTCCACAATGCTTTTCAGCAAGTTATGTACACTCCTTAGTGTATTCTAACACTTCCGTTTCTTCTTGCTACCGATAATAAATAAAAAAATTTTCGTTTGATAATGACTGCATGCTTTCGTCATAACGTACTCGTGCTATTTTCTTTTTTTCTTTTTTTAATCTGTTTTCCTCTTCCCAAAGTGTATGCTTACTTACCATTGCACTTAAAGCCGTCTCCTCTGAATCCTTCATTACAAACACAGCGGCCATGATTACAAAACGCATTCACATCACACTTGAGACACAAATTATCTGTTGGATTGCATTCAAGTGGGTCAAAAAATTCATAAGCAAAAAGGACCTGGGACCGATGGAATAAACCTTAACTTCGGACTTTGTACGTCTGACGTTTAGCCCTACCAAACTCTTTATTCTAACCTCAAAAGTTAGCAGTTTTTTCAAGCTATTTGCTATCTTTTTCAGAAGCGATGTCTTCGCATCTAGCTAAAGCAATTATGGCCCAGTTCTGTTATTCAAGACTAAAAAACTGTGCCCTGTTGTCTGTTGCTACGGATGGCAACGGGACAGACAATTGAAAAATTGGATTGAAAATAGAAAAATTTTAATGCTTCGCTAAACAAAATCACCAAACAACTATGGTTATTCTTCGTAACTCTACAGGACCTTACCGGAATAAGAAATAACGTCATCACTTAGAATTGATCTAAAACGGCAATATTCCCTTGAAATAACTCCTTGAAGTCTGAAGTTCTGTTTTATTCAACTGGGATCCCTGTGGCTATCAATTCTAGCATAACAAAAGCCACCAAAAGATCCTATCGTCATCGAAAAATTAGAGAGGAAAAGACTCCAAAATTATTAATGCTAATAACTTATACTTGTCACCTTTGCAAGTGTAACAATAAACACATTTATTAATCTACTCCTTCTTCGTAACCATAAGAAGCTTTGAATTCCTTATTGTATATTAAAAAGTGTGTTTGTTCATTCTAACTCACCAAGTTCTATCCGAATTTATACAATAACATACCTTCGCATTTTTGTCCTGAATATTCCGGAGGACATAAGCAGTAGTAGTGCAGATAGCCAATGTTCCAGTCTTTAGGAAATCCAGTGTACTTGCTGTAAGAGTCGATACAGGACCCTCCATGTAAACATGGGTTTGTTACACACGGGTTTGGAACTGTCCAGAGAGAAGACAAAATTATTAATTCATAAAGCTCTTAGAGTTGAATGCATGAATGGATGAATGACTTAATGGATGGATGAATTTATGAGTGAATGAATGAATGAACAAATCAATGAATGAACAAACGAACGAACAAACTTTAATTGTCAATGAGTGTCTAATATTTCAAGCTGTTTAAAAACTTATCGGGGAGACTAAAATAAAATTAAAAATTCGCCCTGAAATAGTACTACAAATTATACTAAGATAAATTTTAAGATTGACATCAACCACAGGATATTTTCAGGACACCAAAATAGCCGCCATTTCATTGTTTTAAGACACCAAAATGGTGGACGCGACGTCATGTGTAAACATTGTATGTAATGAACTCATAAAATATACATGAATTTGAATATGATGGCACGGAGTCATCAAAACATCATTTAACATTACTTATCGCTGATTTTTAATATTTTAAATTGTCTTTCTAAAACCTCTGTTATGAAAGCAACGAAAAAAATAAACAAAAACAAAAACAAAATAAAACAACAAACAACAAACAACATCAACAAGCGCTGAAAACTGACACGTTGCCGAGAAGTAGGGCGCTTATGTTTTACTGTGTAGTTCTTAAATATCCTTCCCATGACTTTCGGATGTCTATAAAATGTTTTTCGATGAGTCCTTGGTTGTTCCCTTGTCAACGTTATGTGCTGAGTTTCAACTGAAGAATTTAAACAACAAGAGGGAGTCAGAATTAAAGCATGATACTGTACATACTTTCACACTTGTCTCCTTTAAAAAGCAATGAGCAAATGCAATGATAAGTCCAGCGATATCCATCTTCTTTCCTTGAAACACATTTCCCACCGTTTAGACAAGGGTTAGACTCACACACGTGCACTGAAAGGAAGAACGAGGTTAACGTATGGCAAATGTTCTTCTCTGGGAGCATGGTCAAAGCCACTTGTGGATGGCTAAGCAATGAATATGTAGTCCAAAGAGCGACTATTTGCTGTGTCAGACTTCACTATACCTCGCTGACTATCATATGATTACAGTATGCAGTTGGTGGGTGTAATTATCATATTGATATTTTTTGGCGAACCTGCAGAAGGACAGTGCGTAGAGCGTCCGATCTAGAGCCTAGAGGTTCGTGAGTTCCATTCTCACATGGAGCTCGGTGTTTTTTTGGTTTGTTCGTTTACTAGCTTTCTTGTGATAGATTTCTCTTTCATTTAAAGTACACAGTTGCAGTGGAAATTAAAATTTCAGGGTTTACTGTTTAAGCCGGCTATATTAATGCCCTGTGCGTCGAAAGAAAACCGTAATCTAAACTAACCTTTGCAGTGCGGAAGCATGTATCCATGTGGGCAAAGGCAGTTAAACCTCGGATCATCCTCCACGCATTTCCCGCCATTTTTGCAAGGATTTGAGTAGCACACTCTCTTTTCTACGTAAAAAAATATAATAATAAAAAAATGAATTTCAGTTTTCGAGAGCTACTGGCTTATGCCTTCGTCCCATACCTCTGTCTACATGATATGATAGTATTTACTATAATTTTCACTTTGTTAAAGGAGCTATTCATTTTGCTTTCTTGTCAGAAAGCTAAAGCGTGTCGTCGCATCTTTTGAGTGGCAAAAATACTGATCCAGTTGTGGTTTTCAAGATTACATTAGGCATTCTGTCAGGTATTGATACTGTTTATGGCCTTCGTCTGTTGCTAAAGAAGGCAATGATGCAAGTGGGTTAAAATATTTAGGATATTTTTTCAAGTTTCATTGCATGTCTCCATAAATCACCAAAAGTTTTTAATTGATGTTTTATTTTCTCCATACACTACATGAGCATTTTCATTTGTATGGATAAAGGCAGTGAGTGATGAAAGAATTGATTTAAAAGCTCGATATCCTGGCGTAGCCCCTTTCAGGACGACCTCGTTATAGTAACTTACGTTCACAAAGTTTCCCCTTATATTGCTCGTGACAGATGCATTCGTGAAATCCCATTCGCTGTTGGCAGGAGCCCCCGTTTTGACATGGGTTTGGATCGCAGTAGTCAAGATCTATTGCGTAAAACGTAAATAAGTATTTAGACACGTATTTGCAATTTGAGGGTGGACAACATGACATAAAAGGTAAGAGACAAACAATAATTTTATGCGAATTTCTACGGTGCCGTGGATTTCGGATTCCAGCACTGTATTGCAGATTCTTTGACAGTGGAACTTGGATTTCGGATTCCAAGATTCGGATTCCACGAGCAAAAATTTATCGGATTCCGGAAATCTGGATTCTTTTATATGAGGTGAAATGACACTAAGTTGACAGAGTAAGGATGCAAGGATAGAGAAAAAATATCTGAGTGATCTAACTTTCACAAGCTTTTCCAATGAATCCTGGTCGACAATAACACCTGTAACTGGTCGAGGTTTCCACACATTGGCCATCATTCTTGCATGGGTTTGGTCTGCAAAGGTTCTTGTCTAGAACAAAAAAGCGAGAAAGATTTACGTATTGATAACTGTAAATTTACTATAAAATTTAGCTATTTGAATCGCAGAATCGTTGTACATTTCAACCAGGCTTAGAAATGTACGCCTCAGTTAACAGGAATCCCTTTTTAACTCCCTTAATCTCTCTGTGTACTCCTTTCCACTGCTTCAAATGAGACTCGAAGCTCTCCTCTGTCCTCTGCACAGATTCCATCAGATAGATGTCCTTAACCAGATAAGGATTCCATACGGGGCAAGCATACTCTAAAAACGGTCTTACTTGAACCTTAAAAGCTGTGGCTATACCGACCGGATTCCGAGACCCAAAGGTTCTCCTTATCAGACCTAGCACCTTGTTGGTTTAGGCACAAATGGTACTGATATGGTAAGACCAGGATAAGGATGACTCGAGCCAAACCCCCAGATGTTTGTGATGGCCAACTAATGGTAGCAATGTGTTATCCAGAAAATACTGATGGTGCATGAGATCTTTCTTCATGGATACATGAAACGCTTTACATTTCTCAGCCTTAAGAGTTAAAAACCATGTGTTACTCCAATCTGAGGCCGATCTTAAATCCTCTTTAGACTGTTCGCAGCTCCTTATCGATGTTATATGTCTATAAAGGACAGTTTCACCGCAAATATTTCTGAATTACAGGTAAAGGGAAGCGGGTAGCTCATTAATGTAAATGTGTACATTATTTCGGTTTCTGTTACCTTCGCAATTGTAGCCCAGATATCCATCTTTACATTGACATTGATAATTATTTTCCTTCTCTTCGCATACGCCTCCATTTTGACATGGACTTGATGAGCAGTATAATTTGGCTGCAAACGGATGAGAAAGGATAAACGCGGCAAACAAAGTTGAAGATTCATGTGGTCCTTTCCAAATTAGTAACATCAGTTTAGGAAGGGGAGGAGTCGCTTTGCTGACTGTACTTTCATTTGACTGCAATTTTAATTACATAAGAAACTGTCCTACGTTAACTTAACGTATAAAACGTTCTTGAACTATGTTTCAGTATACTGAAAATAAGGAGGAATTAATTTCATGTTCAGTGTAGGTCTTGTTGGCTTTGCGCTTGACGATTGAACTTCGTCACCTGACGCTATGCAAATTTACGATTAAAGTCTTTGATTGGTTTGAAGCCACACACATGTAAGAAAATTTCCAGAATGTACATTTTCAAGTACTTACCATCGCAAAACCGTCCATGATAGTCCTTCGAACATAGACAATGGTAACCAAATTGACTGGCCAATGGGAGACCACCGTTCAAGCATGGATTTACTGTAAATATACAATACAATTTAATTGCAAGTGTAGTCGAAATTGGCAAATTAAACTGCAGCTGTTGCTATGGGGATAATCATACAGCATTTATTTACACCTTGGCTTGTTCCTTTCTCGTTTCGTTGTACTTGTTATAAGACTAGAAGATAGTCTTCGCTTCAGTTCTTTGATTTTAAGTGCGTAGTAAGCGCTAAGAAAATTAAACTAAAAGCACCGAGTGACGGTGAAATATTGCATGCTCATAAGTCTATACTCTAAGCTTATTTTTGATGTCACCATTTTTTGTACTCACCTGGATCATACACCTGAACATCCGTAACAGTGTAATCCGGCTTTGGCTTGTAAGGAACATAATATGGTTGGGGAATATGCTGATATTTTGGGACTTCAACAGGTACAGGCACTCTTCTATAATGATGAATATGCAGTGGACTAGGTATAAACCTTACAGGATCTATGACAGGGTCAAGAAGGCGCACCGGATGAAAAGGGTATGGGTGAGGAATCCTTAAGGCATCGACAGTATTTGGTATTATGATAACCCTTCTATATGCTGGCCCCGCGTTGTCTTTGTTCGTAATAAATTCTTCCTTAATTGGCTTGTCGTGAAAAATGTCGAAGAGTGATTCTTCAGGATTATCAACATCCGCTGACTGTGTCTGTCGCTTCGTCGGAAGATTATCTACAACAACCGCGCTCTCCTCATGAGTCCAGGATGAGGTGTTGCTCTTAAGCGATTGTGAAGTGTTAAAAGTGGGTTGACCAATTAACTCCATTTGTGAAGTTGATTGTTCATTGATCTTTCTTGGCTTGAATCGCAGTCCAATCACCGTTACAGCTACGTAGCATATTACCACCAAAGCCAAAACATCCTTCGAATGTAGACGCAACATTCTAGGAAATATTATAATAATCCACGCATTTTTTAAAGATTTGAAATCGGATTGGTCACCGATGTGAATAAAATATTCACTTAGTAAAAGAAAAAGATTTATGGTGTCAATAATTTATTGCATGACTTTTCCGGGTTGCTAACTTGGCTTAGTTTTTCTTCCCTGACAAGACAGGGATCGCATTGAGAAAATATTGGCGCGTGATAAATAGAATGTTAATCTATTACGTCAATTACAAAATTGATTGTACCATCACCTTTGATTATGAAAACTCTGTGGACACTTCCAGAGACTTATCCACTTCTTTTATCTCGAAACTGAGCCCATAAATCTACGCTCCTAACTATATTTCCACCTGCTTGTACTGAAGACACCAGTTAGATAAGAAAGTGCAATTTTAGAGTAATTTTAAAAACCTGATATTTTATTTGACTGAAGAGTGGCCTTATTTCACCGTGCCTAATTATAACAAACATAAAGAATTTACAGTAGATGGTCAGTATTGCCTTTGAAACTAATGTTGTCCGCCGCCGTGTCGTTATAGGGAACTCAAGCAACGACGACGGTGACGGCATCGAGAACGGCAAAAAATCAACAGGTTTAGATTGGCAAAACAACAACTTTGCACGTGCATCACGATTTTTTGTACATTCTCTTGCCGTCATTACACGACTACGACGTGAAACTGCCTAATTTCACGTTTTGTGGAGGACGCGAACACAAGACAACGATTTTCTTTTTGTTTTTCCTGAACTTCGATGAGTCCTTTAAAATGAAACTCCAGAAAAATACGCCAACATTCTTCGAATCGACGTAAAAGGAATAAATGCGATGAAGTTTGAAGCAGCGCTAATTCACTTTTTAAGTGACGTTTTTGTAATCGTCGCCGTCTTTGTTGCTTAAGCTCTCTATTGGCAAGGCAACGCAGTACTTCACCTTGTGATGCGTTTTGTATGCGCGCACCTGTCATGTGTAATATGGCCTGCCTCTGTGCACAAAATTTAAAGGGGCTAGGTCAGGCTATTTGCTATCTTTATAAAAAGCTGAAACGTGTCTTCGCATCAATTGACTTCCTTAAATAATGGTCAGGTTTTGTTAATTCTTCTGAGCTATCGCACAAGAAACCATTGACTACAAACTGTGAAATCCGGCTTCTCGAAGTCATTTCTTAGGATGAATTAATCAAATTACTTCCTACAAAAGTTGCTACGGGTTACCATGGAATAAGTGCTAATAAGCTCAGCTCTCCGGCTGTTCTTCAGTCTTAATTGTAGTATTCATTCTGGTGACTGCCTCTCTTCCCTCATGAACCTAGCACAAGTTTACTTAGAGACCAGCCTCTGATCCGAACAAGTTTCGTTCAATTTCTGTTTTTCCAATTATTTGTAAGCTACTTGAAAAAAAAGTATATACCCATTTAACGCTGGATCTTCGCTCGTTTAATCTTGTTTTTCTTTTTCTTTTTCTACGCACTCTGCAATTTTACCACACTAATCTACTTAGTCGAGAAAAATCACCTGTTTAGTTTACTTTTTTGTCAAGATATGTTCTCTAAATTTTATATATTGCAATTTTAGTACATACTGGTACTTTTTAATCCAATTTTAGCTTTTATATTGTCTAAAACATATCAATTTTAATCATTTTAATTCTTAATCATGTAAAGTTAGTTCTTTTAATTTTACACACTACCACATCAGCGTAGCTGTAATTTTATCGTGTTTAAATAAATGCTGTTAATTATTTATTTTACTCACTTAGTAAAAGCGACTGATAACTGGCCTGAGACAAGGCCTTAAGGCTTATACACTAGCGCAATTTTTTTTTTAATCTACGTAAGGCCTTTGGTGTTGTAAATCATGACCTGTTAATCTTCAGACTACAAATGTATGGTTGCTCTTCTTCAGCACCACTTTTGTTCAAAAGCTATCTAGCAGACCGTTGGTAGGGTGTGAACCTTGCAGGTACTTTATCTGATACCGACGTTTTGTGTTCTGGTGGTGTTCCTCAGGACTTATTTTGATCGCTGTCCTCTTCCTCTTATTAATAATCAACGACCTGCTCTCAACCTGAAAAAATACAAGTGCCCTATTTGCTGATAATGCTTCTTGGCATGCTATTCTAGGACCACAATTCTGACTGATTTTCAGTGTAAATCATTGTATGACTGGGTGGTGCATCTGATTGGTTCAACTAATCAGGAGCACCACCCGCCCAGTACTGGGTAGTGATGCGTCATCAAAGTGGAATTTCTGTGCTCGATCCTCAGACGTCATTTCGGGGAAAACCAGTGGTGGAGTCAAGAAATGTCGGCTGTTTTTACATGCTAGAATTTCTTTATTTTCCCTTTATTTTGGTTTAAATGGTAAACGCTCGAGCTTACTAATCATCTTCTGACATAAACGTATAAACGTATTTATTTTTTAAATCTGAGTGCATATCAACAACAAGGGCAACAACATTTTGAGCATCAATTTTCATATATATATATATTTTCCTTTAGAAGGCTGGAAAAGAGACAGTATCATTGAAAATGATCCTGAAATACAAGAAATTGCAGACAGAGGTGAGTTTCACACTCTGTGTATTTTAAAGAGATGGATGAACAGATAATCATCCTAAAGAGATTTTAAATTCTAATAATACTTTTAGACAACACCCAGACTCTTCAAAATAGATGTGATTTAATTAGGTTTAACAATTCTTACCTAATAATTAGGCCGTGCAGGGTACCAAATTTTGTTCTCTTTGTAAAAATTATTATTATGGCTAGTTTTTCTTATCTTTTATTTCAGTTTTTCTTCTAGTCCACTTCACCTCCCGCCTCGATTAGCTTTCTTTTTCTATTTCAGTGTACTTTAATTTATTACTTGAAATCTTTTCAAGTGAAATAAAATAGTAGTAGTAGTAGTTGTTGTAGTAGTAGTAGTAATAGTAGTAGTAGTAGTAGTAGTAGTAGTAGTAGTAGTAGTAGTAGTAGTAGTAGTAGTAGTAGTAGTAGTAGTAGTAGTAGTAGTAGTAGTAGTAGTAGTAGTAGTAGTAGTAGTAGTAGTAGTAGTAGTAGTAGTAGTAGTAGTAGTAGTAGTAGTAGTAGTAGTAGTAGTAGTAGTAGTAGTAGTAGTGAGAACATCTTCAGCAATAAGCGGTTTTAGTTACATAGTTACCTGGTGAATACATGGAAGGAGAGTAGGGGTAGTATAAGAATTATCTGCTCTTTCCCTCCTCAAAAGAGTTTCAACTTATACCAATTAATTATCTCGTCAACAGATTACGATTCTACAATGGGACGCATTATCGCCGTAAACCTTGCTCACTGGCGGAAGCGTCAGCAAAAAAGAACGCAACAACGTGCCCAGAATGACAACCTAGAGTACCCAGGAAACGTGGAGGAGAACATAGAAATGGCCAATGAAGGTTACACCAGTTAGATTAATAATAATAATGAAAATGATGATAATTATGATGATGATGATGATGATGATGATGATAGCGATAAATTAAATAATTTACCTACTACAGAGTCAGTGAATCCCTAGATGTCATCAAGACACTTGAGAGGAATACTGTCTGCTCCCCCACTTATTCATAGAGGAAACCCCCATTAGTATACCACCGTATCATTATACCACCGTAATACTGCTTTAGGGTAGTTTTTACAATTTCAATAACTACAGGAATGCTCTTGTTAACCATTATGAAGAGTATTTGACAGTTCATGACTTAAGTCAAAGATTTTGTGATAAGTGACACAAATGAACTATGACCAAAAGCACGCTGACCAAACAATCTTGTATCAGATACTTCATGTATTAAGCTGATCTGTAAAAAATGGTTGGATATGTTTAGCGAAGCATGCATGCAACACAAAAACTAATTTCGACACCATCACACTTTCTAGTAAAGCACTGAAGTCTCGCCACTGTTTTTTTTTTCCTCAGAAAATGGCTTCTTATTTTATCAAGGGGACATGATACTCGATTGTGAGCTCTATGAAACACTTAACCCTGGAAAACGATGCAAGCAAGGAGATGGAGCGATGACAAGAACAAAGAGAAACGCTGTTAAAGAGCGAAAGCTACTGTGGACGTCAAGGGTCATTCCATACTATGTCCCCCCTCATATGTGTGAGTGAAGTATAAATTTAAATTTGTTTAGTTTGTCAATTAATTGCTTTCAAACTGTTAGAGTTACTTGTAAATAAGAAAATCACATCTTCATATCAACAGACACTGCGAAATTATTTCAAGTGCGTTATAACTTCAAATTACAAACTTGACAGAGATTTTCAATAACTCCCCAATTTCAAACCGTTTTTAATTTAAGTGCAAACGAACTCAACGACTCCCGAAATTGTCGGGTCAACAATTTTGGGAGTTGTTGCGTCCGTTTGCACGTACCTTAAAAGCCTGATTCTTACTAGTGACGCAAGCACAAGAACAATGTTCTCACTTGCGATAATCATGTGCAGCAGGTGACGGAATGCGCAAGCTGCAAAATGTAATGTGTTGGTGTAAAGATATCATGAACAAGATACTTTATATGTGACGAGATAAACGGATAGGGGAACACAACTTTTTGATACCGAGTGTGACAAGATGGCGGGCACCAAAGACTAAAAACATGGACCCAGTCCCTTCGCATAAAGCTAGGCATACTATGATAGTTCGCGCCGCTAATACTAGGTTAGGGTATTCGGAGAATAGATTAGCAAGCACAATGAATGTCTTTTTGTGTTTTAGCTCATATTAATAGCAACCTCATGGAAACCATAAATAACATCGAGAAGGTTTCATGTCTACGATTTATACGTTTACCGCATGCTGGACAAAGGAATTACATCGAATTTGACAACACTGATGGGTATGTCATTTCTTTCGCAAGTCATTTGTGTACAATAAAATTCCTGTGCACAAATGGTGGTAATATGGGTAATATGGGTAATGTATGGGTAGTAGCATGGTTAGTAGTGATATTTGGCATAAATACCACGAGTGATATTTCAAACTTGTTATACGCAATTTCACGAACCGTTAGGTGAGTGAAATTTGAGACAATTTTGAAATATCACGAGTGGTATTTATGCCAAATATCATGTACGAATCATGCTATTATTTGTTTGTACTACTTCTGGCAAACGTTTTGTAATTTTCACATGTAGATATTTCAAATTAAGCTGACATACCACTGCTCTAAGCCAATCAAATTGCAAAAATTTCTCATGTAGTACAAGAATATAAATGGCCTGCTTTATCGTTGTCTCATGATCGTCTGTTTGACATTGATCGCGACGCTTTGTCGGGTTTGTCCTTCATCAAGCGATGGAGTCGAATCTGCTTGACATGATTTGAAATTACAAGCTATCCTTTATTAATAACAGCCACCGCAGAGCCAATCAACACTTCTGCTAGACTATTAGACCAGCGGTCCGGTACGGGTTCAAAACGCGGCCGCTATAGATTGAGAGAAATTTAAAAGCACGCTAAAGTAAAAGACAAAACGCCTTAAAATTTTGATCACCCGGTACTAAATTCTAGTACCAGGTGATCAAAATTTTCCTCCACTTCTCGTTTGAGAAGGTTTCTCCGGAGCTCCGCTTACCGTATTTATTCGATTAACCGCCCTGGGCGCTTATCAAATTTTTGGACCTTGAGAGTGAGCGCTTATTCGAGGTGGGCCCTTTTACGAGGCTGGGCGCTTATTAAATTTTCACCATTTTCAGCAAATGAAGTACGTTTATTTTGCAACAAAACAATAAATTCTAATAACAAAACGCGAAGGAGTAACAAAGTAAGGTTTCTGCAAAATACTCTGAAGAAAACTCCGTCCTCGGGGAAGTCTCTTATTAGAATATATTCACTCAAGTGGGTGGGGTGGGGGTGAGCGCTTATTTCAGTTTGATTGGGAAGAGGAGGGGTGGGCGCTTATTCAAGGCTGGGCGCTTATTAACTTTTTCTGCCTTTAGGATGGGCGCTTATTCGAGGTGGGCGCTAATTCGAGTTTGGGCAACTATTCGAATAAATACGGTATTCAAAGAAATATGGTTTGGGTATTTTTTTCTTCATGTTATTCCTAATTTAAGATTTCGTCAATTTAAATATATGTCGTTTGCCTTAGGTCAGTGTGGCTGAATGTCTCTGTTATCAAAGTGATTAATTTTGCGATAAACAAGCAAAGTAACCATGCATTTGTACACTTTACCACAAAAATCTTATCTGGTAATGTGGATAACAGAACAAACAAACTTTTATTTCTTTATATAAAGATGCTCCTCTAGGGTTGGCATACGATACGCCAAAGCTGCTCGTCAGATAGTTTCTATCGGCCAAGGATGTAACCATGTGGGAACCATTACACACGAACTCATGCATGCTTTAGGTAAGAAACTCACTCTTTGAGTGACATCACGGAATGAAAGTTCAGCGTTTGGAAGTATGAATACCTAAAGTGCGACAACCGAATTGTACGGTGATATTGGCCATGTTCAAAACGAGCGGGAACTGGTACGACTTATGACCGCAAAGGCGATGAGGATCGTTCGGAGGAACAGTAAAGACATGTCGCACAACAGTGAGACACCTGTTGAATACCTACTCAGGTTTATTCTGAAGAGACATACCTGGTGCATCAGGGTAGTGAAGATTAGTCTCATTTCCGAAACACAACACTTACCAGGCTTTTTCTCCGAACGACCCCAGGGACCCCAGGTTTTCACTCGGTTAGAACATGACGAGTTTCAGCAGTATTTATCTACTGCACGTTTGCTGTAATGCTGTGCAATTGGATTTAAGCTTGCGTCCACATATGCCAATACCCTGCCGTTTGATCTTTTTTTATGGATGTAATACAAAGTTCTGCTTCAAATTCAAAAACTTATGAAATAAGCAGCCTCTGTTTCGTTTATAATATATGGGTGTTGTGTAAAAAATATTAATATCTTATTAAAGATTATAAGTTTTTAATTTCGGAAGATTCTAACAGGGCGAGTCGAGATTACTCTTTAAAATCTCCACTTTTGCAAAGATCTGACAATGCGTTGCTGCCTTCAGGATTTTTTCATGAGCAATCTCGAGACGATAGAGACCGTTTTGTGGAGGTCAAGTGGGAGAATATTCTCGACGGTAAGTACTGTTCTACGTCCTATATTCAGCGTGCGCTGGACAGTGAGCAGGGGCATCCAACGAGAATATAGTTCAAAACCACATAAACATAGCATTGTTGAACGTACTTTAGTATTTAAACGGTAGATAAAGGATTATTTTATCCCCTAAAAATTTTTCATCTGTTCGGATTTCGTAGCTGAAAGTATAGTGATCCGAAAATTATAGGGATCAAAATTTACCTTTTCAAAAATTTCAGCAGAAAAAAGGCTGCCGAAAATTATAGGTGAACTTTTTAGGGTAAAATCCGTTAAAAATGGGCAATTATACGATTTTTTTGAAGTTCGAAAATCCTAGGAGAGGCAGGCAAGCAAAAAATTTTTCAGAAAATGATCCGAAAATTCTAGACCTCAAATCGTTTCCCGAACAGATAATTTTCCGAAAATTGTCTTTGGGTGCCCCTGAGTGAGTAAAAAGGTAAAACAGATTTTACATGGGCCAAAACAGGTCCAACGACTGTCTTATGACAAAAAAAAAAATGGCAGAAGACTCCTACAGTAGTACTTCTGACTATTTTAAACTATTAGCCTACTTAGGCGAATGATTGAGCCTCGCAAGGGGGGTCTAACGTTTGAGTCTGTGGATGAAAATCCTGTGGTTTGATCATTCAAATGAAACCTCTCTGGTACTGAGTACTTTTACATAATGCTATAGGTTTTGCAGCATTTAACAAAATAAAAAATTGGGAATTTTTTGGGCTCCTGCTTATGTCTACTGACCCCCAAGTAGATACTGTTAATATCAATGACAATGTACTAAATCTTTCTCAACCCACCCTCTATTTAACAATTATTCCTCAATAGCCCATTCGGCCTTCGGCCTCATGGGCTATTGACTCAGAGGCCATGAGGGCGAGAGGAATAGTTGTTTTAGTAAAATCCAACTAGTTGGTCAAAAATATCGAGAAGAAAAAGATTTTAGCTAGTTAAAGCTAGACTTAAATCCTCAATAGTATACTATGTTGAAACTTAACCGTTTTGGTGCGTTCCCTTTGCGTTCCGTGTGCGTTCCCTTAATTAATAGGCATATGGGTCGTTGGTGGATTCCCTTTGGATTCCCGCGCAGATAGTGGATTCCCTTTATTAATATGTATGAGTGTCTTCCCGCATACTAATTTTGATTTCCTGCATACTAATTAGGTGCCTTCCTCGCGAAAAAAGAGGACACCTTTAGGGCACCTACTTAATGAAACTCAGTTCCCTTTTTCATCGTCAACTAACTTCTTAGAGAGAAAAGAGGGGATTTTCCCCTTTTTATGGACAAAACTGAGTTGCTATGGCGCAAGAACCTTACAGACGTGATTATACCGATTACTTGCAAAGAATGAGTAAGAATGCGACAAAATGGCCATTTTTCAAGCAGTAATTGATTTCCATCCGAGCAATCGACAGCCAAAGTAGTAGCTTACAACTGTATGCATGTCTCCATTAAAAAAACGAAGTCTCTCTTTCGCTTGGCCGTGAGAGATCTGGATACGAGGTAAGACGCGTCGTACGGCTTGTCGTGAGCCTACAGCGGAAGTTGCAATGTTGAAGATCTTTAGAGACGAACACATATACTCGTTGGCATTCCAAAAGATTTTACAAATAAGCAAGGTCATTCGCTGTGCGCTAGTCCACTCAGAAAAACCGTCGCAAGTCTACATTTGAGACAAATCTCAAAGAAAGACGAAGGAAGACGAAAACAGTCCATAACGTCCATTTATAGAAACATCACCTGCTTGAAAGACTAAAAAGCCTCGCTGACTGGACGTCACCTTATTAACTACTACTGAAACAGGTGCTAAACGTTTTAAAACTGAAGCATTGCGTCAAAATGCTTAAAATTTTAAATAAAAAAAAATAGAATTAAACAAAATCCATCTGTATTTTATTATATTTCAAAAATTTCGCTGGACCGTTAAATTGAGAGGAAAAACTCGCCCTTTCAACGTTTTAGAATGACTTAAAGTTCTATTTTCTATACTGAGCATTTTGAATTAAACAAACGGTTCTTCTCAGCAGGCAACAGCTTTTATGTCAAGTATGGAAAGAGAGGTAATTGGAACTTTATGGAAAGGACTATATATTGCGGTATTGAATTGTTTTGTCTTCAATACAGGTGTCGCAAAACCTTCCCCTTGCATTGTTTTCTGGGTTGGCCTTGTTTTAAACAAATTTGATGCGGTGTTTCAACCCTCAAAAATCTATACCAACAATAACACTGAATTTCTGTTTGAACTCTACATATAACATTAAGTCTAAGGCTTTAGTTAATGAACCGGCTTTATTACGCGCTACAGCAGATGGCCGATGTGGAAAGTAGCTAATAAACGGATGGGTAATTACTGTAGCTATCAGTTTTAACCACGACAAATACATGCATGTTGTGAAAAGTAACACTATGGCTGAACAGAAGTGCACTCTATTTCTGGATTTTTGTATTACACTGGTTTCCCACAGGAGAAGTTTCTTCCTTGGTTTCTGTGTTTTAAACTTTGTATTTTCCCTCGTGGCGACTCTAGAAAATCTTTTAGTCATCCGTGCCTTAATGAAGGCTTCAACGATACCAGCCACCGTCAAGAAGCTGTTCCTAAGTATGGCTTTCTCTGATCTTGCAGTTGGATTGTGTTCGCAGCTAATGACTGCTATTATCAGTGCCGTGATGTTGAAGATGCCATCAAGTGAAGACGACTTAGCCTTCTTTTGTCCAACAGTTTTGGTTGTGTATTCATATTTTACGTATCTTCTCGCCTTTGCATCTTTCCTGAATGTTACTGTCATTGCATTTGATAGACTTCTCGCTGTTTCGCTCCATTTGCGATATCAGGAGCTTGTCACGCCCATACGTGTTACAATAGTGTTGGTATCTTTATCGTTAACAAGTTGCGTCGCTGCCTCCCTATGTACTTTCCTTCCGAAAGGCATCGAAATGGCACTTGCCGTTATTATCGTTATAGGATGTGTTCTGACAACCTTGGCGTATGTTCGTATTTACAAAGTTGCCAAATATCATCAGAATCAGATATACAGCCAAAATCAGCTTCAAAATGCCCAAACAAGAGAGGCACACCGACAAAGGAAGTCCGCCTATAATAGCTTATTTGTTTCTGTAGTTTTTTTAGCTTGTTATTTTCCTTTTATGCCTTGTGAAATACTGTATATGACAAACACCTCTGAAATTTCATTTTTCATGGCTCTATTTCCCTCGATATTCTTGATTTACTTGAATTCATCATTAAACCCTATTGTTTATTGCTGGCGGTACCGAGAGATTCGCCAAATTGTAAAAAAGACAGTAAAGAAAATAATTCGCATGAATGAGAATATGATACGGGAATCAACCTTAATCTCAGGACAGTTTGAACTAAAAAATATATAATGCGAAGTTTTACGAAACGAAATTAAGTCAGAAAATATAACCGACGGCTTTCTTCGCCCAAAAACCAAGGAAAAGGTAAAAAGGGAAACGTTTGGCCTCTTCGACATCGGAATTGATCTCTCTGGAAGGAGAAACAAAAACACACTTTTGATCTTAATTCCTTCTACAACTTCTTCGAAATAGAATTTAGCTCGAAAACCAATGGACTGGAGGCGCAAAAAGACCAAGAGAACGACATCTAAAACTGAATTTCAATTAAGCATTTGAAGCATTGGGTTGCAAGGCGATTTTTCATAATAACTGCCCAACTAAGATTGGTCTCTTCGCTATTCGATCTGCTCTCTCTGAATTGTGAAACAACAAGAAACCTTTAGGGCACTTACTTAAAAAACTGTATATGTACCGATTACTACCAAAGAAGAAGTAAAAATGTCACAAAATGGCGAATTTTCAAGATGGAAACGATTTCCATCTGAGCAATCGCCAGACAAAAAAGTTGCTTACAACTGTACGTATGTCTCGATTTAAAATACGAAGTCTCTCTTTCGCTTGACCGTGGAAAATCTTGGTACGAGATAAGACGCGTCCTACGGCGTAAGCCTAAAGCGAAAGTTGCCACGTTGAGGCTCTTTAGACTGAAGAACACAAATACTCGTTGGCATTTGAGAATAATTTCAGATTACATTGTCGTGAGTCCCCCATTGAGGCTTATCTCAAAGAAAGAAGAAGGAGGACGAGAAGAGCCCGAAATATTAGGTTTCGGTCCTTTTTCAGAAACCTTTTCAACTTTGAAGACTCAAACGCCTCGTCGACAACACCTTGAAACAAAAAGATGCTAACTGAAAACGTACGTCAGATTCCTTATAAGTTTAAATAAAAGTATAGAATTAAATAAAATCCATCATTATTTTATGTGTGCATCATTTGCTGGTAGGATGAATTATTCAAGAGAAAATAACTCGCCCTATCAAGTTTACACCGAGCGTTGTCATTTAAAGAAGAAGTTCTACTTAGCAGGGAACAGCCCACATGTCAATTAAGGACAGAGAGGTAATTGGAACTTGATGAAAACGGACTATATATGGCGGTGTTTAATTGTTTTGTGTTTAATACTAATGTCGCAAAACCGGCGTTCCCGTTGTTTTCTGAATTGACCTTGTTTTCTACAATTTAACTCAGTATTTCAACCCTTAAAGTTTATATCAACGATCAGACTGAATTTCTGTTTTCACTCTACCTATAAACATTGCTTCTAAGGCTTTAGTTAAAGAACCGGCTATATGACGTTTCACAGCATATGGCTTATTTGAAAGGTAGCTAATAAACGGAGGTGTAATCAATATAGATATTTCATCGAAAAGAAAAACTTCATGTATATAATCTAGCAAGTTAAACCATGGCTCAACAGTATTGCACTCGAATCCTGGATTTTTTGCTACCAATTCTCTCATTGTTCGCCTCAGAAGAAGTTTCTTCTATGTTTTCTGTCTTTTAAACTTTGTATTTTCTCTCGTGGCGACTCTAGCAAATCTTTTAATTATCCGCGCGTTAATGAAGGCCTCTACGCTACCAGCCAACGTCAAGAAGATGTTGAATTGCAAAAAAGAGGAGAACTAGGGCGAGGCAAAGGGAAAGGGAAATGATACTTTTTTTCGCCTCTCCCTCTCCCCTTTTTTCCTTATTTCGCCCTAGGGTTAACCACCACCACCAGCACCACCGCCACCACATTTCTATTGTTTTCCCTCCACCACCACCACCACCAGATTTGTATTGTTTTCTTTCCACCATCACCACCACCACATTTCTATTGTTTTTCCTCCACTACCAACACAGCACCACCACCATCACCACCGCCACATTTCTATTGTGTTCCCTCCACCACCACCATACTTCTATTGTTTTTTTCCTCCACCACCACCACCGAGTCCTTGTACAAGAGGATAGTGGTTTTATTGAAGATGTATTAGCCCCTGTTGTTTCTAGCTTAGGATTTCTAATGCTATAAAAGAGGTGACGCAACAGCAAGTTGATCATTCGAGGCTAAGTCTGTCACGGGTACTCGTCAAAATGAAGAGAAAGATAGATTTGGTTGAAGAAGAACACGAGAGTGAACATGAAGAAAGCGAAAGTTCTGGTGATGAAAGCGAGGATGAAGAACCGAGAGTAACAGAAGAACCAAGAAAAAAAGATGTTTTGAGTCATCTTTCCCGCCCAGTGCCGGAAAAGCGAGCTTCTGATTTGCTGCATAGTAAGGCCACGTCCAAAGATATTCTTTTTCAGACTCCCAGCGCGGACAATTACTTCGAAATAAACGCACTATTCCTGTCACAAACATCGCTGAGCTAGTTGAGTATGTGTCACTCCCTCATAACAATGAGGCTACTAAGCCTCGTGCGCTGAATACGTTTCTAGATGGACTTGCAGAGTTAGGAATCGATACAGATTTAATCAAGAACAAAAAGTTGTTAAGTGATTTAAAAGAAAAGGAAAAAGGCTACCGAAATGTAGAAAATACTTCCGATAACGAGAGTAATAATGAGGAGAGTTCATCGGATATTGAAAATCAGGAGGAGGAGGAGGAAGTGGCTTCTGAGAATGGCGTTGAAGCTGAAGGCACCCACACTGTAATTTTCAGGGAGTTATAATAACCCCTCTAGTGGGGCTAATTTAACTCCTGACAGTGGAGTTATTTTTCGTGGAGTTATTTTAACTCCAAAAAGGAGTTTAAAGAACTCTTTTTCAGGAGTAAAAGTGACCCCAGATATTGAGGAGTTAAAATAACCCCAAAAAAGGAGTTATCCTGTACCTAAACTTTTTACTCCACTTTCAGAGTTAAATTAACTCCAAAAAGAGTAAAAACAACCCATGTAAGGAGTACAAGTAACCCCATTTCGGAGTAATTTTAACTCCAGACTGGGAGTAAAAAGAACTCTTTTTCAGGAGTAAAAATGACCCCAAATTCGGAGTTAAATTAGGAGTTAAAATAACCCCAAAAATGGGGTTATCCTGTACCTAAAATTTTTACTCCATTTTTGGAGTTATAATAACTCCCTAAAAATTACGGTACAAGAGAGCGACAACGACACTGAAAATGACAGTTAGGAAACAGAAAGTAGTAGCCCTGAAACGTCCACCGCCTTTCACTCTAAAAGTCCCTGTGAACATTGTGAGAACTCTAATGTGTACTGGACATTGATCATGAAATGTCCTAAATGCTTTTGGTACGATTACTACAAGATTTGTCCTATATGCGGTCACCAGATTGCCGAGGGGACAAATTACATGAAAGAGGGCTTTCGTCGGTTTCACGATTGTGGAGCAGTTACACACAAAAGACGCGAAGACGTTGGAAACCAATTTCTATTCCCCTTCTAAAGAGGAGAACGAAGATGAAGATTAATTAATTTCCATTCCTTACAAATCGCTGTGTATTTGACTGTTTTTGTCATTGTTTTTAATAAAGTTTTTAAAACGGTATCTCTCTTGTGGTTTTATTGCTAGCAATTATTAGTCGCGTGTTTTAATTGATCCTTATTTAAAATTGTTTATATAATAATACGTCCAGGTGCTCCCTTGGGTTTTTCCTGTATAGCTAATTTGTATTCAACTTTAAGCTTGCAAACTCGCATAATTAACTGACTAACGGCGTGAAACGCTGAGACTTTTTCCTCGAGATAGAAAGCAGAAAACGGTTCTGTATTGGTCGGACAAAATTGAAATAGAGAGTGTTCAGCTCCACATTGTGTATATGTGTGTTTGTTTTGTTTATATGTCCGAGTTTTAGAGCTATGCATATTAGTAAAGGGAAGGCATACAGAAGTCAGGGGAAGGCACCAACGGGGATAATTTTCAACATAGAAGACTACTATCCTCTTTTGCCGCCAAAAAGCCCGCGCTTTTCGCTACTAGTGGTAGCTTAACCAATCAGAACGCAGCATTGATATTAGACCACTAGTTGGATTTCACTACTAAGGTAAACTCTTTTAAAGGATCGTAACCCCCTTCCTCAGATTTTACTACTCATTACTGGGTTCTGGGTTCGTATTTGAGAGTGGGAGATCCCCAGACATTTATAAGGTCAACCGTTAAACTCTCTGAGAGAAAGGTCCACCTTAAAAACAAGAATGAGTTTTGTCCTTCAATTGTAATGAAGTTGCTACAGGAATAGGAGGAAAAATTGAGGTAAAGAAACTTGTATGGGTAGATGATTTCATTGTCATCGCCCTATTTCATTTTTGAGTTGGCTGCTTGAAGTTTGACAGAACATTTTAACTACTTCAGGGTGTCTGTAAATTGCAAAACTTAGTCCCTTTTCCAAGATCCCTCTTCTCTCTTCCACGTTAATTTCTTCCACCTCTAGGCAACCGTAATCTTTAAAACAAATATTACCTCTTTGGCGTTAGTTCTACTTTACCCAGGTGATGTGTTGAGGTTTCTTCAATTTCAAAATGTTTTAATACCTCGGAAAATTCAAGACTAAAATTATTAATTTTTTGTGCAATTATTTGCATGTCTTCAAATGATTTATCGGCTATCCCTTTACTTATCTTTAATGCATATTTCAACAGGTTTTGCCGACCAATTTGACAAGTACTCCTATAAAACAATTGACATGAACGTTGGCAAAAATTATGATTTTCTGTCCATCATGCACTACGACCGAAGAGCCTTCACAAAGAATGGAAAGGAAACCATCGTACGCATAGACAACCAAGCCCAGGAATTTGGAATGCCTGATCTTAAGTCATTGAGCCCAATGGATATCTTGGAACTCAATGCCTTGTATGATTGCAAAAGTATGTGCCTTTTATTTTTACCTATTTTCGGTGACTGTAATTCGGTGAAACGCGCGTGTGTAACTGGCGGAATAATTTTTGCGCGTCTGGGAGCGGAGTGTTGGCGGCGAAGCCGCTGCCATTGTCGCGGCTTTGCTCTGAGAAGCGAACGCCGTTTAGAGTCTCCCCCCATTTTCCGCACTGCTTCGCAGCTCCTCTGCCAAGACTTTGCTTCCGCTAACGATCCCGCCGGCTACATACGCAGCTATGTTAAACCAACGAGTGTGATTAACAGAAACGTCCCCATGTTAAATACCTTGAATTGACAAAACAAAGTGGAACAAATTTGAAAGAAAAGAGGACTGCTGTTTTTTTTTTCTTTTTTTAACTCCCCAGTACATCCTCCTCTTAACTTTTGTGCACGTACAACTTTTTGTCAAATTAGGGAAGCAAGGGTGGCATTAGTATTCACCTCCCACCAATGTGGCCCGGGTTCATATGTGGGTTGTCTCTTGCGTCAAGATTTTTTTTTGTTTGTTTGTTTGTTTTTTTTTTGTTGTTGTTGTGATTCTCCAGTTTTCCTCTCTCCTTAAGACACGGCCTGAGAGGCAGAAGGAAAATCACATAAGAATAAATAACACAAAAAAAGTCTTGGAGGTGTAATTTAAAAGAGAGTTTTTATTGTTAGCTGTATAGAATCGAATTGAACAAATAAATTATTACTACTGATAGATAGGTCCGCAATGAACTGCTGCCTTTCAGCAACGAGGTGACACCATTCAAAATATTAATTATTTTTGAATGGAAGACATAGCTTAAGACTCCCGGCCACAACCACTTAGTCTATCTTTGTCCCATTGAAGTGACACAAACCAATGTTTCATACGCAGCGAAGTATAAAGGGTGGACTCAGTGGTCAGTCTTTAGTCCTTGTAACGAAGTTTGCAAAAAAGAAAGGCAACGATACTGCTACAACTCAGGAAATCGTAAGGCATGTGGTGGTAAAGTCAATGCCTATGGCGTCGAGACGCAAGTCGTAAAATGTGGCAAGTCTGAATGTCCAGGTGAGCGGTAATTCCTCGTCAGTTGAGCTGTTGTTATTAACAGTGGCCGATCTAGGAAAGGGGCTGAGGCCTGAAGGGCCGACAAAAAGTTTTTGGAGACTGCCCCCCCCCCCTCCCCCCTTCATCTCAGGGTCTGGATGACCGCCCTCCCCCCACCTTATCTCAAGGTCTAGATCCGGCACTGATTCTTAAATGTTTCTCTTTGTCACTCCACGTAAGATGACCCCAAAACTGTCTGGGATTCTGGATTCAACGCTGTGGGATATGGGCTCCAGGCACTGGATTCCGGATTCCTTTTCAGTGGAACTTGGGGTCCTGTTTCCAATAGTTATCGGGATTCCGGGTTCATTGAGCTGAACCACAGATTCCAAAGCCAGGAATGTTGGATTCCACTAGCAGAAGTTTCTCGGATTCCGGAGAAACTCTTATAACCTTACATGGGGCATACTCACGAAGTGGTGATGAAAATGGTTGCTGGTCACCATACGGTGCGCTTTATGCGTTTGAAAAATGTTAAAGGATGCAAACAGCACCACATTATATGTTGTTGCTGTTTGTTTGTTTGTTTATTTATTTTTTTTTGTCATTAACAGCTAAAGTGGATGGTCACTGGGGTCGTTGGTCGGAATGGTCTAAGTGTGACGCATCTTGTGATGACGGCATTAAAAAAAGAACCCGGATGTGTAATAATCCTGAACGAAAGCATGGCGGGAAGTATTGTCCAGGGATTGGTAGTGAAGAAGTGGTATGCACAACTAGAAGATGTAATCTTGGTGAGGTTTTGATTAGTCTCTCTATATATTTTTCAAATTTGAATAAAAAAAATGTATGTATACATTCGAAAGTGACAGAGTATATATAATTACTGCTCCATCCGATGTATTTAATTTATTACTATAAATATTACGAATATTGAATGGGAATATATGAAAAGGATCATATTTTGAACTGCTGATAAAGGTTTGAAAGTGAACATGATCCTCGCAAGCGGTTGAAAAAGAACCTGAAAAATTTCAGGCTTGACCGGGAATCGAACCCTTACCGGACGCAACGTTCTATTTATAATCAAGCCAACTGGAGAGCAGGCCAGGTTCAAGTTCTATTGTCTTAATAATATCCAGTACATTTTTATAATTATTGTCAGTATGGCTTTCTACTCCATATTTGTTATCGTGATCGTTATCACTACAGTTATCTTTTTTGTTTCTGTTAATTGATTTCCTGATTATCGATAGCCTTGTTATATTCGTCCCAGTTATTATATAAACTGTTGTGATCGACTGGCCCGATTAATTCTCCCTGAATTGTACTCTACGCAGTCCTATGACCATTATTGATCATGAGCTTTATGTCAGTTGTTATTATTATCATCATAACTGTTATCTTTGCATTATCCTCGCCATTGTCGTTAAGGGAAAGTTTTATCATAATTGTTAGTGTTATCGTTGTCGTTATCATTATCGCTATATTTATTACTTACCATAACAGGATACAAAGACACTGACTTTGAAACAGGTATGGGTATGTGGAAAAACATTGGACAAATACAATGGCTGCGACACAAAGGACCAACCAAGACAATAAACACTGGGCCATTTAGAGATCACACAACCAACAAAGGTTTGGTACTTTTCATATAAATAGTCGACATCTAAATGTTGCTGTTTATCAAAGAAAATATTAATGTTGAATACGGCTTAAGCAAACAATAAATTAATAATTATAGAATACTAAATTATTATTTTATTGCTCCTCTTGAAATGAAACTGTTAAGTAAAATTTACGGGAAAAAGTTTCTTTTTGTTTTTTTTTTCGGGCCATTCTCCAGCTTCGATATTTGTAAGTTACGTAAGGAAAGGCAGCTAGTTAAAGCGGTCTCTTAAATGCCAATGAGGCAGGATTATGAAAGTCTCAAGAAGTATTCAACTTTTAGTGACATCACAACCGAGTTACCTACAATCTTGGACAAAATAAATGGAAAACCCAGACCCTCCCTTCCCCCAAAATCAAAAATGGGAAATTGCTCGTTTTTGCCCTTTTCGCGGTTTCATCCTTGATTTGGGGGGAACGGAGTTTGCTATTCCATTTTATTCTGTCCAAGATTGTAGCTACGAGACGTTTTTCGCCTATTGAAAAATTAACGAACTAGTTATTGGCCGCCACGTCAGCCCTTGTGCCTTTAACTGACTTTTGGCAGTGACTTTTAAGAGGTCGTGATTTGTGTAACTCTAGCAGACTGGCAGTGCACATAGGTATATTTTGTACACGCTGCTACTTCTTTCCACTTTTTTTTTCTTTTGATTGAAGAAAAAACAAACAAACAAAATAAAAACTGACCTATTGACATTCTCCAAAGACCATAGACATGTTTGTATATTTCGTGAAAGAGTGGAACACTGCCACATTGAAATGTAGGATTCAAATTCCGTCTCTTTAGTTTACAGTAGCCTCATGATGTTTGTATAGTGTTCCCTATTTGTAGCTAGGTCCTGTTGGTCAGCTAGAAGGTCAGAAATCGGGCATACACTGCATACAATAAAACCTTTTGTATGAATGATTGATTGATTACTTGGTCGGTTGATCGATTGATAGACTGAATAATTGAATAGTGGCTCGCTTACAGGTATTTATATGCTGTGCTCTGTGTCGTGTCCTTTACAAAAAACCTTTAACTTGATTATGCCAGACTTAAGCACGAAAAAAAAGCCTTGCAAATAGGAAAAATTACAAGATGGCGACTTTTGACTACAACTACCAGAATTCATTTCGTTCTTGCTTTCTTATTTAAATTTGTCAATCTCTCTGAGGTTTAGTTAACTATCGCTCGAATTTGCACAAGGAAACAACAAACTGAAGGATTTTGGTAGTTGTAAAATAACGTCATCGTGCAATTGTCCTATTGGATTCCCATTTGAGTCGTGCTTCCTAGCCAGCAGTTAAGAGGGATGCAAAGTTCTGACCTGACCATTTGCCCATAGAAGGTATACGAACTTAGGAGCTTCTTTTCTATCAAGAATGGTACATAAAAAGGGTAAGGGGTTGGACTTCGGGGCGGAGCCTTTCCGTATATAAAACTTTGTTAACTACACTAATGAAGATTTTCGTTCTCGGACAGGCTACTATCTGTATATGGAGTCATCAAACCCTTCACGTGCTGTGGCTGTTATTGAAAGCCAGCCGTGGTTAACAGCTCCTGAAGGAGGACAATGCATGAAGTTCTTTTACAACATGTATGGGAAAACAATGGGCTCACTAAAAGTGGCCATACAGAAACAAGGGGAATATGCTAAAGTAGTTTTTGCCAAATATGGTAATCAAGGAATGAAGTGGATTGCAGCCAGAGTGGATTTAGACATTCCTCAAGGAAAGAAGTACAAGGTAACTATTTGAAATGAGACTTATAAAAACTGGGGTTTCAATAAAAATTAAAGTAACCAGCAGGTTTGAAAAGAGTAACCGACTGTATCAACAAGGGTCGTTTATATCCTCTTTTTCTATGGGGATTGGGGACGTGCTTCCCCAGACAATTTTACCATAAAAAGTCTTTAAAAGCGATTTCCAGAGTTCTTGGGAGTATCGAGAGTACAAAAGACCGACTTTTTCCATTCTAGAAAATGTAGCTTTCATTCATAGAATTGTCATTATATTTTTTTTTAAAGATTAAAATTATTGCCCAGATTGGGAAGAAAGGCTACTCCGACATCGCTATTGATGATGTATACATCGACTCAGGACTTTGTTGTAAGTATAACACAGATAGACTTTCAAGGCTCTTCTTAGTTGGTGGTTGACGTGTGTGGTTGATAACGTCACAACGTTGTCGGTTGTTGATCAATTAACTCTGTCACACAGATGGGAATTTATCCCCAACGGTAAGCACTCTCACTGGTTACTTTGAGGTCACATGTCACCAAACAATGAAACTGTTTCCCGCCATAATCTCTGAGTGGGCAACATTGCAGAATTCTATGACGTCAGGGGGAAACAATGCGCTGTTTCCCGCGAACGTTGACCGACGACCGCCGTTACAGGGAATTTAAATGAATTTCCAGCTTCAAAATTTCCAGCTATATGAAAAAATCAACGAAACTTCGCCTCGGAAAACACTGAGATTCTCGGGAAACAAAATTAACTGTTTCCCTCGGGACCAGTCATTAAGTGTTTAATGTTATTGGTTGTCAAAAACTATTTAATGCGACTATCTGTCACTGTATAGAGAGGAGAAGTCGTTACGTCACGTTGCAATGGTAGCATAATTTCTGAAAAACGTCACTTAAAAAGTGAGTTTGCACTATTAACTTCATCGATCTTATTCAATTTCATTTAATTTGTAAAATTTAGGAAAAAATGTCTGGGGTTGAATCCGAAAGGACCGTATATGAAAAAAAAGAAAATTATTGTGCAGTGTTCACCAAGTCCATAAAGCGGGCGCGTGAAATTAGGAAGTTTCAAGTCGCAGACTTGAAACTTACTAAAGGACGGCTAAAACAAATTGCTAACAAACAGCTAAGAAATGTACAAAAAAACGTGATGCGCGTGCAAAGTTGTTGTTTTGCTATTTTGCGGTTCTCCTTGCCGTCGCCGTCGTTGTTGCTTAAGCTCCCCATTGTTGTGATCCGGAAATGTTGCTACCATGGTAACGTGACGTCACACTTCTCCTCTCTATTGTTAGCTGACAAGTCTGTCTGCCTGTCTGGTTTTTTTTGTTTTGTTTTTGTTTTTGTTTTTTTTTTCAGTCCCTTGCTGTTAGTTCGCTCATACGGCTTATTGTCGTCGATAAGGTGTTCGCAATGTCCAGTAACTGCTTGCTTCAATACATTGGCTTACTTTCCTGACATTATTTTCAACTGAAAATTCATTTCGTTTTTGGGCCAGATTGAGCGAGATAGCAAGTGTTTTAGTTATATTCATCAAGCTCAGAATACTTTTTTGTTGTTTATTTAGTTGTTTGTTTTCGTGTTAAGTTTGTCAGGACGACTACGTATCCTGCTCCAAATGGAAGGCTGCAGGGCATTGCAAGACAAACCCCAAGTTCATGCGTCAACATTGTGCAAGAAGCTGTGAAACATGTGGTAAGATGAACCAGCAGATACCGGGCCTCGTCGCATAAATCTTAAATTCAAACGTAAATGCTAATATCTGACGTTCCTACCCCAGGCTAAGTTAGACTAAGCTTAGCCTATGGTCGAACCTAATCTGCCCATTATTTACATATCATTCTTTCCCGATCGAGAGGGGATACAACATTTATTTGCAAGGTCGCATAAACATGAAAAAATGCCCTTTACTTATTGGCCTAGAATAACCGTGAAAATTCCCTCTCTTCTCAAAAAGAAGCAAGGAGCGTGATGGCAGCTTAAGTTGAACTTTGTATTTAACGCCAAACATTAAGAAGTTATGTTTTATGTAACTCAATTCCGGTCGGTAGCTAAAAACCAACGTGAAAACTTCAACAAGTTCTGATCATGATCGTTTGAGTAAATGTTCTTTTCTTTGGAAGAATCTTGCTTCAGTAGAATGAAAAAGTTCTCATATACCATATTTATTCGATTAACCGCGCGCCCTGGTCGCTTGTTAAATTTTTGGACCTTGACGGTGGGCGGTTATTTAATAGAGGTGGGCGCTTATTCGAGACTTGGCGCTTATTAAATATTCACCATTATCAGCAAGTGTAGTAAATGGTTTATTTTGCAACAAAACAGTAAATGCAACGCGAAGAAGCAAAAAAGCAAGGTTTCTGTAAATACTCTGAAGAAAACTCCGTCTTCGGAGAAGTCTCTTTTTGGTACTAATATTCACTTCAATCTCAATCTCATTGTCACTCAAGTGGGTGGGGTGGGGTTGGACGCTAATTAACTTTTTCCGCCTTTGGGATGGGCGCTAATTCGAGACTGGGCACTAATTCGAGGTTGTGCGCTTATTCGAATAAATACGGCAGTCCATTCGTTTCTTTTCAGTTTCGTGACTGTTGTTTTCCCCAAATATTTTTGACATTGAAAAAAGATCAGTTGATGGCAGTAGACCATATAGAGACGAGAACTTTAAGTTTTCAGAGTCAGCTAGTTTCAATTTAAACTTATTCTTTTTATTTATGCCTTAACAACAGAATGTAAAGACAACAATCAAAACTGTCCAGCTTGGGCTGCTCAGCCAAATGGATGTAAAAAAAATCTTGACTACATGCGTACTTCGTGCAAGAAGAGCTGTAACGTTTGTCGTAAGTACCATTCTTCTCCTTCTTTTCCTCTCCAGTGTGCTCTGTTGTCGTTGTTGTTGTTGTTGTTGTTTTTTTTCACTTTCTTCTTCTCTGTTTTGCAATTTTTTTTTTCGTATGTCTGCCCAGGTGTTAAAAAATACCCTCAATTAACGGATGAATTAACGGATTATAATATTATTGTTTTTCTTTTCAAAACCACCCAAAGGGTCCAGAGGTGAGTGAATAAGCCACGGTATTTTCACTTTCCTAATCCCTACCAAAAATCAGCTGTCGACTAACTGTGGGTTCTTTCTTATATACTTCTCCGGCAGTAACAATAAGATACCATTGACATAAGCTATAACATGTTAACTGAGAACAACAACAACAACAACAACAACAAATTTTATTGTACCCAAAGCAGAATATTATAGTTATTTACAAGTTGTTAAATTAATCAATTAACTAAAAAGGGTACTGACTTCTTGAAAAAAAACTAATAAGTTAAAAATGCCAAGAAGCCAGATTCAGTAAGATAATTTAGATAAGTTTATTGTGCGGGATACAATATGGCAGCATATCATACTGTATACACACAAACACACGGATATACACTCGTCACATACTCATATACAACATAAACATACAGCACCGTAGTTGTCAACTTTGATGATGTTGCCGGCTTTCATAACCAGTCTCCTCCACTGGCTATTTTCTGACAAAATCGTCCGTACGTACCTCCGCCCCTTCATGTTAGCGGATGTAAAATGTCTTAAGTACTAGCAATGTTGGGCTTCCATGTAATGATCAATGGACAACTGTCAAAAAAAGTATCCGCAGACCAGTGCCACGTTACTGTATCGCAGACTAGGGTGTACAACTCATTGAGGTGACATGTTTTTTTAAAGTTCTCCACTGACCAGTTATGGTATTGGCTCAGAAAACTTTACTTCAGAAAGATATTTCTTAAAAGTTCCCACGAGAGCGTCGCTTTTGGCCATGGATAAATCTGAACATAAGGCATGTGTGAAGTTCAAGGCTGAAGGAACTGGATTGACCTAGCGGGCTAACACGGCGTGTTTCATGGACAGCCCAAATTAGCTAAAAATAAATTTGAAAAACAGTAAAAGCCCAAACAACATTCAACTTTACCCGTCATCTATGATCTGTCAATCGTTGCTAACATTATTGAATAAGCCGGAACAAGTATGAATCAGTGGTAACAAAGCTTTGCAGGAAAAGAACGAATGAGTCACTAATCTAGCACTATTTTCGCACAGGTGAGAGTATAAGGAATTCATTTAACTTTCTAATTAGAATCGTTCTTTACAAGGTAACACCGCACCAACCATATGTAAGGATAACGACGAGACTCAATGTCCAGCTTGGGCTAAGCTGGGATACTGTTCAAAGAATCCATTGTATATGGCCAAAAACTGTGCTTTGAGCTGTGGCAAATGTGGTAAGACTCCCTTTGTAATGAAAGCTTTATTTTTTAAAAATGTAACGAAATAAAAGAAATGCGAAGCAATTCATTCGTTGATTTTCAAATTTGAAAATATACTAGTCGCTCAGCTTTGCAGTAGTCTATGGACATCTCATATTTTAGAATTAAAAACTATCTCATTATTTTTCTTTTAAAATCATCGTGTTTGTCTTTTAGGTCTCATCGATCGAAATTGTTGTAAAAGCAAATACATACAGGGTAGCTCTTTAGGTAGCTTTCTTGCGATAATATTTTTTTAGGGAAGTAAGAATTAAAGATGAATAATAGGATAAATTCAACAATCGTGAGTTACGGTTACCTTTGTCTACGCCTGCCCAGTAAATTCTAAACCAAACTATTTTATCTTAAAAGTCTGCCAGGATAAGAATCCAAGATGCCCAGAGTGGGCTCAGAAGCAAGAGTGCTTAAAAAACAAGAAGTGGATGTTCGACCACTGCGTCAGAAGTTGCCATGTCTGTGGTGAGTAGTAGAGACCCAGTAGCGTATCTAGGGTAGGGACTCGGGCGAGGCTTGAGGCCCTAACCTTATTTTTAGGCCAAACTGAAGCCCAAAAGGCCGAACAAAATATTTGAGGTCGGGCCTTTCTCTTATCTAAGAAACTGTTCATTAAACCTCCCAATGAATGAATGTGTTGTTTTAGTTGTCAATTTCCTTTACTTGTTTTTCTTTGCTGACTTAATACTATTTTGTTTGATCAAAAAGTAACGAAAAATTGATCAATTTTTTTCTTGAGTTGAACTGCAGATAAATGATAGTGAAACAGACTTTACTCTCTCCGTCGTTTTGTTGCCTATATATTTTGATCATTTGCACATGCACTATCACTATGTATTCTTCCAACAAAACTAAGAATCAAATCCCTTTAAAGGTTTACACGATCTACCATTGGTAATTAGCACTTTTGAGCGGATAAGGTCCATTTGATATTCTTCTAAACCTCCAATGGTAAAAATACTTTTAGAGCACAGATCTCAAGGGCAAATTTCTACAATTTTTATTTTTATTTTTTATTTATACACTTTTTGTTTCACTTTTTAAGCCTGTGGAGATAACCATTTCAAATGTGGAGTGTGGGCAAAGTTAGGGGAATGCGACAAGAACAAACAATTTATGGAGGAACAGTGCAAAAAGAGTTGTAAAAAGTGCTAACTATCTAGCTTATGCTTGCCTCATTGAACCTCTTAGAATATTCAAGTGCAATTTGATGGAAGTATTTAGGATATGACGTGAATGATCCGTTGTGATAAACCTACAGAAGAGTATAGATAAGAAATGAAAACCAGAAGTAGTTATAAAACAACAGAATGATGTATTAAAGCACCCTTCTTTTCCATAATAGGTTGTTAAAAAGTGTATTTTCAGAGTTAAACTTTAAATTAGTTTGGGGGTAACATTATGGAACAATATAGTGGACTCCCTGCAACCTCATCTGTATATCAATCACACAGCACTAACTACATCTTGTAGACGAGATAACGGGCTATCTTTACAGCAATAGAAAACGTATTGGGAGAATTAGAGAGACAGTTTTTTTGGTGAGGTGAAGGAGTAAAGTCAATTGCGCATGTCAAATCTATTTGTCAAGCTTTTGGTTGTACAAAGGAAATAAGACGTTGCTTAGCATTTTGACTGTTTCCTGTGGACATTTTATTTAATTTCCATAAAATAATACTTAAGGTAAAGAAAAAAAGGTAATGCCCCTTAACAAAGGCCACAGCTTCTTCTGCAGAAAGCTTTCATGTAATCTTTATTCCTTTCACATCCTCCATCCTTTGCCCATTCAGGACATTGACGAACTTCGTAGTCGCTACATTCTAATAAAGAACACACAAAAAAAACAAGAAGTCATATGATAAAAACATATTTGTCATTGTTTGAACGTGATGGCATACTAATTTTATCGTTTGCATCCCTGACCGAGTATTCAGTCACTTTTTTATTGATAACGACTCTTTTCGACCGCTTGACGCCTGACAATGACGTGGTTCGGCCATGAGGGGCTATTAGACATTTTGTTTAATCATAGTTTTTTCTCTGAATTAATGAGGGTAGTGTCGCTCCTTAATAGATTCCCTTTCAAGTTTTGATAAAGAACAGATACCCAATATTCATTTACACTGCTGGAAAGAGCACCTTATTAAAAATTATTTATTATAAATGGAATTTAGCCAGTGTTTAGCAAAACCGCGTTCTAAGCCATATTCACTCTAACTTCCCAACCACGCTTTTATCTTAACACCAGTCCATTTATCGTGAATAGTTTCATGACAGCACATGGTGCAAACTAGAAAAGCATTTATCTTCTTAAAATAACCCACTGAAGAAGATATCGGGAGGTCCAAAGATTTGTTTACCTCCGACTGACCAAGCTTAAAGCGTGCGAATGTATTGCTCCATGCCACAAATTCGCGAAATTTTACATGAGGAGGGGGGCACAAACGTCTCCTCCGCCATAAGTCAGAACGTCTGTAAATTGCGGCGACTTTATGGAGATTTATCTTCGTTAGTTTTTAAGATCTCTACTAGTTTTAATTGGAATCTATACTAATTTTAAGGCGTTTTGTTGGAGGGGTCTATTTAGCAGGAGCGTAGTGTCCATATAAGCTCATGCCCCCCGTTTTCTGAGGACATATTTTTACCATTAAATAGGGATGACCGATAAATTTTCGGATTATATTGTTGTCTTCCTTTATCCTGTTATTATAATTCTATAACACTAGACAGAGATGTGTAAAATAAACAACTTGCTGCTGCATTTTCCTTCGTTTACTTATTACTGAAAATGTCCCGTGGAAAACGCTGGAAGTGGCATTTTCGAGACCCTGAATTTAAAAACTTTCTGAGGGAGCATTCCTTCAAAATCTCACGCTACACCCCTGTTTAGGAGACAACAAATGCAGTCTTTTTTCAGATGAAGAGTAGTATAGGTAATAGCATGATTTGCAGTGATATTTGGCATAAATACCACGAGTGATATTTCAAATTTGTTATTCGTAATTTCACGAGCCGTTAGGCGAGTAAAATTTGAGACAATTTTGAAATATCACGAGTGGCATTTATGCCAAATTTCACGTACAAGTCATGCTATTATTTGTTTATACTACTACCCGCAAAAGGTTTGTAATTTTCACATGTAGGTATTTCAAATTAAGCTGAAATACCACTGCTCTAAACCAATCAAATTGCAGAAATTTCTCATGTAGTAGTATAAGCAGGAGAAAAGAGGTGGCTTAAATGCTAGAATTTAAATTAAAAGTCGCTCACCGCATAGGCAACTTTTTGTGCAGTTTGAATTCATGTACTTCGGATTTTTCTTGCACTCGTTCATTGCCGCCCACAAACGACACTGTTTAGGTTTTGAATCAATGCATTCTGAAAAACCAGCAAATATATTTGTAACTGACAAAGCAAAGATGATGATGATTACTTAAGCCCTACGTTGCAAGGTAACTTACTGAACTGACAGTTTTTTCCAACAAATCCTTCAAGGCATTGACAGCTGTAATCTTCACCATCGTAGAAACATTTCCCGCCATTCTTACATAAACGAGAAAAGCTGCATGGGTCATCTAGAAGTTGCATAAAATAGTTTCATTTGTTACCACTTTAGAACTGAGTTTCATGGCACGTGGATTTGTGAGTAAGTGAAAATGAAGGGGAAAATAACGTTTGCGTCCTGGGGCGAAAGCGGCCACGGTAAACAGAATAATCGATAACTTTTTCTTACCTTGAGGATGACTTTTACACATCAGTCCAAGGAATGCCCCAGCTATGAAAAGTATAGTAAGTCTGTACATGTTGCTTTGTCACAATCGATAGGCAAAAGTTCAATATCTAAAATGAAATATATAAAACCAACAACGTGCTCTGCTAGCTAGAAATGATAAGCCTGTTTGACTCCTTCCCCTCTCCTTGATTCTTTAGCAAAGTCATTGTTCGCTCTCTGATTTATGATGTATTAAGTATTTAAGTCAAACATATTAATGCAAAAGTTTCGTGGCAATCTAAACATACAACGATGCCATTGACACGCCGTTATTTAGTTATACAAGTAAGATAACAGCTATAATAATTATCACTTTGCTGGCATAAAGCTTGGTTGATCCAAGTTCTTCAAATGTTTCATCTGCTTAGCAGGTTCTCGTCTGAGGCGTTTTTTTACTTAACATGGGGGTACATCATTCAGTGGGGCTTAAACATTACTAATCAGCATTAAACCGGCTGAGAGAAAATTGAGGTCTTAATTACGGTGAAGTTCACATG
Source organism: Porites lobata (assembly GCA_942486035.1). Classification (NCBI taxonomy): domain Eukaryota; kingdom Metazoa; phylum Cnidaria; class Anthozoa; order Scleractinia; family Poritidae; genus Porites; species Porites lobata. The sequence goes on along the minus strand of CALNXK010000038.1, from coordinate 1,636,854 downwards.
CATTTGTGATATTTGGAAATTTTCTATAAAGCGTGACCTTTCTCTTGTGTTAAGATCTAGACATTTAAACATACCTTTGTTAATGTCTTTTTCCTCATTACCTGTTTTACTTTGAAGGCTTTTAAGTAAACTGACATCAAATATATTGTTAAATGTGTAATATGTCGGTTTTTGAGCACCGTCACACTATGAGGTTACCCCGACAACTGAAAGTTATCTAGTTATCTTCAGTGGGCTGATTATTCTTCTCCTTCAGGGCTAATTAAAAACGTGACCTGGGAGAGATGCTCTTTTCAAACCGTCGTAAATTAATTTCCGGTAATGACCGTATTTTAAATCGCCGTTATTTGTTAATTCTAGAAAAAATTAGTATGTGTAATCAAATGGTGACGAGTGAAATTAGGGAATAATTTCACGCGCGTTTTGTCCAAATCCTTATAATTTATTAGGATTTGGACAAAACGCAAGTGAAATTATTCCCTAATTTCACGAGTATACCATTTGATTACCTATTAATATCATGGGTGACGAATTACCTTAGCAATCTTGGATTTTTGACCTGTTTATCCTGGATCGTATCGATCGATCGTGAACTCTACTCTCTCAAACGTTCAGAGCAGAAATTTGGCTTAAGTTTTCAGAATTTTTCGACAACATACCTCTAAGAATCCTTCTTGATGTGCTCTTTCGTGTGTTCAGGTTTTCTAAAGCATCCTTTTATGCCCTGACATCTTCATTCATGACATTTTAAAACTTCCTCGCCATCTTGAAACGGAGACGTACGGCAGGTTGCCATGGCAATTTAGTAATTTCACATGTGAAATTACAAATTAACGCTGAAATTTCGCGCCAAAATTAAGGAGTAATTCGTCACCTATGATATTAACGGAGAAATATATGTTGTTGTTCAGTTTAAATTTTATTTCCTTTTGTTTCAAACTCTTTTTCGAACATTATTATACCCCCGGCCGCATCCGCGAAAAAAAAAAAATAAAATAATGAATGAATATATTTTTAACTCAAAATTAGCGTAAAAAAATGATTACTTTAAATAAAAAGACCATCGATAAAGTCAGGCGTGATTTTTTTTTATGTCTTTTATTCATTTCATAATTTCTCATACATATAACTAAACACTTATTGAAACCCACAACAAAGAACAGTAATTCCTGTCGCTTAACATTTAAAGCTATTCTGGGAAAAGATTATGAGCCTATCAATAAAGCAAGCTACGTGCGTGCGCATGCTATAGAGCTGGTCTAGCAGAAACCGCAGCCTTTCTTGCAGTTCACGTACATATAGTCAAAATACACAGAATTCGTTGAGCAGTAACCCGATGACGCCCATGTATTGCAGTCTTCGTTCTTGCCTTTGTTCTTACAGCCTGTAAAGTATTTAGAAAACTAAGTCAACATGAGCGATTTTCACGTGATGAGTTCTTTTAGTGTCTCTTCTTCATTTTTCATTCAAATCGTTATATTGCTTGTTGAATTGCCAGTGCAGTGGGCTTGTTTTATTGTTTTGAGGAAGATATTTCGTCATATCATGATCAGTTAAACACACTTGTAAGTAGTTTGTGAGTTAAAATTTTTAGAATATTAAATTATTGGACAATATCTTATCGATCAAACCCAAATTCGCCATTTTCATACTAGAGACGGATTAACCGTCTGCGGGTTATCCGTTGGATAATTCGCGTCAGTACAGATAATACGTCTAAAATTTGAAAATGGAACGCTCTTAATTTCGGATAAACAATCTGCATGACTTTATCCATTTGTTTTTCCGTCAATTTTCAGTGATGGATTTTGAAGATGAATTATCCGTCTCGGATAGAAAAAGATAATCCGTCTTTAGTGTTAAAACTTGAATACTCAGCTATTGACTAGCTATTGTAGGGCTGAGAAACACAGTAGAACTTACAAGATCGGCAGCAATTCTCCAGCATATAAGCAGGATTTTTTTCACACTCGCCATTCAGTACCCATATGGCGCACGAGGAATGGAGATCCCTGCAACCTGATTAATTAAGTAAAATAATACCATTCTATTGCATAGTTTCAAACGGAAAGGGGGCTGGGCACGTGTCGGTTTATACAGAGCCGAGCCGCCCTGTAATGTTCTTTTTATTATATAAACAAAATGAAATCGATAGAATAATAGAGGGAAATTACCAAAATTACGTCATCGATAAACTCGGTAAACCACTCGGGTCCCGGATGTAGTTTTTATGAATTTTACCAGTGGTATATTTTCCAGTAAAACACTCGTGTCTATATAATAAAATGGGATAAACAACACGAGACCCACAAAGTCAGAAAGCCCACTGAAGTTACGAAAAATCTGAAGGTTGGTGCCGATCGGACTAATATGGAAAAATATTGAAAAAGTTGCAGCTATTTATAAACTTGTAAATTTATAAAAGATGATGGATTGCTGGACACAACGTGCAAACGTCTATATATATATATATTTCTTAGTAAATTCTGTAGTTTTTGAATGGTGTATCTCCTTCAATGTAGGTCCGATAAACACCGCCAAATTTGAGAATGCTCCTGATCTCAGTATGCTCTTTCTGACTATATGGAAACTAGGCATTACAGTGGAAGCTGTCGTAACTTGTGTACACCCTCAGGACGCGAAATGGGTGTCCGTTACTTGAGCTGACAGCTTACGGTAACGTAAAAATACACAGTTTGTGTGGAAGTTGAGAAAAACGGGGTTTTGTGAAGGTGGCCGTAAGTAGAGCCGTCCACCTTTGAGAGTGTCCGGGAGGAGAGCTTCCACTGTATTAGAAACAAACAAAAACCGATTCAAAGTTAGGGGCGCCCAACGACAAATTTTAGAAAATATCTGTTCGGAAGACGATTTGAGATATTCCGGAACATATATTTGCTGTAAAATTTTTTGCTTGCCTGCGTCTCCTAGGATTTTCGAACATCTTAAAAAATGGTATAATTGCCCATCGTTTTTAACGGATTTTTACCCTAAAAAGATCACCTAAAATTTCTGGGAGCCTTTTTTCCGGGTGAAATTTTCGAAAAGGTAAGCTTTGATCCCTACAATTTTCGCACAAGAGAGTTTCGCATCACTAGAAACATTTTTAGGGGATAAAAATATGCCTTTATATGCCTCTTAAATACTAAAATCCGTTCAACAATGCTATGTTTAAGTGGTTTTGAACTATATTGTCGTTGGGTGCCCCTGCAAAGTGAGTCATATATGATAAACGACCTTATAAAAGTGTCATTTGTTTATTTATTTTTTTATAATGGGACCTCATCATTTAGAAGCGCGCTTAAGGCCCGGTTCAGACGCCGAACGTTTCATGAGCCGAACCTAATTCAAATTAAGGCCGCAACAAGTTATTTAGACCAGCAGCTGAATTGATTCAGAAGCCGAACTCAAATAGAGTCGAACTATTAAATTCAGAAGGAGAAAAATGCTCATTTCGGTCAAACTGCTTACAAAGTACGTTAAAAGAATCTATGCATTTTAGGTTCAGTGCGTGAAAAATTCGGCGTCTAAATCAAGGCGTTGCAAAGTCGCTCGAAAGGCGAAATTCCCGGCTGGGATACTGGCGAAAAGAACGGCTGAGCCGTTCCAAATTAAAACAGGCGTTATTAATTGATTCAGACACCGACCTCCTCGTGTACTTAATTCAATGTATTAGGTTCGATTTCGGCTCATGGAAAATTCGTCGTTTGAACCGCGCCTAAAAGCGCTCTCAGGAGTCAAGGGGTTAAAGGGCGAACAGGGAACAGAGAGTAGACAACTAGCATTGGGAAATCTTTCAAAGTAAACAAAGCAGACCACTTTTTCATAGAAAATTTTTCCGCTGGACTATTGTCAATGAGTTCCAGTTATCACTTTCCACAAAACGTTTTCTGGAACTTTTGGCGGCATGATTGAAAGAACCTATATCACTGTGTTGCAAGTAGGCGGTGAGTTTATCAAGGGGTGTATAAAGAAGTAACGGCGATAGAAAAGAGAGGTGAAAGCCAACCTATCCAGCTGAAATTATCTCTCTTAGATGGTTGTATCGGTTCTCCATAAAGACTTAGATTACAAAGTGAAGAAAGCTTATAAGTAAAAGCTAGAAGTTTGAGGTCATGCCGAAGGATCAAAAACAAATCCGACCTTCCAACACGTAAATAAACCATTCTGGATCAGTCCAATGAAGTTTTACAATCGTGATTGATCCATCAGTCTATCATTTATTAGTGAAGAATAATAAAGTAAGGGGAGGGGAGGCAGGGCTTTCTTTTTAAAGAGGGGACTTTATGGAGGATTTAGGGCACTCATCTAAGAAATAAAAACAATCAGTAGCATTATGATAGGGTGTAGCAACTTACGACAAGACTGGCAGCAATTCTCCAGCATATAAGCAGGATTTTTGTCGCACTCTCCATCCTGGGCCCATATGGGACAAGAGGAATGGATGTCCTTGCATTCTAATCAATCAGTAAACAAACAGAAATGTATTTACATGAAGGCATAACTCGTAATTTGGAACGGATAACGAAAACCGCCACGGGAGCTTTGGAGGTGGACCATTTTTCCGGAAACTTTTCAGCTGGACTATTAGAATTCCATTTATCTTTATGGACAAATTCTTTAAGAACTTTTGACGTGATAGAAAGATTCCAAAATGTTCAAGCAGGTTACTGGTTTCCGTGTTTAGACTGTTGTAATTAACATGGTAATTCACTTACCGCAAACTTTGCAACTTAGTTTGCAGCTAGCTAACATGAACTCTGAGTTTTTATCACAATCTCCGCTCTGCTGCCATTTTGTACATCTCGAATCATCGTCTTTGCAACCTATTTTTTCACACAAAAGTAAAAATACGGAAATGTTTGTATACTTTACCACCAGGTTTAATAGTCTTTTACGGCTTTAAAACGAGTAAGGGATGATGACGATGACGACGAAAAGGAAGAGAATAAAAAATAGAGGGAAGGGGAAAACTAAAATAAATTTATGATAATCAACAAATGATGTTGTATACCCTTTATTACTTATCGATCTGAAATTGACTTCATTGAATTAATAAAAATAAATATTTAAGCAGAAAATGTCTCTCAGACAATAGAGTTGTGGAAAAACAAATTAAATGAACCAGGCATCAATTTGCTTTATTTTGACAAAATTTGATTACCAACTTGAAGTAGTAAATTAAAAATTAAACAAATAAATTTTACGAGCCACAGATCATTCATTGTAATTCTGGTCCTATACTCAGGAAGGCTTAATTTTCATAGCTAAAAATTTGGCTGCAATTATGTCTGTCAACGATTGCCCAGTGCCAGCACAGCATCCAGTCACTTTTTGTTGTTTGTTTGTTTGTTTTTAAAGAATCATAGTTGAAAAAGATACGTTAGATAACTAAAGAGTAATGGGAAAAAATTGACCAGCAAAGCAGTCATCTAAAAATACCTCGAAAATACGTCTTTTCTTCGAACCCCTTCGTTTCTTAAGCTACCCTATAATTCAAACCAAAAAACCCAGCCATCTGCCGGTCAAACAAATGATGCAATAATTTACATGCATATTCTTCTTCCGTTTTGTCAAACCTTCCGATTTTTCGTTCTGATTTTCTTGTTTTTCTTAAGACTACTGAAAGATAAGGGCTTCATTTTAAAGGCTATTATGTACATCTGCATCTTATAAATAAACATGCATGATATGCTTACTGCAAAGTCCAGGATCTATATAGACATCGTCAATAGCGATGTCGGAGTAACCGTTACTCGCAATGGAGGCTTCAAATGTGAGCTGCAAAAAATGGATGCATTCTTTTTAGTTCAAGCAAATTTTGCGAGCAAATCTGAAAGAAAAGAGGTTCGACATTTTTCGCATCCATTGTATTCTTGACTTTTTAAACTGAAGATTATCTACGTCATATAGCTGAAAGAGCCCCTCTAATAACCAGTGTACTATTTAGCCGTTGATGGCAATTAAACAAAGAGGTTTTTTGACAGGTGAACGTCTTAGCCGTTCTACCCTATGATTCCAGTTTCGGCCCATGCAAGGGATTCCAATACAGTCCTTTAAAATTTTGGACACCACACCGCTGATTCTGGAATCCAGGCACTAGATTCTAGTCTTTGTCAGTGGAACTTGGATTCTGGATTCCAAGCGTTTAAGTACGATTCCGAATTCAATTGAGCTACAAGGCAAGACTTCCGGATTCAACAAGTAAATCTTCCCGTTTTTTGGGTCCTAATCGCACTTGCCCCTGATCAGATGAAAGACGGAGCATAACATACCCTGTACTGAAGAGCGGTGTTAATACTTTTGGAAAATTTCTTCCAGCCCATGCCCTGGTTTCCTTCTTTGTAAAACAGGAGATATTTCGCTCCACCATTTTCTGTGAAGTGAACCATGAGTTTACCCGTAGTTTTTCCGTACATGTTGTAATGAAACTGAAGACACTGTCCCCCAATCATTGGATTCAGCCATGGACTCTCAAGCAGGGCGTTGTCGCCCGCTTGTGCAGGACTCGACGATTCGACATACATATAGTAACCAGTACTATTCCCTTCAAAAGGCAACAGAGAAAATATATTTGATGATAACGATACTTAGTTATCTCACGTGGATACCGTTTTAGACGCCTGGTACTCCGCCCAATACGAAAGATACCTTCTGCGTCATTATCCTTAAAATAAAATCAAATTTAGTTTAAATTATTATTTCCAGAAACTTCCAATGTTTAAATAAATGTTTTTGATGGCCATTACAAATTTAAGTGTCCTCATGAATATAATTTCGCCAGAATAAGTATACCTCTACATATATTTTTTCATAGATGAAGTCCTAATTTGAGATTCCTAGCACCCTAGTCAATCATGAAACAATTACAAAATGTGATCCTTCGTATTATTTGGATGCTTAACGGTCTGGGATTCACCCTCAAAACACACTGGGCGTGTTTAAAGTCACGGACATGCGCATATCTCATAGGTAAAACAAGGCAAGAATCAACTGAGAATATTTTCACAAATTATAGTCGAGAGTACAAATTTACCCAAAGTATGATCAGCGTTTGGCCCAGTATCCACAGTCTTTGTGAAGCCTTGGTGTCTTTGCCAGTTCAATTTGTCGTTGTTACTATTGTACCACATTCCAAAGCCATTTTCAAATTCCGTGTCATCAGGATCTGCAAATGTGAAGGAAATAAAGGGTTTTAAAAATAATAAACAGCAAGTCAGCTTTACTTTATAATTTATTCATTCAAGAGACAGTTGTCAAGATGATTGTAGGTATGAATTGGGTACAAAGACCGAGTTTGATCGATATTTGATGAAAATGAAACAAGAAAAAATTACGGTCTCAACTCCCTATAAGACAGACACCTAAGTGTGTGCCTCCGCTTCCGGTTTTAGGCGCAATTTGATTGACTGACATTTGAATGAGTACGTGACAATGAGTCATTCGCTTTGAGAACAGCTGAGTTAATGGTTCTGTGTTTTATCGTGTCGACTCCTCGACAAAGTGTTCATCTAAAAGTAATATCCGTCTTATACAGCGAGTCAAATAGGTATTAGGTATTTAGGTATTTTATTTATTTGCAACACAATTACAATAATTACTTAAAGATGCCAAAAGGAAAAAAAATGTAGGAAGAGATGGCGAGGAGGCCTAAAAGAAACTATAGAGCTTATGTTAATTAGGCCTCCTCAATTACAATTTTTCGAAGATGGCATAAAAATTACGGCGACGGGTACAATATAATATCAGGTGAAAAATTAAACTAATCAATATTACGGAAGTTTACATGTACAAATGTTGAATATTAAAAGGCTTTTTCCCAAGATTTTTGTTGAAGTAAACTAATAATTATTACAAATAAATGCCTTAAGTGCTCTTTTAAAGGAGAAAGGTGAGGAAGCGTTGATGATGTTGGTGTTTAAGGTGTTGTAAAATTTAGGTCCTTGATAAAAAACGGAAAATTGCTTGGTTCGAGTACGACAGAAAGGCAGACGAAATAAAGAGAGTAAAGAAAGGCAAAGAGTGTATTAGAGCCTTTTTACATGGAGGTGGGGGACCCTAGGTAGGTGATGTAAACGTGATCAAATTAAAATGAGAGATTATATGGACAGGCGGGTTACCCCACCTAAGTGGGTTACCTCACCTACCTGGGGTACCCCACCTGCATGTAAACAGGCCCTTGGAGGAGTCCTTTAAGGGAGAGTTGACTGTAAAAGAAACTTACTCACAGAAAATTGTCTCCGAGACGGACAACTTTAAAAAATGAACTGTAGAAATTAAGGTGATGATCAATTCTAGGTGTTGTTTTAAGATTTAACCATTTTTAAGTCTTAAGAGTGACAGACGTCTCTCTATTATTCTCCTAAGGTTATCACAAATTATCACAAGGTGATAGCATTTTGTTTTTGGCGGGCGATAAAAGGAGCCCGCAGCCTATTATTGGTCAGCGGCACTCTATTCACTGTATCGCGAGATTTTTCCCGAGCCTGTTCACATTCTTGGAATGCCCGTGTTGTACCCACTAATATGCAGGGTATGAGGCCGCGAAGGCCGTGGTGTTTAGTTTAAGGTCCTTTTAAATTCAGTTATTACGTGAATGCACCCTGTGCAAGTGACGCAACAATCATTACATTCGATACGCAAGCACACGTAATTCAGGTACCCAAGAACTGTACTAAATGGGAGACTTTTCGATTCGCCTTTTCGGCCTGGAATCTATTTACCCAGGGAAATGAAAGTAGGTCCTGATCTCAGCTTAGTGCTGGACAAGTTTTCGGTAAGACACAAGTGCTAGCAAAGTCTAGAAATCGATGTAAATTAAGTTTATTCAGGTTTTACTAGAGTGTATAGTTTTTATATTTTTATACGTTTCTAAGCATGACACGTCGCATGTCATCCGAAAGCTTTAAGAAGCTTTAAGTTCCATTGGTAATTTTTCTATTTCATATCAACGGCCTTTGGTTATTAAAAGCGTGTTGAATATTCGATTGAATAATATAAAGACTTTGTGCATGACTGTACTTGTGTCATCCATTACTGTTTGAATGTATATCTAAGCAACTTCGAATAAAATCGTTCAATTAAATATGAGTCTTCTTTATTGTGTTGTTCAATCCAGTTTTCATGATCGGCAGTGAAATCCTTTGGTTGCTCACACAATTATGAAAGTGGTTTTCATAAATCACATCTTCGCCCGCATTTCCTGGCCCGGGTTACTGCTAGTTATGGTTGCTGCTTGTAGAATTGTGATATCCGGCTACGAGATTCTAAGGCTAGGAGCTGGTTAAGCTAAGGAAAAACCATTATGTGAAACGGCATTTATTACTCAGTTTAACCAGCTAAGTAAAAAACAATTCATCCAGAACCCAAGAAAATGTTTTGGACAAAGTGATAGTATTTCTCTTTTAGGGAACTAAATTTTACAACCGCAGCAGTTTTGATAGCCTGAGTTACGGCAGCGGGACTTGTCACTTAACACCCATAGGGATTTCGACTGTGTGCGACGCAGGCTACAGTCTTGACTAGTCTGTCCACATTACACTTACCAAGGAAACATCTCTTCATAACACAGACTCCTGTCTCGGTTGAGGCTCCTTCACAAGTCTTCCCGCCATGCAAAGGTGCTGGATTGTCACACTGTCTAGATCTTGTTCTTTGTCCCTGAAAGCACGTGACACTACAGCCCGACCAGTACGACCAATGACCCCAGTTCCCGTCCACAGCTGAATTCCAATAAACATTTAGTTGAAATAACGGTTAGGGAGTGTGAGGGAATTACAGGCTTCTAATCGAAGGTCAAAAAGCGGTTGCTTATATTAGACGCTGGTGCGTTGCGTAAGTTCACCGGATAGAAGGTCAAAACGCACATGCCATTAGATTGCGCTCTATACATTCTATTCTTTCTTAGTAGAAGTCCAAGTGAATGCTGGCTATCCAATACGTGTCAAGCATGCATGCGTAACAGCAACCTGGAGATAAGGATTTTCAGTTGCCCGCAATTAGAAATGAGCTATGAAGACTTCGAGGAGAATTGAGAAGATCATCGCAGGTACTTTTTGGAAGCAACTTAACAACAGCAAAAATATGAAGCCAAGTTGTTGTTGTTGTTGTTGTTTTTTTTTTTTTTTCAGGCAAGTACGGGAATGGACAACTGAGGACAATGCTTATGCAAAATTTTGGGGTGACAAAAAAAAGAGCATTATGGTATGTTATGGTATTTTCTGTAGTGGTCAACTGAACCCTTGACCTTTGTGGTACTTGTGCAGCGTGCTACCAATTGACCACTCTAGAAACTACCATTATATACCATAATGCTCTTTGTTTGTCATCCCAAAATTTTGCATAAGCATTAACTTTAGTTTCTCTTGGGAGTTAAAATGGCCCCAAGAGAAACTGAAAACGTTGCATGCTTATTCCAAATTTTGAGGTTATAAACAAAGAACATTATGATGTGTTATGGTATTTTCTGGAGTGGTCAATTGGGTAAGTTCAGTTCGAACCCTGCACAAGCCTACATTCTTAGCTTGCAAGGCTTTTTTGCAGCTGCAAAAGTTGCACTTTTAACTGCGATGATCCTCTTTGCATTTAAAATCATCAGAGATTAATATTGATTATTAGTGAATTTACCATGTTTTATGTCTAGTTGCTATTGGTTAAAAAATGAAGAATTCACAGCCTGCATTTGTAAATGCAACTATAAGTCCTTTCTGTGGCGTTAAATTGCATTGCATCTACTACTCTATCTATCTCATTATCACAGGTACTCTATTCAACGTAAAAACATTGTACAACTGTGAACACCAAGCTTTTTCGGTAAGAAGGCTAGATGTTGGCAAATTAGTATTTTTGCTCTTTTATTCCGATATTTCATTGTTAGTTAAATTCATTGGATATAGTGAAATATACCACGGAAATACCTCATGAAGGTGAGGAAATATGCCATGTCCAAAAAGCCGTACGCCATACCATTTTTATTAGTGGTCAGTGCCCTGACCGGCATCGGATCCGATGGGAAGGCGGGGAATTAAAATGAGCTCCTTAATAGTCAACTTATTCTTTAAGAGAAAATGGCAGCATACCATAACATTCTTGTTGTGTGCATTCAAGGCTTTGTTTTTCTATTCCATAGCCATTAGTATTTCCTCCACAAGACAGTTGATTGCCGCCGTGGTAACAGTATCGCTCCCTGGTCTTTTTGCAGTTTGTGTCGCATGGTGTGTAATCTGTCCAGGAGGACCAGCCAAACTGAGTTGCTAAATTAACAGAATTCGAACTTATTATAGTTGATGATATTGCCCTTGACCTCTAATAATAAGCCCCATACTGTTTAGAATCATATTAAATTACTTGGCTCGACTGTAGGGTCGTTAAAATATTCACATTGACATCACCGGAGATTTTTCACTTTATCTAAGGACTGCGGGATTTTTGGAGTGCCTTTGATAACGTGGAGTATCCATCATGATTTCGTTCATAAAGATTTTAAACTAGGAATTATAAGTAACGGCTTGAATATAAAAGTCCTTGTATGCTAGTCCTACGCTCTATAAACATTCTCTACTAAAGCTTAGTGTTATTTCCTCGTTTTATTCGAAAGTACTAAGGTGGTGGTCAACTAAGAGAAAGCTTTCGCTACTTTGACAACCACACTCATTTTATAACCCGTAATGTAATTATTTTATTTTTGTAATCATCTATTGTAATTATACTTTTACTTCTAAGTTTTTCTCTGTAAATAGTGTGAAATAACTGGACCATCATGACACATAGTATCCTAGTACTGAACACCAAGTTTTTTTGTGGTTCGGCACATGTCTTTGCATTGTCGTCATTCCCATACTGGAAAACTACAGTATTAAAAAACCTGACCTTATAAGGCTAACACAATTTATTTACTGGTAAACCAGTAACAGTAGTGTCCAATGCAATGTGGCCCAGAAAGTTGAAAATCTCAATTGGCCAGAGGCAAACCAGTTGGCTTGTTACAACCGTGAATGAGGAGATGAACTCGAGACTACCTAGAACAAATAAGTCCAGCTAGCTAGCGGCTAGGTTAATTGGGATTGGACTCAGTATCTTCCAGCGCTCCAACCGCTCCTGCATTGGAGCTTTATATTAATAAGGGTTAGGGTTGTTTCATTTAATTTTGTTGTTTTTTCCGATACATTCTAAACAATAGAGGCTAAAATTGCCCTGAACAGTGAACTTCAGTAACAAAAAGTATAACATTTCAGAAATTACGGCGTGAAAGAATCTCAACTCTTGAATTCGGCAAGGTCATGTGTTTATTCCTAACTTACTTGAAATACAATCGTAAAGGGCATTTATTTCAATGATGTCTTTTTGACTCAATCTTTGGTTCGAAGGACCAAACTCAATCGCCTTGTTATCAATCCTCTCAATGGTTGGCAAGCCATTTTTGGTAAAAGCTCTCCGATCATAGTGCATTATTGACTGATAGTCATAAAGCTTTCCCAAATCATCAAGTGTTATCCAGCTGTACTTGTGGAACTGATCAGCGAGCCCTGTTGAACAAAATTGAATCAGAATGGAAAAGAAATTGCATTATTCGCAAATAATCAGTACTAGTGTTGAAATTGTTCTTTACGATCGACAACTATCCTTGAAAAGCCGGGAATGAATCATCGCCGATCGTTAACCTTAAAACAAAACAAAAAAAATCGGAATTGACATACGGAAAATGCAAAAACCTACATTCACTTGACATACACATTAAAATATAACAAAGGATATAAACTACAAAATCTTTCGAGATGTAAATTTCCCTTACCTTCAAGAATGTTTTCCCAATTAATCATCACAAAATTGTTTCTATCTTCACGAGACTGTTCATGAAAAAATCCTTTTGAGGAAAGGAATGTAAATAATTAAGTTACTCGCTAACTTCATTTCTGTACATTCCCAAAAAACAAACATATCAACAAACTTCTTTAATCACTCATTAGATACTTATTTTGAAAGAAAAAAATGTTGTAAAATACAATTTAGTATACTTATCAATAATCACGGCAATATCATAGGAAACGGATAAGCCAGTAAGCACTTGTATATACGAGGTATATACGCATCGACAGTAATTCAACAAGAAAGAATGGAGAGATCATTGGAAAACAAACCACCGAAATTCATGTAAACGAGTTTAAGGGGACAAGTGAATTACAATTCATGTGAGTTATCGTTTAAACCTTATTTATTATACCGCAAGTATTGCAGTCAGACTTTGTTGTATTTAAAAGTGAGGAATTCACCTTCACCGTTTTCCAATTTAGCTTGACTGCAGATATTGGTGCACGATGACCCCCAATCACACAGATGTATAGTTACGTACATATTTAACTGAGAGCCCTTATTTTATATCCAATATGACCACTGGGGAGAAGCACGATCGGAAAAACGGAAATCATGGACATCGTGTTAGTGCGAGGTGCCATCCCCACCACTCCCCACCCGTTCCTCAAACCCAAGGGGTGGTTACAGCCAGAGAGTAGTTTATTAAAGTACATCCCATAAAGGGTCAGGTCAAAGAAGTCATGTTAAGGGGACCCATAGATTGCTTCGTCCTTTTCCGGTAAGACTAGAATGGCTAGTATTACCATTGTTATGTCTCTAGCGAATAATAGAGTGTCCATAAATTATATAATTAATTGTTTGGAGTTAATGACGTCTGTGACTTACCAATGGCATGCATGAGCTCGTGTATAATGGTACCCACGTTATTGCAGCCATCTGCTAACGAGACCTTCTGGTAAGCTGACTGGGCATACCTGACCCCAACTCGGCTAGAACAGCTACGATAAAACAGAGCCATTCAACGGTAAGAAACAAAGCTACACTGATAACCGTTAATTAACGTTATGTTCGCTGAAACGGTCATCTAGTTTCGGTCATTTTCGCCCTTGCATTACCGAGCATGCAACTGAGTAATTGATTGAGTGAGTAAATAAGCAAGTAAGTAATTAAGTAAGTAAGTAAGGAAGTAAGTAAGTAAGTAGCTAGGTAAGAAAATATATTAGCTAAGGGAACCATTACCTACCCGTAGTCATCATCGAAGAGAATGTAGTTTGGTTGAGTGCCGTCATATGGAACAAATCTTAAACAGGTGTTTTCTTGAAAGTTTTGAATAGCTTGATTTAAGTTAGTTTTTATGTGCCCTGAAGAGTAAACAAAAGCAGTAAATACTTGTTGGGAAAAAAAAGTTTCGGTCTTATTAAAGAATTTCAAAGTCCCATTAATAGTTTTGTAATGCTTTGTACCTCTTCGCATACAAGTTCCTATCTAGCAAAGAAGGAAACAAAATTAAAAGTTAAGACATTTTAGCAGCAACTATTATACATCGCCGGGTTGTATAAGGCCAAGATTGAGGGTTATACAAAAAGGAGAAAAACAGACGCTGCCGGCTTCCATCTTTTCTCATTCATATCCAGTCTACTTCTAAAATTTAATAAATCTTTCAAACGTCATGCAAAGCTAAAGGATATCTTCGAAAAGTATGGTACCCAAGAAAAAATAAGCTGATTGCATTCAGTGGTTTAAATTCCTAAGTAAGTTGTTCAATTGTCTCATAAAAAACAACAGAAACAAATCTCTTGGACAAATAATATAACTTAACCCTCATCTGTCCCCTCCCATCAAACCCTTTTACCTCTTCAACTCGATCAAGGGCGTGTCTTACCCATTTTAGAGGGCACAAGGTAAGGGATAATTCTTGTTTTCCAAAGTAGTTTTTTTTCTCTGACAGCATTCCTCTTGTTTCTCGACATATTAGAACCGTGCAGAATTTCCTTTAGTTCCTGGTCTAGGATGATGTCTCCTTGATACAGACTCAAATGTTTATCTAAAGGGAAAACAAAAAGGGATGGTTAGACAGTTTTTAGCCGAATTAAAGCATTTGAATTATGCTTAAAAGAAAACAAACACCAAGCAAGTATATTCAGCTATATTTACCTCTTAAACTTTTTTCCGTTGAGGAATCACGCTACTTGGTATCCATTAGGTTCATGCATTACCCTTTTTAAATATGTTTTAGAACTACATGTAATTTCTCATTAATTGATGGCACGTTATTTTTTTTAGGCCCAGTTGAAATGTAGAACTTTTTATGTACCGTACTGAACTTAGTTAGTCGGACTCGATTCCTTTTCACGATGTAAAATGGTCTAAATATTGAGAATACTAAAGATAAGGAAATGGATCCAGACAGAGGTCCACTTGATGTCAATGAAATACCATTCAATGAAGAGACAGAATTAAGCAGCACAATCCTTAATCCAGTAACCTTAAAGCCTCAAAAGCAACTTATTACAGATCAGTTATTGCAAAAGCATAAATTAAATTGGCCACACAGAGACGCAAGCCCTCTGAATGAATTTAAGATCGAATTTCTAGCAACAATGGCATTTCCCACCCTATTTCCTGATGCTAAAGGAGACCCTACAAACACTGCTATAAAGCGGGGTGCAACTTTAGGAGAGAAAATAAAGCATCTAATTAAATTTGCTGAATATTCTAATGATGAGTGGACTTATAGGTTTGCAAGCCATCCACGATTTGCATATTGGGCTTTTAATATGATTCAGAGGCATAGACTTCTTAGTCAAGGGAGTATTTTTTTGAAACAAAACCCTAGCGATGCAAAACTAACTGTGGAACAACTTAAACAGATGCTTCAGTCAAATAATCATTCAACTTTAATGTCTAAACTTATGCATTATGCTAAAAATATAACTGGTAGCAATAGCTATTGGCACAAAGCAAAAGAGGATTTAAGGGCTACCGTTGCTCAAGTAGGACCTCCTACAATTTTTTTTACCTTGTCTTGTGCAGAGTACCATTGGCCAGAATTTCATAATCTTCTAAGTAATGACCACTGTGGAGATATCACACCAAAATTGAGACAGAAACATGTTATTGACAATCCACATCTCATTGACTGGTTTTTCACTGAGCGAACTGATCGGTTTGTGAAGTTTTGGCTGAATAAATCATTACAGGCATCTTGGTATTGGTACCGATATGAATATGCTGTTCAGAGGGGATCGATTCATTGTCACGGAGTTGCAAAATTGCAGAATGATCCAGGGCTTTGTGAACTTACAGCAGTTGCACTGCAGGGTTTTTGGCATCAAAATATATCAAAGAACACCAAGCAAATATATCAATTGAAGAACTACAAGAACTGAAAAATAAGGAGAAAGGGGGGAAAATGCTGAGGCAACTGTTTGCCAATATGTCAATTTTTATTAACGACATGGAATCCTTGTTCTCCAGATGAAGGTTGGTCCAAGCCAAATTCTCATCCATGTCAAACACCATATCTTTCCTTAAAAGAAGAGAAAATGGAAGATGACTATGTGAATCTATTGAATTCTGTTCAAAGGCATACGTTGTGTAGTACTAAGTATTGCCTTAGGGAAAAAGACGGTTGCGAATTATGCTGCAGGTTTAATTTTCCATTTGATAACTGTAAAAAAAACAAGGATAGATTTTGAACCTGTCCATACAAAATCAGGTCAACCAAAGTATAAAGCAGTTATTGTTACTAAACGAAATGACTCAAGATTAAATCGTCATCAACCATTGCAGCTTCAAGGATGGAGGGCAAATTGTGATATCAAATTATTGTGGATTACCAGGCATGTTTAGAATATCTTGTTAAGTACACATCCAAAGGGGAAAAAGCATCTTCCGTTGTTAATAATGCATTCACCACTATTGTTCAGAAGCTTTCAGACACAAGTGACATTCATAACACATTTAAGCAGATAATGATCAAATCTGTAGGACAAAGGGACTATTCAATTCAAGAGGTCATGCATCATTTACTCTCTCTTAAGTGTGTAAGTGCTACTTATGAAGTAATAAATGCATCTCTAGATGGCTCAAGAAGAATTCAAATTGTAAGAGATAAGGAATATTGTACTGCCCCATCCATGCTCGATATATATGCTGAGCGAAGGAAATACATGAAAACATTTCCAAGTATACTAGAATGCAACTTTGTACAGTTTACATCTACATATATTAATAAAGGTTCAAAACTAGAGAAAAGAAAACGACCAGTAATTGTTAAAACATATCCAAACTATTCATCAAATCCTCAAAATCAGCATTATGGGCTTTTTGTAAATATCAACTACTTAAGTATAAACCTTGGGAGCATACACCAGATGATGCCTGGAGTAATGCTGAACACTGTAATGAAACATTCAAAACATGTTGGATGAATTTTCTCTGTAGTAACAATGGAAAGGCTGTAGTTCCTGACTGGGAAATCAAGTTACAAGCCTTAAAGGAATCTATTAAGCTAGAAACTGACAATTTTACAACAGAAAATGATGAAGAAGAGGAAAAGGAAGAATGGATGTTAATGTCTGAGTTGAATATTCAAAACATTACTAATGATGCACAAAGTTCTGTCTTAGCTCCTGAGGGATATTGGCACAATGTTACTGAACACTTTGATGAAGAGCAACTAAATTCTGTAGTATCTTGGTTAGCGAATCAAAAATCTATGAATAATCCTCAGTGGCAAATGCCAACAAGGATAGTAGATATTTCAAGCTTTAGTACAAACCAAAGATTGGCATACAACGTAGTTTGTGATCACTTTAACAGAAGTGACAAAGAACCTATACTTCTCTAATTAAAGGTATTGCAGGGTCAGGGAAAAGCTATCTCATTGACGCCATTAGAAATGTACTCCAAACACAATGCAAGGTGCTAGCGTACACTGGAAAAGCATCTTTTAATGTGAATGGTGTAACTTTGCATTCATTTCTCAAATTGCCAATTGGCTCAAAAAGACTCACTGAACTAAAAGGAATAGCACTACAACAGCTTCAAAGTAATGTAGAAAATCTTCGGTATTTGATAATAGATGAATACTCTTTGGTTGGTCAGAGTTTGCTTGGCTGGATAGATTCTAGATGCCGACAAGCTACAGGCCTGGCAAATCAGAGTTTTGGTGGTCTTTCGGTTATTGTTGTGGGTGATATAGCACAGTTACCCCCTGTTGGTGATAAACCACTTTACCATTCAATGCCCAAAACAGATAAGCAGATTCAGGGTCATCTCATGTATCAACAGTTTAACAAAGTAGTTGCATTGACAGTTAACCACAGAGTTGATGGTAACAGTAGTGAGCAGCACCTTTTTAGGGATCTTCTTCTCAGAGCACGTAATGGTGAATCCACACCAGCTGATTGGCATACATTACTGTCAAGAACTCCAGACCGTGTATCAAATATCCAGGAATTTGAAATGTCATCAATAAGACTATCCTATCTCAAGTCTAGTGTTGCAGAGATAAACATAGCCAAGTTAAAAGCTCTTAATCAACCAATAGCAACTATAAAAGCTCGTCACTCTGGTGGTGCTCAGAACCTTAGCTCAGATGAAATGGGAGGCCTAGAGCCTGTGATTTACTTAGCAAAAGGAGCGAGAGTAATGCTCACTATGAACATCTGGACTGAAGTTGGACTTTGTAATGGAGCCCTAGGGACAGTATTAGATTTTGTTTATCCACATGACCAGACTCCCCGACGCTACCAATTTGTGTTCTTGTACAGTTTGACGACGATTATAATGGCCCTACTCTTTCTGCTAGATTTCCAAGATGTGTTCCAATTTGTCCAATAACACAGGTTTCTCAAAACCTAGGTCAAAATGTGAAAGACAGCAATTACCCCTAAAGTTAGCATGGGCAATCACTATACACAAGAGTCAAGGTTTAACGCTAAAGAAAGCCTGGGTTGATCTTGGTCCTTCAGAAAAATCTTCAGGAATGACATATGTTGCACTAAGTAGAGTTAAGAAACTTGAAGACCTAATGGTAGAACCCATGACCCTGGATAGACTGCAAGCACCCAAAAAATGTGCAATTTAAATTACAGACTTAAAGAAGAAGAGCGGCTAGATGGTTTAGCCCAAGATACTTTGGACAGTTTATTGTAGAATCCTATTGCCCTAAATATATTAAACATCCAAACCAGATAAAACCACTTTTAACAATTAGAGTTTGATTAACCAGATGTGAGCCTTGATTCAAGATAATGTAAAGGATACAGATTTTAACTTGAAATAATGGCATAAATTGAGTGGAAAACTGCTACAATGTACATAACCTTTATTTAGAATTTTTATTTTTGTTACAGATTCTTTGTGGAAAGAATGTCAAAGCGTGAGCCAGACCTTAACTCGGGTAAGTATTATGATTATGGGGGGAAGAACAGTAGATCAGAATGCAAGGAAAATGGTGAATAGGTACTAAACACAGAGACTACAGTGATTTGTTGCCTATTTAACATGAATCTTTTGATTTTTTTCCTTAGAATCACTCTGTGGCTTTATACATAATTTAAGCCCTGTAAAACGCTCAAAGAGAACGGATTGGTTTGAGTTTCATCTGCAAACAAGTCCTTCCAAAGTACAGCGAGTAGTTGGATTTAATATCCCAAGCCACTCAACCTTCAGTGGACATAACAAATCAAAAACCCTGTGCTGCTGTCAAATACTAAGAAGAATGATTCGAACAAGGACATTATCTTCAACCAACAGTCAATTGTAAGGTCTGCACCAGCGTTCGACATTGACTTTGATTATTCTCCAGACATTGCTGCATCTGAGTCATCCTCCTCTTCAGTGCAACCTGCTACTACGATCACTCTGGAACAGGTACCAACTCTAAAGATAAACCAGAAGGTCAACGTCACAGCAACGATTTCATTGGGCAGTGAACAACCTAAGCCGGTTGAAGTGAAATCCACACAAAAGATGACGCTCGTCAAAGAGGATTGTGTCTTAGAAGATGAGACAGGTACAGCTGAAATTCACATTTGGGATGAGCTCATCAACAACGTGAAAAATGGGACAACATATGAATTCCAAAACCTGAACGTCAAGCACTTCAAAGGAAGCACCCACTTAGCAACGACACCAGCAACTACCTTCAAGGAAGCCAGCAAACAACTTAAGTCTGTGCAAGGGCCTACACTACTGGAAAACCCAGAAAAAGAAGTTAAAGTCGACATGTTCAAGTTTCTTAACAACCTAAGCATATTCGTTGCTTGTCAAGCTTGTAAGAGGAAGATAACAGAGAGTGCCCATCAGAAGTACATAAAATGCAGGAACTGCGGAGTAAGGCAGCGTCAAGGCGAATGCAAGAGAGATGCATCTGTGCAAGTCAAAGTAGAAATAGCTGGAAAGGAAATATGGCTGACAGCGTTCACAAAAGAAATTGAAAGTCTTCTGGCTCTGTCTCCAGAGCTTTCCCTTATGAGTGACTCAGAATCTATTGAAGACCACCTTATGGACCTCAAGGATATCCACTTCACCTATAATGTGAACAAAAACACCATAACCCAGGTGACATCTCTTTCAAATGGACTGGCGCAATGACACTATGGAACGATTGATTAATGGGCTATCTTGGCATGAAACTACTTACTATGTAAACTACGTTCAAAGTTGCCTTCTAAAATCATGTTAAAACACGAACATGAAACATTTTAAAAAACAAAGAAATCATGTGAGATATGCATTTTTTTATCTCTGTTACAAGTTCAGTTCTTAAAGACATTTCAAAAAAAACAAGGATTTGCATTTGGAATCTACTTTACAAGTTTCGTTTTTAAAAACATTCTAAAAGACGAAGAAAAGCATCTCAGATTTGCATTTGTAATTTACGTTACAAGTTTTGGTATTAAAGACATTTGACACATTTCAATTCATGCTCATTTGTCTCAGGTAATGCAAGGGCTACATATATTTCAGCTCTAATCTGCCTTACAAGTTTAGTTCTTACGGACATTCTAAACAACAAAGAATAGCATGTGCGTTTTGCAATGCTTTTTTAAACAATCATTCAATTTGAAAAAAATGTTCTGTAGTCTGGTTACTTCTTCATTTTCATTCGGCAAGCAACTGTCGCCGTTTTTACTCGTTGGCACTCTAGCGCCAGCTATTTCTAGTTAATATAATAATTTATGCATTAGGTTCGCGACATGAAAGTTCGACGTGTGAAACGAAGTCGCTCCACAGTCCAGATTCCCATATGGATCACTCGAACTCTTTATTCATAAGTCGACACAAATTAGATATGTCGCACTTAATTTTGATTCAAACGTTGATCTTTTCATGTACTTAATTGAAGCGATTATGTTCGGAACATGAAAAAGTTGGATGTTTGAACTGGGACTAAGAACGACACTAAATGAAATTACTTTAGGCTTGCATGTACACGTATTTTTAGAGGCTTTCATGGTATGGCTCAGTAAAATCGTATCTACTGACAATTCCGCAACTAACTGCTTTTACATTCTTGCCGGAAAGCAAGTACAAAAACAATTCCCATTCTTGCAAGGAAAAGGGGGCAACCTGTCCATGTGGTAGAGCGTCAGAATCAACTTCGGAAGGCCCTGAGAAAAGAGATCAAGAGCCGCTCCGGCAACCATTCCACTTGCTGTAGATTTCTTCTGCGTAGTCCTGAGTGTAGTCCCAGGCAAAGCTTTAATATAGTCAAGTCTATCAGTGCCTCTAGGAATTTTGGATCTCATAACCCAATAAAATAACTATTTTGTGTTTTAGAAACCCGTTTTTCATACATTAGAATTAAACTTTCTTACTTTCGTTGTTTTGTTCAATTTTTCCAAACACATTCCCTTGCCTCTCATCCGCTATGCTTCTTTTGATGTGCTCCATGTTCACCGCAAGAATCCGTCCCATCGCCGTTTCATATTCTGGAAAAGGGGTCACGACAGGTATTAGGCACGTTTTAGAGCTCAGTATTACGAGATTTTATTTATAAAAGAGGTAATTGTATTCCCGAGCTATTTTTAAAG
>CALNXK010000038.1:1567500-1610000 GCA_942486035.1 Porites lobata | reverse complement strand
ACAAACAAATGAAAAAGAAAATGAAACCAGTGAAGAAAAAAAATGCCATGATTTTGCCAAAAATATCATTAAAACTATTTCAATTTTTTTTTTTCTGGTGTCAAACCCGTTTTTTTTCATCCTAGTTGTCCTAAATGACTATAAAACTATACTATTATTTACCTTTCCACGAAATGCTAGTGTAACCACCAAAGATGTAGTCCCCATACCGGACAATACAAACGGTTGGACCCTTCTTGTTGCAAGTGTAATGAAAGGTTTCAGCGTCCCAACCATGAACTGTTGCCTGGTAACACTTTTTCCATCCTACTGAACCAGACGTGAGGACTGGGGCTAGGTAGGATATCAACTTGTCGATGTATGTCTGTCTCATGTCAGCATCCCAGCTCAGAATATTCGAATCAACAATGTCCTCTGCGCAATATAACAAAAGTCCGAATCAAAATATATATACATTTTTTTTTTACCTTAAGCGCAAGCTTTCGATTTCTTCCTGGAAACTTCATCAAGTAATGGATTTTGACATAAGTAATATAGAAGGCACCGAATTATTCGGTTTTTTGTGGATTTAATTACTGCTTTTTATATTGAATGGGAAGCACGTGCATATTGTCGGCTCTACATCGACCCCACAGTAATTATGTCTCAACCTTCATTTCAACACGGTTTAGTGTATAGTGAAGCCATATACCACCACCACCACCACATTTCTTTTGTTTTTCCCCCTCCTCATTTTTATTGTTTTTACCCCTCGTCCACCTCATTTTTCACTTTTTGTCCTCCACTACCACCACCACAGCAATTTTCATTGTTTTTTTCCTCCACCACCACCACAATAGTAATAATAATAATACACTTTATTTAAAGAGGGTAGCACGGAATAGTTACAGAAACTAGTAAACTTTAAATTTTAATTGTTTTTCCTTCACAACCATCACTTCACCTTAGATTAATGAGATTCGACCGCATCTTGTTCATGAGGTAAAGACAGTCACAAGACCATGACGTCATCTTCGTAAATATTATTGTATTCACACAAAAGTTGATTCAACCCAAAAAACCCAGATCACTCGGTCCCATATACTACTGACATTTATTCAATGCGATTTTAGCAAAAATTGCACGTGACATATTTCCCCCTTCGATCAGCCTCTTTGATCGATCACCAAGTAACCTGAGATGGTTTCGCTCTGTGAATAACATTCCGGCGGGCGACGCAAAACGAAATGAGAGTCTGATACAAACCTTCTTTGAAACGTCTGCCGCCGTCTTTTTTAATTGATTGACATTTGCCGAATCAGCTAACCAAAATTAACTTCCTTTTCATGCTTTTTTTAGTGTGCAAAGTTTTCGTACGTGAGAAAAATGCAGATTCGCTGACGGAAAAAATTAGCTTTTGCCTTAAACTTTTTTCAACTGAAAATAAAACAGTCAGCGCAGTCACAGTAAACTTCTAGCGAGATTAAAGGAGATCTTGAAGGTTATTTCTGTTGGCGTAGAAGGTAAAAAGTTTTCAAAAAGAAGGCGAGACGATGTTCTCATTTTAATATGTTGACTTACATGGCGCGCTCGATTTTTAAACAGTACTAAAATTTCTATTCTGTTACGTTAAGACTAGCAGCACTAGCATATAATAATGCCTACAAAAAATCCTTGAACAGCGATGAGATATGCGTCTAATTCTTCAGCTGGCGATTGAGGTTTCTTTCGGAAGTGAGCCTCAGCTTGCAGCCCCGTTTAGAGAAATCATACCCGGCTAAAGTTTCTACAAATGAAACCAGTTTCAATTATGGATAGTATTCCGACTTGCACTCGGAGGTTAACAACCCGCAGAGGTATTCGACCCCGCGATCCGTACTGCTGAATTAAGCAAATCCTGAGAAGATATGCAAAACCATCTGAATTTTCTGAATATCCATGGCACATATTAAAGCATATTTTCCTGCCACAAGACCGAAAACAATAAAAAAGACAGCAAAATCCTTATCTCTCCGCTGACAGCGGATCATTCGCGAAGATTTTTGAGTGCTACAGCCACGCAAGGAATAAGCGCTTTCAACTTCCGGTGATTCCAACAGCCAATTAGATCCTATGATATATAACAGCTAATTAGCGTTTCGGCCAAAATCTACCCGCAGCAAGCACATGCGTGAGAGACTTTGTATCACGCCCAATTTTAGCGCGACTACGCAAGAGAGAATGTAATTATTATGAGAACTGCTAAAATTGGGCCTGATCTCAGATCAGGTTATTGCCAAGAGATCATGTCTTAACGTATTCATTTAGGGGGGCCTGGCAATGGATTTTGTTGGCCTTTCTAATTCGTGTGTCGAAATTGCAAGCTTGCAATGTTAAACTTTGCATTTTTCTCGAGGTAGATGAGCTTCTTAAACTAGATATGTGAAATTTATTTCACACGAGCAAAAGGACTCAGACTGACATATTAAGCTATTATAATCAATTTTACTTCTGATCCCCTATAAATTTAAACTGTCCTATCTGTAACACACAAAAAAATCCACTTATGGTCAGGCCATACTAAATAATGATAATGATAATAATAATAATAATAATAATAATAACAATAATAATAATAATAACAAGGTAGTATTGCATTTGAATAAGGGATAAATCAGAAACATTTTCATAGACGTACCTGGTGGAGCTTCTTCATTGAACACTTCAATTTCGTCTGGTTTGAAGGAAGTTGGGGAGATAAGTGGGTAGCTTGCACAAGCATAAGCGTAACAGCCACTACTTGAGGTCCTACTAGTTGGTTCCAACCTTAAATCCGATCCAAATCTAGGAGGGTATGAATAGCAGTCATAGATAGCATATTGGCTGTTCGTTAATGCCAGTTTCTCCGGGTAGTAGCCATTAGTGTTATGCAGTGTGAAAAGGAAGGATTTAGTATCTTTTCTGTATCCACATGAAACGTAGATTTTACCTGTAATTGAAAGAAAAAAAAAATTACAAAATAAACACCATATAATAGTTAAAATCACATTTACAAGGGGGGGAGGGGGGAGGAGGTCCTCGACGTGCAGCAAAAGAAACCCTAATATTTGAGATCAAAACTCAAGTGGAACCACGAGCCGCAGGTGCGTGGTTTCACTGCAAAGCTTTAAACATTTTGATAACAGTAAAGACCATGGAGAACTCTTTCAGATTTGTCCCTTTCCATTACAGTTGTTCTCGGGAAATAGCGTGCTACAAGGAAAAAACACAAATTGCTCCACCATAACGTCATTTCAACGGATGGTCTACTTATCAAAATAATAGAAAAGAAGAAGCAAAGACGAAAATTAACCACTTTGGGACTTTTAAAATGTACTTTAACTAGCACAAATCCTCGAAAAGTAAAGCGGTACGAGACAAGTTTGTGTATGCCTTTTTTTTTCTTCACTTTTCTTTGTAGATTCCATGTTGTAGTGGGTCTGTTCAGTAACAGATAACTCTATGACGTCAAAATGTGGTTTTCTTCTTTATCTTACTTGTATACAGTTTCTATGGAAAGCTTTCCAACGCCTTCACTTGCTCAAAGTAGAATGATCGCGAAAACATTTTGCAAAACTGTGAATCTGATCTCTCTTAACGACGACACGCGATGGCAACTGTTGTGAGGATTTCTTGTAGTTTAGGCATCCTCCAGTTGTCAAGAGCTCTTTTTGTCTCCATTCCTTCATTTTTCTTCTTTGGAAATAGCTCCTGCTAAACTTTAACGAAGCTTTCACTTGCTCAATCCGAAATAATCTCACAAATATTTTTAAAACCGCGCGCCAGGTTAAACAAAACTTCTTTGACGCCATCCATGTATAATGCACTGTAATAGATCATGAGCAACGACCAATCACAGCGCGCGTAGTTCGCATCATTGTATAAAATCTTATCGCGCATCAAAAGCCCTTGGCCGATCTGATCGTGAGAAATCGCTCGGTTATGTTAGACACTAAGTCACTACCTCTGGAGTCAAGTCTGTTACGAGAATGGGCTCTCATAACCGACTGTATACAACAAAAGTATGGAGGGCAAGTCGCTTACGAGAGCTTTCGAGATTTTTTTTCCTACTTATTATATTTGAAGCATTAAGGAACCATTATTTGGTAAATGAGTTACAAATGACTCTTATTAGTCAGTAATTCAGTAAAAGGAATCGATGCCAACTATGCCGTATCGCAATTTGGTTTAGTGACAACTAATGGAACATATTTTGCTCTCATAGCGTTATAACTTTGGAAATTTGTTTCGGACAACAGGTAACTAGACGCTTCAACTGGGTACTTCAAAGCTGCACAAGGAATGAAGGAATTTAAAGAACTATTCTCAACAACCGTTGTTATCGTAGTTGCTTTATTTGTTTATCATTTCCAAACAACGCGTTTTAAAAAGCGAATTTCATTCTATAGCAATACCGCTGAAAAAAAAAGGCGAGATTTTGAAGATGTTCAAGTCTAAAAAGTATCGCACTTCTCGCTCAAATTTATATCTTAACCTTGATAAAACCTTGCAGGTCTTGTTTTAAACTTTAAAAAACTCAGGAAGAAATTAGAAGGTATTCAAACTGCTTGGGCCGATTATTTAAACGAAGTCTAAGTTAACTTCAATCCAAAAAGAACATGAGTTACAAAGTCGTTAAGCAAGAAAGTCTAGTGGAGGAAAAGCTTTGAGCAGTTTAATGTTACCTTTCTATTGTTTCTTAGTCGGTGCTAAGACACGGTCTAAACAAGGTTACGAAAGAACAGCGTTTAAATAATTACCCTGCGAGCAGTGGTTTCTCCAGGCCGGACACTACGCTTCGAACCACCGCGAGCAACCGTTTGCTTTTCCATCGAGCATGCGCGCCCACGTGATGACTACGAATATCCAACAAGAAGACGGCAACGAGAACTTCAACGAAACAATAGGTTTAATAAGCAAAAAAACAACTTTGCACGTGCATCACGCTTTTATTTTTGCATTTCTTTGCCATTTTTGCCCGACTACGACGTGAAGATGCCTAATTTTGCGTTTTATGGATAACGTAAACAAGCAACGACGAAGTTTATTCTCCTTTTCGCTCTTGAACTTGGATATGGTCCCTTGGAATTCAACTCCATTTGGAATCGCCTACATTTGACAAAGTAAGTAGATAGGAATAAATAATCCAAAGAAATACTGTATATTTACTGCAGGCTCGCGTTAAGGCAGCAATTGTAAGCGTAAGCAAATGCGCGAGAGCCTAAACTTGCTTCCTAACAGGATTTACATGTTTAAAGTTAATTTATTCGTTCATAGCGCTTGACGGCGGCTCGATCAAAGAAGCAGACGGATGCTCGCAGCGGTTTCTCTCCCTTCGTAGCGTATAGCGTCCGGCCTGGAGAAACCTCTACTTGCACGGCATTAAATAATCGGAATTCATAGTTTAAACATAGGTTGGAAGGTGACATTCATAAACACTGTCTAAACTTGGTTTAAATAACCGGCCCTTTTTTGTTTCTGCAATAGTTTTTTTCAGTTTTACTTTGTTCTTGATGTTGTTGTTGTTCTTTTTTCATGCTTCGCAACTCAACGTCGTTAAATTAAGTTTAACTCAGACATCATCAATTATTCTCTCCTGTCAGCTTACCTTGCCACGAAACGCTAGCATAGGCACCAAAGATGTATTTCCCAAAGCGGACAATAGTTACCGTGGGGCCCTTGTAGTTGCACCTAAGATGGAAATTTTTGGTATCCCAGCCATGAACTGTTGCCTGGTAACATTTCCGCC
Organism: Porites lobata; assembly: GCA_942486035.1. Taxonomy (NCBI): domain Eukaryota; kingdom Metazoa; phylum Cnidaria; class Anthozoa; order Scleractinia; family Poritidae; genus Porites; species Porites lobata. Next base: position 1,604,254 of record CALNXK010000038.1, on the reverse strand, counting down.
ACCCAGTAGATCCAGACTGTAAGACAGGAGCAAGGTATGATGCCAATTTGTCGATGTATGTTTGCCTCATAGTGGAGTTTGAACTGAGGATGGCCGAGTCCTCAATAGTCTCAGAGTCTAAGAAAAATGGAAGGGAACCTCTTAAAACAACAACACTCATATAGATGAAAGATCTTACATTTAAGTGGCTCGACCTAGTATTTTTGTAGACACACTTTCCATGTTTGGATCTCTTATACTTTGAACAAATTGATCTTTATTGTAAAACCATTATAACACATGTATTACACACAGACTACATCTGATAACACTATGATACTATTTAAATATGGGGGATCCAGAATAGATATTACAATGACGTCGCATTTGTTTTAGCTTAAAATCGAATTTCAGCCCCTACCTATACATCGGGGGCTTTTCTTCTCTCCTTCGAAATCTCACACAAATCTAAAAAGCGACATTTTGAGATAAAAAAGACATCGCCTTCATACATTCTACAAGCCGCTGAACACAAAAAGACTTAAGCGATTTTAAAAAAAGTGCCAAAACGTGTAAATCAGGGTAAAACGCAATTGTAATTTCAAGGCAACTCTCACAAAAACGGCCATAAAACTAAAATTCCGTAGATAGATCTTCTTAAATTTTCAGTGGTGCAGTTGAGGAGGCATTGTATTATAAAATCCCCGAATTTCGTGACCAATGAAAACTTTGAAAGTTTTCTTACGTAGGTCCAATTTTTTTTAGTCCGGGATTTTCTATTTCTAGCACAACATTAAATTCTCATACAGCAGGCGATAATTTACTGCGCTTAGTCCCCACCCCCACACGAAATCTTTCCGAGATATGGGAACGTTGTCGAAACTGGATGGAATAATAATGAATAGTGGTAAGTTTCTCCATGTTGGAGGCAGAAAAAAAAAACATCTGTTGCAAGAAAATGCTCCAGAAAAAAAATTCATGATGAATGAAGGCGTTGAAAAAAATAATTCAGGCAACACTAAATTCACCCAAAAACCCTCCCCCTACCCCATCAGAAATGAAATAGTTGCCTGTATTTTTTATGTTTTTCGGTTTTCTGATAATTCGTATTGTGGGCCAGTTTCGAAGAAAGAAAATTATATTTTCTTTTAGAAGCACCAAGTCACCTTGATATTTTTTTATGAAAAAATATCACGATACTTCGTTTTGTATTCTAGTATACAACTATCCCCAGCGTCGAAGCAATATATATGAGGCGCTGTTCACCGACCCTGAGGGCGATAGTTGTTTTAGTATTCACCAGATCAGTTGGATAAAAATAAAAAAAGGAACTTTTTGTAAATTAAAAACGTCACTTATTAGGAACTTTGTTTACATATTACAGACATTTCGGGGATTCTGTCAAGTGCATTTTTACAATTTTGCTGCAAATTAAACATGAAAATAATTTTCTACCTACCATTAAACACCGACAAGCCAAAGTTCGTCGCTTTCTTGGTATTTGTTTGTACGACTGTTTCATTTATCGGTCAAATTTCGTCTTCCGAAAATGTCTCGAAACGAGGCGCCATCTTGGCTCCGGTCGCAAAACAGTGAATAGCCAACGATATACGGGAGCCAATCAAAACGCGCGAAAATTGCTATTCACAGATTTGAGCGAGCTGTTCATAGAAAGTTGACATCAAAATTAAATTAACTTGCTTATTCAAGCCAATCAAAGCTATTATGATTACGATGAATTCTATAATGATGGTTCATAATTTCCCTTATTTGTTATTTATTTAGCTATTCTCAAACCAAAAAGAAATCAATTTAATATACCTGTCAGAGTTGATTCATAGAATACTTCGACTTCATTTGCAGAGAAGGAGGTTTTCGAAGCGAATGGATGCTGTGGGCAGGCGTACGAGTGGCAATTAACAGATATAGATGATCTGATAACACGTAAATCGTGTCCACCACCAAATGTCGGATTGTAAGAGTAGCTGTCATAGATTGCGTACGTGCTAGATTTTATCGGCAGTTTTTCCGGCTTGTGTCCCCCAGCGTTGTATAACGTAAAAAGAAATGCCTTTGAGTCTTTTTTGTAACTACTTGAATATCCATACACACCTATCAACATTGAAAAATTCTTCTTGTTATCAAGTTATATTTACAGGGACCACTGCGTGCTAAAAGAATTACCGTTTACTGTAATGACCTGTTGTGCATTTTAAAAGACGATTTATGCTCTCAAAGCAACAGATCAGAATGCTAATAGCCGTATAGACATTAGGTGGTATTCTGGAGGGTGCAATTAACTCGAACTTGCCTAGTTTTCAGTTGGGAAAGGTCGTAGAAAGGAAGGGTTTGCCCGCTTTTTAGGCTACTAGGGATCACAAACAATATGAAATTGGAAGTGAAAAAGAAAAGAGTAATCAAAACGGACCTTGCGGCAAAAAAAAAATGAACAACCACTAAATATTAGTAAAATCACTTTTATGAGCTGCATATAAGCACACAAAAACAAGCTTAGCCAAAAAAGGCAATTTTAAAAGCAAAGGACATTGCAAATTCTAGGACCAAAGAAGGATCATGCCACTCTTTTCTTCATGAAGAAACTAAATTTGGAAACTTCAGTATGTACTAAAATAGCCCTCTAGGTGACAGTAGGGACAGAAAGTAATTATTCTGGCTTATACTCTCATGCGCATGCGTCATATAATTATGCATATAATCACAAAAGTATGCCTCTCCCCTCCCCAACCGCAGACATGGATGCGTTGAAACCCAAGGGCTGAGGGCCGTAGCTAACAATCTGGCAGCAAGAAGATAGGGGGGCCCAAACTTAATCTCATATATAATTCCACCAAAAAAATCAAATAAACAGAGAAACATTTGGTTGAGGAAATAGGCCCTACGTCCTTGTTGCATAAAACGAGATAGCTAGCAGATACGTACACGTGATCGTCTCTTTGGGTCTTGTGACAAATGTGTCAGCATGCACTTGACAAAGACGTAGCAAGGGCAACAAAAGCTGGTACTCACTTTTCCAAATAAGCTTGGTGTAACCACCGAGGGTGTAGTTGCCATAACGGACTAAAGTAACAGTGGGGCCTTTATATGTGCATTTGACACGAAAGCTTGATGGCTCCCAGTCATCAACAGTCGCCTGGTAACATTTCTTCCATCCGGTGTAACGAGATTGGAGGATTGGGCTCAGGTAAGATGTAAGTGTATCAATGTATTCTTGCTTTAAACTTGGGTTGTAACCGAGGATGGCAGACTGTTCAATATCACCAAGACCTGAAGAAAGAGACTGACTAAGATGGCAAAAAACAGAACAATAAAGTACGAAAAGCAGGACATTTAGAAACACCAGGAAGCAGCCCTGGCATTTTAGGACAAGAAACAGTCGGTTAGAAAGTCGTTTGACCTTACCAAGAGAGTTATACAGTATGCTACAATTTATTATATCATGGCATGCTTAAAAACGTGAAAAGCCGATATCTGTAAAAATCAGGAAGTTAGTTTCCTATTGTTACGAATCGTGTTCTGCATTTTTAAAACTATTTGAAAAACGGAAGGTCTTTTCTTCCTTACTTCTAATAAAACTAGCCTCTCCCACCTCGATCCCTCTCAAAATCCGGCCAGGCGCTCTCAGTCAGACGCGCCAAAGGTAAAAAACGTCCCCTCCTATGATAAGCCAAGCGACTAGAAAGATGAAATACATGAGGATAGACACCATAATGATATTGAAAGCATTTCATCCGTTTTTAATTAGTTCTAATATGTTATTAAAAAGCTAGCTCTTTCTCTTGATTGATCAGGAGGCTTATCTTTAATTTGTTCACAATTGTTATTCACCCTGGAACGGGTATTTTCACCTGGGCATTATGTTCACTTTGTTTCCATCAATATTGTTAAGCTATATCAATTGATATTTAAACCCAATACATTTTCTTCATTTTATCGACTAAACTGTGAGTAGTTATCCAGGGATGAAGATAAGCCTTGCGATGGATTAGGTGGATTAGGTGCCTATGGATTAGGTGGATTAGGTGCCTAGTCAATGACGTCACCCATTGTTATAACCTCCATACTAATTAAGTGCCTAGTCAGTGTCTTCCTGCATACTAATTCGGTATAGGTTTACTAATGAGCGTCACTCTACTACAATAGGAACAATAACTTGAGCCCGGTTTTCGGACCGTCTATTAAAAGAAAAATAAGAGTAAGAGAAGCGATCACCTAGCAACGCGAGAAACGGCTTCCTATAAACAAAACACATACAGAAAGTAGAGTTGAAAAGTCTTTATTTCAAGTTAGTTGATGTCTTCTTTTTTAGCTCTAAAACTCGGATATATATATAAACAAAACATACACAAAGGGGAGCTGAAAACGCTTTATTTCAAGTTTGTCTGACTATTACAGAACTGTTTTCTCCGTTTTATCTTGAGGAAATGAAAAACTATTGAAGTCTCAACGTTTCACGCACTGTGAGTCAGTTAATTATGCGAGTCCACAAGCCCAAAGTTGAATACAAATTAGCTCTACAGGGAAAACCTCAAGGGAGCATATTGACGTATTATTATAAAACAAATAACTTAACAAGGATCAATTGGAACACGCGACTAATAATTGCTAGCAATAAAACCACAAGAGAGATACCATTTTAAAAACTTTATTAAAAGTCAATAACAAAAAGAGTCAAATACACAGCGGTTTGAAAGGAAAAGGGATGAAAATTAATCCATTGACTGACTATTACAAATCAGTTTTTTCCGTTCCAAAATAATCCTTCCGTGTCTACCCAATTTTCCTATGGCCTCTAAGACAAGAGTTCGACTTTCTTTGTTTCTTGCACTTTGTCTTGTTCTTTGTAGTTCGTCTTTTAGCTTTTGCTTTAAAAGAAGCTTCATCCGGCTTCGTGACCTTGACAGTTCGTACGCTGTTTCTTGTGTCTGCACTGGATTGCGAGTACTTGTTGAGTGATTTTTTCCGGAATTATCCGCTTCATTTTCGTAAACGACGACTTTAACTTTAGGTTGTAGTTTCGCCTCTTGTAAATACTGTCTTCGCTGTATGTGGTCTAACTGGTGAACATCCGCGAGATGGTTAGCTAATCTGACAAGGTACTTCGCCCCGCATGATGAAATCGGACAGTTTCTGCAAACTCTCTTGTAAACCATGTTGACAGTTCGATGACTGAATACAAATGACATCTTTTTCGCAAATAGTCAGGTTATATAGAGTGTCAGAAAGGCTAAACACAGGCCAGAATGGCCATAACCAGTCCTGAAAGGCTAAAACCAGGCCAAAAGGGACAAAAGGAGACAAACGGGCCATTTCTAGTCATGTGTCTTTTTTCTCAGACACACGCGTGGGTGTCGCGCTTCGCTAGTCACGCAACAGCTCTCAACATTGGAATCATCATCTTTATTAACTGTAATCACAAATAACAGTGCCTAATTAAAAAAGTTTTGACCATGAATTAGTAATTGGTATTTCAAATTTCAGATTTTTTTTATTTGTTGTACAAGTTTACTATTATTGTTATTATTTTCAAGTCAGCAATACAACACTCTTAAAGTTTGGTTGTTTATAGTTTTTATTGAAACGCAACAATACAAAGGTCTAGGAAAAATAATTCTATAACATTCATAGTTGGACTAGTCTTCATCTTGTGGAATGGGCTGCTGTTGATACAGTCGATTGAGTAAGAATTTTCGCTTATCGATCGCTAGTTCTGTCGATTCCAACCAATCAAATCCTTCTGTGTCTTTGAGATCTTGGCGGGTTTCCATCACTTTTTTGAAGGTCCATTTGGGGTCGATGTGGGGTCGATGTAGGGTCGATGTAGGGTCGATGTGGGGTCGATGTAGGGTATGTACAGGAGGGGTACAGGAAGGGTACAGGAAGGGTACAGGAAGGGTACAATAGGGGTACAGGAAGGGTACAGTAGGGGTACAGAAGGGGTACGAGTATGAACAAAACGGAGACTCGCCTGAAGTGGCCCGCATTAAAGCTGAAAATGCTTTGCTTCCAGTATATAGAAAGGAATTGAGAAAAGTGTTCTTAGAGTTTTTACAGTGGATGCATGCAATGAAGAAAGATCCGACATTCCGAAAAGTGATGGAAACCCGCCAAGATCTCAAAGACACAGAAGGATTTTATTGGTTGGAATCGACAGAACTAGCGATCGATAAGAGAAAATTCTTACTCAATCGACTGTATCAACAGCAGCCCATTCCACAAGATGAAGACTAGTCCAACTATGAATGTTATAGAATTATTTTTCCTAGACCTTTGTATTGTTGCGTTTCAATAAAAACTATAAACAACCAAACTTTAAGAGTGTTGTATTGCTGACTTGAAAATAATAACAATAATAGTAAATTTGTACAATAAATAAAAAAAATCTGAAATTTGAAATACCAATTACTAATTCATGGTCAAAACTTTTTTAATTAGGCACTGTTATTTGTGATTACAGTTAATAAAGATGATGATTCCAATGTTGAGAGCTGTTGCGTGACTAGCGAAGCGCGACACCCACGCGTGTGTCTGAGAAAAAAGACACATGACTAGAAATGGCCCGTTTGTCTCCTTTTGTCCCTTTTGGCCTGGTTTTGGCCTTTCAGGCCTGGTTATGGCCATTCTGGCCTGTGTTTGGCCTTTCTGACACTCTATATAACCTGACTATTTGCGAAAAAGATGTCATTTGTATTCAGTCATCGAACTGTCAACATGGTTTACAAGAGAGTTTGCAGAAACTGTCCGATTTCATCGTGCGGGGCGAAGTACCTTGTCAGATTAGCTAACCATCTCGCGGATGTTCACCAGTTAGACCACATACAGCGAAGACAGTATTTACAAGAGGCGAAACTACAACCTAAAGTTAAAGTCGTCGTTTACGAAAATGAAGCGGATAATTCCGGAAAAAAACACTCAACAAGTACTCGCAATCCAGTGCAGACACAAGAAACAGCGTACGAACTGTCAAGGTCACGAAGAGATGAAGCTTCTTTTAAAGCAAAAGCTAAAAGACGAACTACAAAGAACAAGACAAAGTGCAAGAAACAAAGAAAGTCGAACTCTTGTCTTAGAGGCCATAGGAAAATTGGGTAGACACGGAAGGATTATTTTGGAACGGAAAAAACTGATTTGTAATAGTCAGTCAATGGATTAATTTTCATCCCTTTTCCTTTCAAACCGCTGTGTATTTGACTCTTTTTGTTATTGACTTTTAATAAAGTTTTTAAAATGGTATCTCTCTTGTGGTTTTATTGCTAGCAATTATTAGTCGCGTGTTCCAATTGATCCTTGTTAAGTTATTTGTTTTATAATAATACGTCAATATGCTCCCTTGAGGTTTTTCCTGTAGAGCTAATTTGTATTCAACTTTGGGCTTGTGGACTCGCATAATTAACTGACTCACAGTGCGTGAAACGTTGAGACTTCAATAGTTTTTCATTTCCTCAAGATAAAACGGAGAAAACAGTTCTGTAATAGTCAGACAAACTTGAAATAAAGCGTTTTCAGCTTCCCTTTGTGTATGTTTTGTTTATATATATATCCGAGTTTTAGAGCTAAAAAAGAAGACATCAACTAACTTGAAATAAAGACTTTTCAACTCTACTTTCTGTATGTGTTTTGTTTATAGGAAGCCGTTTCTCGCGTTGCTAGGTGATCGCTTCTCTTACTCCTATTTTTCTTTTAATAGACGGTCCGAAAACCGGGCTCAAGTTACTTACCGGGCAAGTCTAGGCAAGCCTATTGTTCCTATTGTAGTAGAGTGACGCTCATTAGTAAACCTATACCGAATTAGTATGCAGGAAGACACTGACTAGGCACTTAATTAGTATGGAGGTTATAACAATGGGTGACGTCATTGACTAGGCACCTAATCCACCTAATCCATAGGCACCTAATCCACCTAATCCATCGCAAGGCTTATCTTCATCCCTGGATAACTACTACTGTGCGATTCTTTTTTATTCTCTGGTGTTTCATTAAGTCTTCTCAGCCGTGTCTCAGGAGCTTCCCGCAACTTAAAATACGACTGTGCTGAAAAACTGGGCAGGAAGATGACGTAAACTCCCATACCAGACATTTGCACTTCAAGTATGCTGAATTACAATGAGGTATTACTGTCATGGGTATTATTGTTATTGTTATTGTTATTGTTGTTGTTATTGTTATTGTTATTGTTATTGTTATTGTTATTGTTATTGTTATTGTTATTGTTATTGTTATTGTTATTGTTATTGTTATTGTTATTGTTGTTGTTGTTTTGATTTATGATTATGATTATGATTGCATATTGTGTGATCCTCTACAGTTCTTTTTTCTCAGTCATGTCTGAGCAGCAATCCCGCAACTTATAGACATAACACTTTCAGCAAGATATGGGCGGTACCAAGGATGGCTGGGAACTGTGCATTTCCAAAAATATTTGGTAGACTCAACTTCCCATACCAGGCCTTTGCATTCCCCGAGATAGTTCCAAGTGTACCGATCACGATGGGTTTTACTGTCACTCTAGTGCCTCTGTGGATTTTTTTAATTTCGTGCGCCAGTTGTTTCTACTTTTCCACCTTTTTCTCCTCAGTAGTAAGGATCTTGGTCCGCTAGCACAGCTATAGCGATAAGTGTCCACTCCTGTGTCTTTGAGTGCTACAGTAATATTGGAGCGATTGTGCTTCAGCCACTTGTCCGATAAGATAGTCACTCATAGTCAAGTTATCCTAACATCTCTCCTATTCTCTACAGCTGGTAAGGGTTGATGGTCGTACCACTTGTCGACACACTGTAGCTCATACTTTCTGCATAGCTCCCAGTGAACCCGTGGAGCTACCTTGAGGTGGCGCTTCCAAATTTCCTTCTGGGCAAGCTTTCTGCACCCACTGACAATATGACATACAGATTCAGTGGAGTTACCGCATAATCGACACAGTGGTGTCTCAGCTGTCTTACCTATGCTGTGCTAGACCCAATTTGTTCTTAAAGTATTATTATTATTATTATTATTATTATTATTATTATTATTAACACTATTATTATTTATTTATTTACTTATTTTTTTCTATAATTTTACCTGCAAATGAATGACAGTAAGTTCCATTCCACCCCGGTAGACATGCGCACTCGTAATGCTTATCAATACTGACACAACTGGCTCCGTTGAGGCATTGATGGTTCACACAAAAGTTAGCAACTAAGAAGAGTTAAAATAGATTATGTCTGATTTAAAAAGATATCATTGGAAAAAAAAAAAACAAACAAACAAAGAGAAAAAGGAATGGCAAAATATTGTACTTTGGTCAATAGCCAAAGTTAACATAAATCTGTATTGCGTGTAGCACAAAAAAACGAATTAATGTGCGATATATGCAGAGTATTCACGTACTCAATCAGTCGTATTACTAAAGGTTGTTCTCACTTCCATCAATTTTTATAGTGCAGCATGAGCAACATTGGTGATCTCTTCACGTGATTGACATGTGATATGATTAAAAACCTTAGGCTAATTAGTCTCACCTTCACTTTGCATGTCACAATAGACCTGAGTAATCTTGTCAGATGTTTTAAGATCTAACCAATAGATACCACTCGAGGCCTTTCCATTTTCGTTCAAGTTTATTTCCTTGCAAGATTCGGCAGGTATTTCCTCAGTAGATCCAAGAATAACTGTCAGTGATAAATTAATCAGTTCCTTATCAACGGACAAAAACTTTTAGTTATGTGACATAAATGGGCACGGTCTTCCGTCTATGGAGAGTTTAGAGCTACATTTTTTAATTTTGTAAGATTGTAGATAGGAAAAGAAAAACTTAACTCATTGAACGAAAACTCTTTCAAGGCCAGGAACTTATTGATTAAAAGACAGTTTACGGTATGATATCAATTTCCAGCACTTTGTGATTTGGAAGTTTCCAGAACCTAAAAAGCTTGCTAGACAAAAAAGATTCACTTAGTGTCCTGAGTGACAAAGTAAACATTACCATGTCCAAGGCTGAATAGACAAAGATACCACCTGACAGAGGACAATTTCTAGAAGAAGAGCATGTTTTAAGGTTGCAAAATAATTGAATGAACATACTAGAACGTATTTCATGCTGTTTTTGCAATACTGATCATCCCGGCAGAGCTTTGTCTACAGCAATCAATCAGTCTTTGACTCTCCTCCATAATGCAAGTAACATTTGCCTTTAACAAAATTACCAGGAAAAAAAACACACACACACACACACAAAGCCCCCTAATGTCTCACAAATTAGCTAGCGCGGGACGCTTTTTACATGCCATCTACCCTAAAGTACCCATTTGGACCGGACAAACTTGCAAGACTTTCTCTGATTTTTGGTGGGGAGTGACTCCTTTTTGGAGGAGTCATCACCAGAAAAGTCCTTAGTCAACAACTTTTAAAACAAACTTAACAAATACTTCGTTCAAAACAGGTAACTATGTGAAATGCCTGCCTATGTAGTTCGTGTCCAGACCCTGTAAGTGATACTGAATCACGTCTATGACTCCATTTCTGTTTACCTTTTGGCCAGCGTCGAAAGTAGAATCTCTCCGCATCGAAAACAAAGCGTTGGGGTTTTGTTTCCCTGCTTCTGTTATTCAGTTCACAAAGACCCTTCCTGATAACAAAGTTCAAACTCTGGCATCTTATGTCCTCTCGGCACCTTTCATGACATTGCTCTGGGTTTAAGGTTTGTATTGTTACAAAGGTGTGACCTATAAGAGCTTTGAAAGTGATCGATTCCCGTCCTTCACATCGACCATGGGCGCTACAATGGCCTTCCGCCTTTGACAAATCAGTCAGTGACAACACGAAGAAACAAAATGTGGCAAGCCATATGTATTGAGGCATCGTCAAGCAAATGGAGCCTGAAAAAGTGAAACTTTGAAAGTTATTTAATAATTTAGCACACTAGTTGTATGTTTCAGACATATAAATTCAAAGAAATCCAACTATTATCAAGGTTTATTAGTAAAGTAAATTAATTGAAAATGCAGAAGTGAGACTTTACAAAGCTGTCTTTAGCGAACAACTTGCAAGTTTGCTTTACATGTCTTTTGTTTAGTCTATAGACGGTGTAAGATTAATTCCGAAATATAACTTAATCCTCCTGTACCTTGTTAATCTCGATCAATTCTCGTGAAATTTTTACTAGTTTTGTTTTCTTTCATTGTGCACCTTGTAAAACTAAACTTCTCCGCGACCTTACCTTCGCATTATAAGAACTCTAGCATAGCTGCGGTTAATAAGTGCTGAAATGGTTTTGTTGCTGAAAAATTTGCAGAATCTTCCATTTTTTTATGAGCAGACTAAGATTAAGCATTTAATCAATATCCTCAACTTACCTGTTCGGAACAACTGGCGCAAATGAAAAAAAAAAAGCTGACAACTTACCAATGGCGAACAGTTTTCTTATTAGCAAACTGAAGAGGATTCAGAAAACTGAAAACCTTAACTGCAAGTCATGGCAAACATGCCAAAGCAAACAAATCTCGAAGGCATTTTGTACCTGCAACAAAAGTCACGCAGAGTGAAACGTTCTCCCCGTCCGAGTACCTGCAAAAATGCCCGCTGAGAAATAAATTATACGCAGCATGTCCAATTCAGTATCAAGCGAAATAAACCTTGAAAATCCCCGCTTGATATTGGATAACTTGATTTTTTAAATTAACTTTTAGAGAGTTAATCTAACCACCTCAGTGCTGAAATCTCTGACTGCCCTGTGCTTCACTGTTCTGTTACAGACGATATACGTCAAACATCACATGCAGCAGTGCGTGTTGTGTTTGTTTTTCCTTAGATACCGGAACAAAATTGCAACATTCTATTTAATTACTTCTATTTCAATTTATTTTAATTAAGTTTTCTTTCTTTCTGCCTTTTTTTACTGTAGGAGGTAAAACAAAGCGAGAGAATAACTGTTGAGTTTATTTCAGGAGCGACTAACTGTTTTCACAAAGACGTTACCGTTTTTCCGTGTACAGTGTACATGTGAACTTTGTAAGATTGTTAATTATAGCTTACGGTCCTAACATAAAAGTCGTGAACATATTTATTTGGTATTTTTGATGCATTTTATTTCAGCCACCCTTGAACGTAATTTACGCCTTGTTACGATAATGAATATCGTCAATCGTCACTTGTCGCATCTGCTGCGGCCGTAAGCGTACCAAAGTACCGGTACTTTTTGCTCATCGTCCCTCAGTTTCATCTAAAAAAACATAAAGGCGTTGCTACTCAAAGAATCAAGAATTAAAAACTTAGCAAGATGGGCATTTGAATCAAGCACTTTGAAAATATTAACTAAAGTATGTCAATTTCGTTACGTATTAGAACCGGTACTTGAGAGAGTCGTCCTATTCCAAGAGCTAACGATACAGCTTTTTCATTTAAATACTTAATAACACCCCTGGAGATATGTTTTGATCTTTTTCTTATTTTATTTTATTTTATTTTATTTATTTAAAATTTCAAGGTATCATGCAACTGTTTTGGATAGAGCATTATGTCTACCGAAACAGCAGATTTTATGTTCGCAGGTGAAAACATGGGATTTGGACCCGACTCAAATACAGGCTTCGATAGATTGTGTTAAAATACGGTTTTTCGCATAATTTTTATCCGTCATTAGGAGAGCTTAATTTTTATGTATTTCCCGAAAAGCACTGCTAGCATAATTTCCACTTTTAAATAGTTTTGCATTTATTGATCACGCAACCAATTTTTTAACCCGTGATAAGTGTTACGGGTAACATATCAAAGTCTCTCCCCACAAAGGCGGACATTTGTTTTTCTGTTACCCAGGCCAGGTGGGTTAATAGCTTTTGCACACATTTTCCTCCATCGCGGCTAGCTTTCTTAAATACCTCTTGAAGATAGGGAATTTTCTTTCTGAAAGCGTGTGAAATTTGGTTGTTGATGATATAAACGCCCCGGATACCTGACTGCTCTAGCACCTTTTGCATAACGGCATAAATCGTCAGTCATTTTCTTCGTTGCCTTGGCTTGTTTTGACAGCGTATCAAATAAAGTCGTTGAATGGCTTTGCAATAACTTTGTTAACTTAATAAATTAAAACAGGCCTTGTCACGCTAAATCTAAAACTTTATATAACATCGGTACAGTAGTCGAAAGGGAACCTTGGTGCCCGTAATAAAATGGCCGAATTCGAATACCGTACCTTCTAAAATCGCGAAGGCACTAAACCCGAAAGCCAGTGTATTTCACAGACGGGAAGGCAGTGTTGATTAAAATTTCTTAGTCAGAGATGAGATTTGACCTTCATCGAAACTGTCTTTGCAAGCAGCAGGAGAAATGAAACATTGATCAGCAAGATTTAGCGTAAAACTATTCATTTCTTTCAGAAGTAAATTTCATTTCTTCTGTTTTGTAGCGGCAATGAAGTCTATCAACTCAAGTCTGATGAGTGATGTTGCTCGGTCCAATTGCCCTTCTCATAGTGCAAAATTTTTAATGAGGCAGGAATACAAAACGTTCCGCGTGTTCTCTGGCACTAAGCATGGTGGCAAGCTTCCTCTGATAGCCGAATTCAGTAATTGTTTTATTATTCATTTAAAATAATTCCTAGTTTAAAAACAAAGCTAAAACATGCTTACCTCCATCGATGTTAAGTTTACCTTCGATAGTGCACGTTTAGGATTGTTCAACTCTGCAAATATTCTCCAAATAGCAGATGTCGCCCTTCGAGTTGTGTTCTTGCTGTTATTGCCATATTTTTAGCGATAATGTCACCTAGTCCTTACTCTTGAAACGAGTGAAATGTCCGCCATTTTTTTGTTTTCACAACCAAAACAACTCAACCTCGTCCACAGGTGTTCTCGGTTAACGGTGCATTAACCTGCAAGAACGCTGCATTTTTGACGTCATTTCCTCGTTAAACACAAAATTCTTCCATATTGGGTCATCAGTAACTGGTTATGGTGAATTATGCGTGTGCTTTTAGCCAATCGGAATCGGGGAAATATTTTGAATGAATAATAAAGTCATTTTTTAAAAGTTGAGCGTGATTTCGGCATGTTTAACAGATGAAATATTCTTTGAAATGCATGCTATAATTTCCTCGAAAAAAACAACAACAAACAAACAAACGATAACAACAACGAAAAAATTTGGGCGGCAAGGCGATCCGACTCAATCGCCTTGCCACCCGTTGGGGGGTGGGGCAAAGAGACGGATGACATTTTACAGTTTTAATCTTGCCTGTTGCATTACAAGCCGCAGGCTCGATTTTCGGGGGATTGCGACGTTCAGCGTCGCAATCTTCGCATATTTCTGAAGGGCGAGGCGCCAAGTCTATTGTTTTGAACCAAGGGTTATATTACATCAAGAGACCCTGAGCCTATCTTAAAGCTGTCAACAATGTTCGTTTTATTGAGCAATCTTTCATCTTCGACACTTAATCCAGTGGACACCCAACCTAGTTGCTATTGACGTGCACTGTCGAAAGCATAATATCAAATAGACTTCAAAAATTCTGCATTGGAGTTTCACTCTTCGTCTTTAATTTTAGCCGACCCACTCAATAAACAATAAATAAGAACAATATTACCGAAAAATAATTACAACTGAGAACTTGATGAATAAACAATGAAAACAACAACTCAATTATCTCTCAGGGAGATCACCCGCCAAAGCGGATACCCGCGAGGTTTGTTAGGTTTCAACATAGACGGTGGAAATTTTTACAACCCTAGTATAAATCTGGCCTAATTGTCACATTTGATCCAAGAGAGATATTTACGCAAAAAATCACAAATGATTTAGACATTATCTTAATATTTTACCTTAAACTGTCGAAATTAAAGTATTGCCGCCCGCGGACAAAACTAGCTTTTTTCCGGTTTCCGGTGTACATCAAACACAGGCATCACGCTGAATATCATCCAGACTGAGAGCCGTAGATCAGAAAAAAAATCACAATGACTAAATTTCGCTTTTGAAACCAACACCACTCGTCGTAAGATTGGGCGCATCGCATAAGAGCTAAAGACTTAAGAGGGAGAGAAAATAAAAATCTACTGAATTATATACACTAACAAAAACAAAATATGAACAAAAACAACAACTCTGTAACGACTAGCTAAAACACGATCGATTCAAGCTGTGACTTACTTTATACTTTATCACAGCTTCTTAAGAATGGGCGCGCTGCCTGTAAGCCATTAGGAAGAGGAGAGAAAAATCTACCGAATTATACCAACTGAAGCAAAGTAAAAAAAGCTGCATTTACTAGCTAAAACACGATCGATTTTAGTTATGTACTATTCACTTTACGAAAATCTCCCTTCACCTCTTAAACTTGGGCGCGCCGCCTATAAGCCAAAAGGGAGAGGAGAGAATAATCTACTGATTTACCAAACTAACACAGCGTATAAAAAGTGCAATTGGCTAGGTAGTAAAACATGATCGACTCAAACTACGAATGTTTCAATCCAAAAAAATCTCTCTTCACCTCTTAAACTTGGGCGCGCCGCCTGGAAGCCAAGGGGGAGAGGAAAGAGTAACCAAACTAACACAGCGTATGAAAACTGCAATTGGCTAGCTAGTAAAACATGGTCTATTCAGGATACGAGTTTTTCACCGTTGAAAAAAATCTCTCGTCACCTCTTAAACTTGGGCGCGCCGCCTGTAAGCTAAGAGGGAGAGGAGAGAAGAAATTACTGAATTATCCAAACTAACAACACATGAAAACTGAAATTGGCTAGCTAGTTAAAACATGACGATTCAATCTACGAGTTTTTTACCTTAAAAGATCTCTCTTCACCTCTTAAACTTGGGCGTGCCGCCTGTAAGCCAAGAGGGAGAGGAGAGAATAATCCACTGAATTATCCAAACTAACATAGCGCATGAAAACTGCAATTGGCTAGTTAGTAAAACATGATCGATTCAAGCTACGAGTTTTTTACCCTTGAAAAAAATCTCTCTTCACCTCTTAAACTTGGGCGCGCCGCCTGTAAGCTAAGAGGGAGAGGAGAGAATAACCTACTGAATTATCCGAACTAACAGAGCGTATAAAAACCGCAATAGGCTAGCTAGTAAAACATGATCGACTCAAGCTACGAGTGTTTCAATTTAAATATTTCTCTCTTCACCTCTTAAACTTGGGTGTGCCGCCTGAAGCCAAGAGGGAGAGGAGAGAAAAATTTACTGAATTATCCAAACTAACATAGCGCATGAAAACTGCAATTGGCTAGAGAGTAAAACATGATCGATTCAAGCTACGAGTTTTTTACCCTTGAAAAAAAATCTCTCTTCACCTCTTAAACTTGGGCGCGCCGCCTGTAAGCTAAGAGGGAGAGGAGAGAATAATCCACTGAATTATCCAAACTAACATAGCGCATGAAAACTGCAATTGGCTAGTTAGTAAAACATGATCGATTCAAGCTACGAGTTTTTTACTCTTGAAAAAAAATCTCTCTTCACCTCTTAAACTTGGGCGCGCCGCCTGTAAGCCAAGAGGGAGAGGAGAGAATAATCCACTGAATTATCCAAACTAACATAGCGCATGAAAACTGCAATTGGCTAGTTAGTAAAACATGATCGATTCAAGCTACGAGTTTTTTACTCTTGAAAAAAATCTCTCTTCACCTCTTAAACTTGGGCGCGCCGCCTGTAAGCTAAGAGGGAGAGGAGAGAATGACCTACTGAATTATCCAAACTAACACAGCGTATAAAAACTGCAATAGGCTAGCTAATAAAACATGATCGACTAAAGCTACGAGTGTTTCAATTTAAATAAATCTCTCTTCACCTCTTAAACTTGGGCGTGCCGCCTGGAAGCCAAGAGGGAGAGGAGAGAGTAACCAAACTAACGCAGCGTAAGAAAACTGCAATTGGCTAGCTAGTAAAACATGGTCTATTCAGGCTACGAGCTTTTTGCCCTTGAAAAAAATCTCTCGTCACCTCTTAAACTTGGGCGTGCCGCCTGTAAGCTAAGAGGGAGAGGAGAGAAAAATTTACTGAATTATCTAAACTAACACAGCGCATGAAAACTGTAATTGCCTAGCTAGCTAAAACATGACGATTCAATCTACGAGTTTTTCCCCCTTTAAAAATCTCTCTTCACCTCTTAAACTTGGGCGTGCCGCCTGTAAGCTAAGAGGGAGAGGAGAGAAAAATTTACTGAATTATCCAAACTAACATAGCTCATGAAAACTGCAATTGGCTAGATAGTAAAACATGATCGATTCAAGCTAGGAGTTTTTTACCCTTGAAAAAAATCTCTCTTCACCTCTTAAACTTGGGCGCGCCGCCTGTAAGCTAAGAGGGAGAGGAGAGAATAACCTACTGAATTATCCGAACTAACACAGGATATGAAAATGGCAATTGGCTAGCTAAAACACGATCGATTTAAGGATCCGAGTTCTTTTTACTTAAAAAATCTCTCTTCACAAAATGCGTTCCTATAATCCATTCCTCGAAATTTGAATCTGTAAATCACTTTCGGTGAAAATCTAACATCGTGCAGAAAATACTAAACGAGCTGGGCCCAGCGTGACATAAATTGAAGGAAACCATCACATTCACGGACAAAAGAATATCGCCTTTAGCTATTCAGATCCAGGAGGTACTTTGGAGAAGACTAAACAACCTAAAACTCTTATTTAGCCGCAAAGAAAGAGATTTTCATTTCAAAAGAGGTCGAAGAAAGTGCTCTTGCATCGGAGGACAAATCATGCCGACCAGAAACAATAACCGCAGAAAATCAATATGCGTGTCATGACCTCTCAGTATGAAACAAGCGGCAAAATTCACATTTACTCATTCAAAGAGTAGAACCCAGAATATAATATACCCACCAGAGAAAACAATTTTTGGAACAAGCAGCATTTTGGCACGAGGTAAAAGTCGTGTGTTGCCTACCAGCCCCCTTTTTACACTCTGTTAGATGGTTCGAGCATTTTGGCGCGTGTTGTAAATGCCCTTTGAATTATAATATTTGTGCGTTATTGTACAGTGATCGAGGATATACACAATACCAAAGGCAAGTAAATATTTTCCTCTGTTTTCCTCAGTGTCGTCAAACCGGCTTCACCGAAGTGCTCGAACTCCGCATGCGAGAGCCATAACAAGCTGCTTCTCTACCTTTTAAATAATAAAGGTCTCTCTTACCTTATATCGGCGAACACAGTTTCTGTCCTTCGGACATAATGCGAAATAACATCCAGAACTCTTCACGTTGAACTTTTGAAACCATTTCGGCGACAATATGTAACTTACCAGGTAACGTACCGAATAATTATTACTTTGGAGGGTTCGAATTCGACCTTCATAAAGCGCTAGATTTTGCCTTTCGCTTAAGAAACGAAAAAATATTTTTTTTTTTCCAAGACTTGCACCAAGACCCTTTTTAACACCAACCATGAATTTAAGTATTTTCATTAAGTGATTTTGACGAGAACCATAGCTGAGTTAAAATATCTCGCTCCGATGGTATAAATTCGGCGCGCAGAAGACAAGCTCTGATATTTGACGCAAATTTGTGTCCTGTTCTAAAATGAGTTTATTGACAGATGAACTGACAGAAAGCGATTAATGTGAACACCTGAGGTGCGCAAGGAAATGTGTCAAGACTAACGCCTTGTAGTTACTTGAGTCCAGTTTGTGGGTATCTCCATGGAAATTAAGGATCCCTGGTGCGTGCACGAAAATCGACCTTGCGGCTCGTAATGGTAAAGAGTTAGCCTGAGTATCAGGCGTGTCTGGGGGGAAAGGGGAAAGATGGAAGCGAAAAAGGGAGAGAGCTGTACCCCCTCTCGCCTCCCCCATCTAAAATCTCCTCTCCCCTAGCCCCTTAGGAAGGCCTGATACTCAGGCTAGTAATGAGTGGGGAAGGCTGGTGTGGTTGCGTTGATTCGTTCAGGCACGTCTAAGCTTGTCTAAGCCCCAGGGTTAAGCCTCTTCATTCATAGATAGCATTCCTAAGGGTCATAATATTCTACGCCATGGAGCAAGGAAAATCTCGATGCAATAGCCTCTTGACGTTTGCTGTGTTTGTCAACATAATACTGACTCTTTTGTCCGTCGGGTTCATGATTTATAAAGTGAGAGTATTAGAGGAGCGGGTTTTTGAGCTTCAATTCAAGTCAGCACAGACGTTACACGCTGAAACCGGAGAAAATGAAGAAGACGTCGATATCATCAGGAGTAGACAGAAGAGGTCATCTGAGTCCTTCGGCTCCAAACACTGTATCAGCTGCCACAATGCTTGTGTCAAACTATTTGGACTGGGAACTAAGGCCAAGGTACGAATCACTTAAAATACAATGGAACCTTTTTTAATTAAAAGATCAAAATAATGGATCAAAGCAAGTGGTTTTCGAATACTGAACAAAAAGCAGGAGAGGATCAAAAACTAAGAATTATTTGAGTCTGGGTCAAAAGCAGATATTTCGCCATTGTAAAATTAAAAATAGTTGTTTGTATGACAGGGAAAGTGATTTAGTCGAGGGCAAGGGGGAGGAATAGAATTTAGCGTGAAAGACAAGCGTGGCAACCCGCACGGCCATCAGAATTACGTTTATTATATCGGATACAAGAGTTTATCATATATTTTTTTAAATATTATTTTGAATGACCTTGTTGAATTCACACATCTGCATTCTATTTAGCGCCTGTTTCAACCAAGATTGCCTTCTAAATAATTTAATGGAGACTGGGAGGGAGGGTGTATTTTAAATTACTCTGATGATTTCAATCTGATGATATATAGAAACGGGACATATCTAGACATGGGATTATAGGTTATGCTGATGGTCGTTTATCTCTGACCCCAGTGTCATCTTCCAATGTCTTTGTTTGCGTCAATTTTTAGACATGTTCGAGGTAATTAAAGCTTTCGGGGCATCATTAAACATTTGTAAAAATAAGAATTAGAAGGATTAAATAAAGAAATTCTACCCAGCAATCAGCTAACAGTACTGTTATGTGCGCTAGCACATGACTAGATAATCCGTGCAAAGATGGAAACAGTTTCGTAATATGCCAGTCACGTGACATTATATAAACAATACAGTTTCTCTGTTTCGAGTGTCTTTTTATGTTCTCAATCAATATGATAATGAAGGAAAAAATTCGAGGCGCGAAAAACAAGGGGATTTTTCAGCAGATATGATATCCAAGCTGACGTTATCTAATTTGAATTCCCATCGGAAGTGTAATGTTAATTTGTTGAATTTTTAATGCATTTGAGATCGAGTTCACCTTCTATGATGATTTTCCACAAAGGCCAGATTCTTATTTTATCTTATTTCCAGGTCACAGTTAAATCTGGAAGCAACGGAACAGATCAAGATATTATTTGCACGAGAGGTAAGAATCGTGGTACAGAGTTGAAGTAAAAGCACACCCAGTCCCTTCAGTAATACTTTGTGCACAGTCTTTGTAGACGATTAAAAATGTTGGATGCTTGGCTTTCACTGCAATCAGCTGTGTCGACGCGTATCATTTTAACATGTTTTAAGGATAATTTGGGTAAAAAAAAGATTGATAGCATGTATTCGACACCCTGCTGTCGGCTGTTCTTTGACTAATTCACTATGAGGCGAACAACCCGGGTGGGGGAGGGGACTCGGCATATGAAAGGGGTGGGGATGCTCGTCGTCTCGCTTAGGGTTGTAAATTTCGAATTTTGGTCTCACTTAGGGTGTTCTGGGCAAAACGCTATCATATTTAGCCGTGAAGGTCTCGTTTAGGGTTGCACGCAAAAAAATATAACAATATATATTTGATATGTATATTTTTTTGGTTTCTTTTAGGGGTCAAAAAAAAAGCTTCGGTTACGCCCAAGTCGGTCTCCTTTAGGGGTTTAATTCAAAATTTTCGACGAGCATCCACCCCTTTAATATGGGGAGTCCCCCCCCCCCCGGGCGAACAACTTTCATGCATTCGTGTCATTGCGTTTTCACCGGCCTTTTTTCTAGAACAATTTTTTTTTATTATCAATTATTATTTTATTTTCTTATTTTTTCTTTTTTTTTTCACATGTTAACGACGTTAAGGTTTATTTTTGTTTTTTGTTTTTTTATGGGTATAATGATATTGTTTTTTTTTTCCATATCTTATACTTCCAATGTGCACATACACAAAGCAGAGCTTCCGTTTAAGAATAAACCGGTCTGTGAAAAAGCCGTGACGGACGCCAAGTATAGGAGTGGCTCGCACTCTCGCACTGGGCTAGCGGCTCCTGTATATAGCCAGTGACTAAACGCCAAAAAAATGCGCATAAACTGCTCATCATATCATTGGTTTTGAGTCGGGCAATGAGATTTCAACTAGACTACTTAGGAAAAAGGCAAACCACGAATTACCTTCAGATACTAAATTGAGAAACTGCTTTAATGAAATTTTTCTCAGGTGAACGAGGGCCTCAGGGAAAAGAAGGTCGAAGAGGACAACGCGGCCGACCGGGTTACGTAGGTAAAACCGGAAAAAGAGGACCCCCTGGTGAGCGAGGTCTCCGTGGTCCCAGAGGAAGGCCTGGGAAGGCGTTTGACGGAAATATCTCCAAACTGATTGAAGACATAGGTAAGTCAGGAATAGTGGAGCCATCATTCCACCACCTCTTTTACGAGAATGACGTCTTATTCTGTTTCTAGTGAACAAGAGTCACAAAGTAGCTTAAAAGAAATAAAGGGAAAGAGGGTATTGTACTCCCGCCCCACCGCCCCCAGTTTTGTTCCGTCCCTGCTATAGTTTGGCTTTATAGTGATGGCTGATTTCTTGATTTTAAAGGTCGAGTCTAACGTAGTTTTTCAAGCATAAACACCATTTTTCCTTTCTTACCACTTTGTACTGGAAGCATTGATAGGCCGCACTTGTTAGTTATGACTAAGTGAAACTTGGTACTACCGAGAACAAAATAAGCGAGCGGTTAACGTTAAGGAGGGGCTTGTTTAGCCCTCTAACCCAGCTTTCAGCTTGGCCAAGCTGTCCCATGGAAAATGTAAGCCACTCTAAGTCGTTCAAAAGTATAATCAATGATTTCGTTTTTGACTTACAAAAAAGGATGCTATTTTATTTACAGATTTGCCTAAAATCAAGAAACCGCCTCCCTCCAACTTCACAACAGAAGAGGGGAACAATGTCTCTCTACCCTGCTACCCCACCGGCTTCCCCACACCAGTGGTCACGTGGTATAAAAATGGCGAAGCCCTCGATGGTAATCAATATAATGCTGCCACGGGATTGCTGACATTTTCTAGCATCTTGTTCGCTGATCGAGGCTTGTACAAATGTGAGGCAAGGAATTTCTTAGGGTTTGATTATGCAACCGTCGAAATCACAGTCGAAGGTAAGTGGAAGATCAGAGGACATTAGAAAATAGTTCTCACAATCTCAATCTTGGGATTATTGCTTGATTGTTGGCTTAAGTCTTTGATCGAGCGCTGTTTATATTTATTTATTCATTTATCTATTTATTTGGCGATTGTTTTTTTCTTTTCTTTTCGTTTCTTTTTTTTTTTTTCTGGTGCCATGGTGTCCAAGTTTAATTAGTTGTTACTATTTTTGAATATAGAAAATGTTTTAATTCTGATTATCTACCATCCAATATCCAAGGCGCACTCGTAGAATAATTGTTAAACAGACTCCTCCCTGAAACCGTCACCGCTGTTTCGTTACTCTATAGGACGGTCCCATTAACGTTCGTTCTTAACCCTTTAAGCCCCAATATCCACATACAAATTCTCCAAACTGATCTGTAAACATTTCCTTCAAGAATAAGTTGAGAGAATTTGATAAAAAATCAAGGCATTTTCCCTTAGGTGATCATTTTATTAATTCCCATAACCTAATCTCTTAACATTGTATGGATATCGTTAGGAGAAAATTGACGTTAGACACTACTGGGACTTAATAGGTTAAGAGAGTTGAATGTATGCTCATTAATCCGTTTTGTTTGTTTGTTTGTTTATTCGCAAATTCGTTGCAGTTCCACCGCGATTTGTAGACAAACCTGAGGTCTATCATATGGGATACGAGACTTGGGATACCACTTTATCGTGCAATATCTTTGGATATCCACACCCAGTTATAAGATGGACCCGGTCCTTCAGATCATTACCCACTGGCCGCTACGAGACGACAGGAAAAGACCTTATCATCAAGGAAACTCAGCGAGAAGACAAAGGACCAATCATGTGCCGAGGAGATAACCACCTGGGTCACGTGTACGCGCTGATAGTGTTGGTGGTGAACCCTGTTTGTGAGTATTTATTGTAATTTAACAAATTTCAACAAGGTAGGTATTGGTCAAAACGAAATTCATGGAAATCTTCTTCAGCCAGGAAAGACTTTTTAAAAAAAAACAGAAAAAGCAGTCGATCGAACATTTTTATATTGGCTAACTAGCATGGAAAGCTGGCCTGAAATGTTATAGAGTGCTCAAAGAAATTAAACCAATAATTCGTGTGGGTTTATTCAAACTGGTAAATGCGCTGAAAATTCAAGATCGCATAGTAAACACATGCGCACAAGCATCACAACAAATGCAACATTATAGCCACGCACTGGTTTCTTGTGTCGAAGGGGCGGATATATATCAACTTCCGTTATAGCGATCACCTTTTTCAAGGCCCATTAGTGTATATATTTGAGAGTAATTATTTTATTTACCTAATATTGTACCTTAACAAATACTTCCTCCATTGTACGCCTTAATCTTCAGTGCCTCCGGTTATCACCACCGCTCCACCCCCCTTAGTCACAGTAACAAAGGTACATGATACAGTGATACTTCAATGCGCTGCTCAGGGATCCCCCGTCCCCACCCTGGAGTGGCGCAAGGATGGTGTTGTCATTTCTACTAACATAACGTTGGAGACCGCTGATGAAGCAAGAGGAAAACTTATTATTCCAAAATTTGGCCCGTCTGATCAAGGTGTCTACACGTGTTTCTTTAAAAATTACGACAATGGAACTGCCGAGACTTCAACCACCGCAGGTGAAAATGAGTTATGAATAGGCCACTTCCGAGTTCCAAAAAAACTCACTTTCAAAATGAGGCCAAGCCACAACCTTTCTTGTGAAAATTAGTTTTAACCTCGTTTTGATACAGAGGCCTGGGAGAACTCTGAAACGGCCTATTGATTTAGTTGTTTAGAAATTTTCCTCTGCACCCTTCTTATAGTGATGCTATCACGTGATAAATGGTCTAGAACGAACCTATAAGTACGTGTTTATCAAGCTTAAACAACAGAAATGGCAGTTTAGTTGAAAGTGACGATTGTGATGGAGAAACATAAACTTAAGTCACTTTTAAAATTTATATAAATGATCAATACTGAAGTTGTTGCCTCGGCCAAAACAACCTGCCCTATATATACACCCCGAAACGGGCTGATCTGAAACGACAACATGACCCTTTATGGACAATGAATCTGACAGTAAAGCTTGCATAATTACGTCATTAGAGATTGCAAAAATCCTCTTGTTGAAAACACGAAGCGATTACACATGAACGTTAATGTACTCCATCCCAAACCAGTTAATAATACTGAATCCACATGAAATCTCATAAGAAACCGGTGTGTCCTATATTCCTCCCCTGTCGTCTTGTTCCCTTTCGACTTTACAATGATACTTACTTAAAAATCTGAAAGGAAGAAAGAGCCCAAATCAAATTGTCCACTTTTCTTTCCATGGAAGGTTAGCAATCTTAATAGTAATTTAATAGACTGTCCTTGCTATTTAGCTACGGCAAATAAAACATTAGTTTTTTACTGCTGACGTTAACATCAAAAGAGGGGTTCAATTCTTTTGATGGCCAAAACCACCTGGCGGAGAAAAGTGATGAAAGAGCTGAAGTAGTAGGGCCTAAGATGAGGCGAAGTGCAGGCAAAAGCACAGGACAAAGTTGCGTGGCGACGTTTGATTGCGGCCTTATTTTTTTATTCATTTATTTATTTATTTTTATTTGCCACAATAATTACAAAAAATATAAGAAAAGAAGAAAAAAAGAAGTGGCGAGGAGACCTAACAGAAACTATAGAAGCTTATGAGAGATTAGGCCTCCTCGCACTACGGGCTAGAGCTGTTTCACATCAATTGAAGAAAAGATAGCGACAAGTCGAAGATGGAAAGATTCATGAACTGTTTTCATACTTAATCAATAATTTAATCTTCAGTTTTTTCTTAATTAAAGAGGAAAGAGATAGAGGGTTGATGACCTTGTTGTCAAGTGAATTAAAAAACTTAGGCCCTTGAAAAAAGGGCGAGAACTTCTTATGTCAGTCCCAAAACGAGCAGACGGTCCGCACCATTAAAGTTGGTTCTAGGACCATATTTTGACAAGATACAAGCAGTTTTCAAACCTTTTAACGGATACTTTTGAGAAGGAGAAGGAGTGTTTTTAAATTCAATACGATCCGCTAGTTTAATGAAGGTTATCAAAACTCTGTTTATTCTTGCCAGGATCGGAGGCCCAGGAGGTTTGAAGAGAAATTTTAATGGCCCAGGAATAAGAGTAACAAAAATTTCAGTTTTCTTTGGAACAATGGAATGATGTCCTATAAACAAGAATTTTAAAATAAAGATTTCTATCTGTTTCATTTTAACACCCCATTAACCATTCGACAGGTTTACCATTCACATTCACCGTATTTTCCTTTTCCTCGAGGAATAATCCATATTTTAAAGCCGTTTGAAATATATAAGTATTTGTCAAACATTTTCTATCTGGGTCTAAAGAAATTTGGTAATTCTATTTTCCCTTGTCTGTCAACGTATAATTTATGAGCAGATCAATAAATGTACCTTTTGATGAACTGCGTTTTCCATATTCTGTTTTGATACTAGAGCTCGTTGGTTGCGGAGATCCAGGTGTGCCTGTGCATGGTTATAAGACTGGGGAAAATTATTGGGCAGGACAGATGGTTACATTCACCTGTGACACTGGATACCACTTAGAAGGACCTACAAACAGGTTGTGCCTCGAAGGCGGAAATTGGAGTGATGTAACGCCAACATGTGAGTGCTCTTACAGTAATAGTTTCACGCCTATTGGTATGATGATGATGATATTAATGATAATGATGGCTACCATGATGGTGCTGATGATGATGATGATGATGATGATGATGATGATGGTGATGTACTTCGATTTTCTTTCCTCAGGCCACCGTTATTGTGATAAGCCCAACCCTCTGGAAAACGGTTACATTATAGGAACTGAATTCTGGGAGGGGAAAAATGTGACGTACAAATGTAACAAGGGATATCGAGCTCGTGGGCAGATGGTCAGATTTTGTAATAAAACTGGAAATTGGACCGAGGAAGAACCTAAATGTGAAGGTCAGCATATATTTATTTCTCCTTACAAGTTGCCTTCTTTTCTAATAAGGGAGAGGCTAAATATCTTATATCCTCATATCCCCTCTTCTTTAGGTAAATTAAATATAAAGGTTCTTTATGTTAGACGGTAGTATTACCATTCTGAGGCCGATGTGCGGCGCTTATGTCATCTTGCTCTTTCCATTAGAGCTCCATTTACGGGTATTTAAAGCTACCCAAAGCTACATGGAAAAGAGAGAAAAATCGATAAATAGTTTTTAAATCGCACCTGAAAATCGAACTCGGGAATTCTCCCACAGAGGGCACCAAACAATTAAACTGAGCTAACCCTAAAATATACTGTAGAAATAAGCTCAATTCAAGTGTTTGACAAAACCGTGATAAACAAGTGGCCGTCGTCAGTCTACTCTTATCGTTTTGTGATCCTAGCGCAAGGAATAAAGTGGATCATCCAAGCGCTTGCCATCTGTTTTCTGTATTCTGCTCCAGCAGTAGCGACAAACCGGACAACGCCAGGTCGTTCAGTGAGTAATCACGACAATAAAGGCCGACCATTTCGTTTTGCGTTACCATCGGCTGATATATTGTGATAATACTGCTGAAACGCCCGTAAAGAAATCGAAAGCAGAAGGGCACAAATTGCATTTTTGTTATTGTCACCCGCCTTATTCAATTCCTTCTCAATTTAGTAACTACATGCAAGGACCGTGATTTCTGCTTGTAATCCTAACCTGGCAAAAAAATGTTCCGCCTTTTTTAATCTTCCTGGTACTAGGATCTTCCTTCCTTCATGGAAACAGCCCCTTAAATACGAAAAGATAGTAGTAGACTGAGCATGGCAACGTTAAGACGAATATCAGCCAATATTTGCAAAAGTTATGTTACCGTTAGCCAATTGCACAAAGGGTCAAATATCATCCTTTGATTTAATTGTTATAAATTCATACAGGGCCTGAGTTTGAACCATCAGTAATCCTTCTTAACAACACAGAGTATTGGGAACTACTTAAAGGTTGGTTGGAACCGGTATCTATGGAGCCGTCTAAGTGGAAGCTGTGCTATCGAGCTACAGACCATGGATGGAGTTCCAGTACATTCCATTCTAAATGCAATGGCCGGGGTCCCTCATTGACGTTTGTAAAAGTAGGAGAGTATATCTTTGGAGGATATACTGACCGAAACTGGCGTAAGTATAAATATAATGCATGCGTTGGTCAATGTAGGTGACTAGAGGTATGAAGATTCTTATGCTAGGGAATATTAACACCATCAATACACGATTCTATATTTGTTAACTTTTGTACTTTTAAAAACTTCATGTTGTTATTTATACACAATATAAATCAATAATTTAAAAAAAATTAACCATAACAGTAGTTAAAATAGAAACTTGAGCAGAGCTTGAGGGACTTGTCCGAATTATTGACGCAGCTGCATTTTGGAGATGAGACTCAAGAATCTTTCCTCATGTCGGTAAGGACAGTGACTCGAAAACTCTTAGGGCGTGTTCGATTAACCGTATTTTGGAGTAAATACAAAGCGAAAAAACTTTAAAAATCTCTCATTTTGGAGTTCATTGCTTTGCTGAATAGCCACAAATCCGCTATAAATGGTGATGTATGTAGCCTTTGACGCTCAGAAACCTCAGACTGGACGAAGTACTCTTCACTTTCCACATTCTAGCCACACTAGCCGAGTTTTTTTTTCTTTTCCCGACTAGGGATCGACTGACTAACCCTAGAATTCGAGCGCCGAATACTAAAATTTAATGCTCATCTAATGAGCTGTGCATTGTCGAAAATTGCATGTTGTAATATTCTTAAACTCAATTCATTTGGTCATTTTCATGATTTTTTTTTTAATAACATTTATTTGGTTACAACACTTCTAATGACAATACTTACATTTACATGGAGGAAAAATAAAAACAACGTACAAGAGATAAAGGAAAAATACAAAAAAAAATTTTTCATGATTACTTGAACTCCAAACTTCAACCTTCTTGGCCGCTCTTAAAAAAAAAAAACGTGTTACTGTGGTGTAAGACTAATCCTAATTTGTTCTTGTTCATTAGATTCTGGTGGCTCATACACAGATTCAGCTCACAGCTTCATTTTTTCCTTCAAAAATAAAGATGGCCTGGAACCGTTTATGCTTCACCCCAAGAGAACTGAAAACGCCATATATGGAAACGGCAACTATGGTCCAACATTTGGTGGAGGCCATGACTTTTATATCGCTAATGGTGCCGGCTCCAACACTAACTCGTACTCTAATCTGGGTCACAGTTATGTCCAAATAACGGGATACACGTACGGATCAAGCAAAGTGCAGAGCCTGCTTGCAGGATCCTACAAATTTACGCCGCACGAAGTGGAAGTGTTTTATCAGACTTACAAAGACTAGAAAAAGAAATTGATTATTTAGCGTTTCTTAACTTCTAATCGTAAATCCTCTAACCAGTAAGCCTTCTTATCTAATATGACTGAACCCTGCCCCCGTCTCTGGCTTTGGGAGAGAAGGGGGCTTGAAAGCCCCTTTATAGCTACTTAACCTAGTAACGCGTTTTGGTCAAGACATTAGTCTGCATGTACAAAGATTACAAAGTATGAGCTGAAACAGTTTACAGATAAGTTGACACTATCCAATAATGAATGACACGGACTAAGGAAGCTCTTACGCTTTTTGCTTCGGGTCATAATTCCCTGAACCACATCCATTTGATTGTTAAGTTGTGGAAAAAGTCCTAATGATGGCTTAAGTCAAACAACAACAACAACAAACTTTATTAATAAACATTTAATATTATAGAAGTATTGCCGGCAGCTGGCAAGGCTATTCGAGGCGGGACAAAGCGTACAAAATATGAAATTAAGACTAACGCTAACTAAGGAAAGTTTAATAATAGGTTAAATCGTAATATGGATAAGGACTAGATAACATAATAAAGAAAACAAAAAACAAATAAATTGTAAAAGTAGAAACCAATAAACAAGTCTAGAATATGTTTTTCAACATTTTTGGCCAATTTTACCTTTCAATTAAGTTGGGCATTTCAATATAGTCTTATAGCGCACAAAACTCTCCTGTTTACACCATGATACAACTGTAGTAGACAAAGCACATATAGGCATAGTCGGGTATTAATTTTTTGATAGTTTTAACAATTAATTTAAAATGGGATTTTCTCTTTTTATTACATGACTTCTCCATATGCATGTTCAGGATCACCGGTCTAGACCTCACTTTTCAGCGCGGTGAAGGGTTTCAAAACCGACCTTGTAAAATAAACATGCTGACTTGGCACAATCAAAAGTGAATAATAATTGTAATTTATTTTGCGGCGTGATTAAGAAAGCGGCACCTCCCCATCTATACGGTGTGTTGTTATAAGATACCCTCTTGCATTTTGTCGTATTTCGTATCTACATAGATCTGCTTTTTATGAACAAGTAAGTCAAGATCACTGTCAATTAGCGGATCCACAAGTTCAGTGAGTAGGACTGGGTTGGAGCATTCCCCGTCATAGCTTCATATCCAAAGTCATATTCAGTTTCACTTGTGCCATAATCGACAAAAGAAGCACCCCCTGTTTCTGTTATTCCAATCCCGTGATCAGCACGTTTACAGTCCTTTCCTCCTCCACCAATCATCATCACTGATCCATCACCACTATCCCAGTCACACCAGAAGCCAATCTTGTTGCTGCTTTGGATGTTGCTATTACACTCAGCCTGCTGAAACCCGTCTGTTGTCTTGTACTGACCGTCATTTTGAACCGGGCAGCTTCCCAGGCACCTGTCACTGGACCAAACCTTGCCGTTTCTAAAGTCACCATAACTAGTTATTTTTGATCGGAATGTTTGCATTCCCAAACAGTTTCCTGTGGTCTGCAACAGTGGGGTGTGACTGGGATCATCACTGCGCGTGATCTTAAACTCTCTGCCTCTGGCCAACCAAAAGGCTGGTGAAATCATATCAGCATTACTTGATGGATTATCAGTTGCACCCACAGCAGTCAAACGGTCATACCACCAGTTACCTGAGTCACTCATCCAGTTTTTGTTATCGTGGTTAGAGAACCGAGCGATCAATATCCAGTCTGAGTGACAGTGCCGCTGTCAGTTAGAAAGATGATAATGATAATTGTCAAGCATAAGCAAGGAAACAAGGCGTGTTTTGCGAAAACAACTGGACTATTTAATTACTGCAAAAGCCTCGATAACTTAAATCTACTGCATACCTAAGGTAAACGAGGTTGTAATAGCCTTTTTGTAGCGATTTTATATCAAGAAATGTTTAAGTACTTAGCAACTACTAAATAACATTCTTCGTCATTAACCTATTCATAAACCCAAAAATGAAATGCATAATTGTAATAAAACTGTGGGAAAATTAGTAGGCACAGCTCACAAACTTTGTTGTCAGGCGTCAAGATATGATTGGTCATGATATATAACACATGTACATAACATTGTCTTCCCCTTACCCAGAAGAAAAGATGGTCCAAAACTGTTTCACCATTATGAGAGCTTACTCGTTAAATTAAATGTAAAATTATGTACCTCGAAGGATTGGCCTAGAGCTGTACACCCTAAAAGTTTGAAAAAAAACACATAAACATAAGAATTGAGCTGTTAGTTTGAGTACTCTGATCAAATTTTTCTTAAACTGTAGGGCATCTAGTGCCTGGTAGGAATATTTGGCTTTTTACAAGCTTGGTAGGGATTTTGCTTGTAAAATCAGGTCAGAAAAACACCCTTTTTGTACCCACTCCCGGAGCCGGTTAATTAAAGGAGAAATCCCGGGGAAGGTTATCGTTTACAAATTTAAAGCTGCTGTTAGAAACTAAAATTATTTTGACGAAGAAGTGTGACTGAAAAGGGCAAGTCCGTATAAAAATAATGAAATACTTATGAATAACTCTGAACGCTGTAATGCACTAACTATAAAAAAGGACGCTAAACTTAAACAAGTAGCTCGGTTATGACTTCTTCACAGACTTCCCCCTCCCCCGTTCTGTTTTTACTAACGCATGAGAAACTCTTTTCAAAGGCCAAAGAATAATAATTTTTCTGAAGTTGTTGCTTTAAGGAAGTAAGAAAAGTGACACAACCTGTATAAATTACTTCGGTAGTAGCTTCTGCGAATCCAAACTCATTGCTTGCACGACAAGTGTATTTCCCGAACTTTGTTTATTCACGTTACTTAAGGTAAGACATCCGTTCTGCTGAGATGATGGTACCAGGGTAAGAGCTCTTTGTGCTCTTGTCCAAACCAGTGAACCGTCTGCCTCACAACATAGATTTACAGTAGTTCTTTTGTCTGCATACACTTGAGGAGGAGGTTTTCTTGTTAATACTGGAGATACTGCGGGAAATTAAATAAAGCCAAACTTTGATTTAATCATTAAGATGATTAAAGGAAATAAACTCGAAAGACTTCAGAAGAAGAATGGCCCAAACTGAATATCTCGCAAATATTTATCTCGTTAAACATCGCAAATTTTAAAAAAGCGATCACTAAATTTAAGGGAAATGTACATATGAAGCATATGGTCGACAACTTGCTAAATCGATCATGTTTGTACAGATGACAAAAAGGCAAACAAAGATAGCTCACCTTTAATTCCTAAAATAGTTAAAGCACGGAATACTCCATAATTGGTGAAAACCGTGCACAAGTATGATCCAATGTGCGACCTTTGTACATTCTTGATATGCAGAACACCATCTGCTGTACTGTCATAAGAAAAAGAACTTCCAAGCTTACGCCAAGTTATTTTCTTGGACAAATGACCTTGAACCCAACAATAAAAAGTTGCCGGTTTGTTCAGAAACACATACTGAGATTCTGGAGAAACAGATATTCTGAGAGTAACGATGCATTCTCCTTTTGGTCCTTGAATACCATTTAAGACCCTGTTTCCTTTGCTCCCTTTTATTCCAGTAGATCCTTTCAAACCAGGTGGGCCCATAAGTCCAGTGTCTCCTTTTGCTCCACGAGAGCCTACTACTCCCTCTTCACCTTTTGCTCCCTTGAATCCTTGTTCTCCCGTGGGCCCTTGTGTTCCTCTGATGCCTTTAGTTCCTTTAGGGCCCAAAATACTACGCGGGCCAGTTTTCCCAGGGGCTCCTTTTTCTCCCTTGTATCCGGGGTACCCAGGGGCACCTTTTTCTCCCTTAGGTCCCTCTTGACCTCTTTGACAAAGCTTATCAGCCGTGGTGCACGCTTGTGAAAATTTCTTGTCGATTTCCTGGCGGACTTTGCTGTAAAGATAATACGCGAGGCGTCGGGGCTATATTCCGTCTTTCTCGAGGATGCTGCCTTGAAACGCTTTCTAGGGTTTCTTGAAACTCTGTTGATAACAAAAATAGATTATTATTAATTAGTCTGTAACAGGTGGGGGAAGGTAACTCTATTGTTTTTCACCTAAGTTTCTTGACCCACTCCGCCTGCCAGTATGACGTCACATAGTAACGGGCAAGAGCCGCTTGTGCAAATTAGCAAGGGATACGACAGTTATTTGGACGAGCGAGGTCGAGGAAAAGCTAAGAGCTTTGGTTTTGCTATAATCTGCTTGTGTAAACCGTTTTGATATTTTGTGTCCGTGATTGTATAATTTTGTTAATTTGTTTTGCGGGCCGTGTTGCGGGATCGCCATCTATTTCACCTGACCGGCAAGGTCATCAAAACTTAAATTTTTTTTCTCTCAAATATGCAAGGTCTAGTCTCCAGAATAGGAGTTTCCATTCACAGATCACACATGTTTATGTTTCATCTATTCTTTTGCTAATTAAACGGGCCTAACTATATATCATTCCTTTCGAGTGTGGGCCTCTCTTGATCTCCTAATTCTCCACCAAATTCAGTAAAGCTAGTTCGATCGATTATCTACATCGGTCGGCCCGTTGAACCCGAAATAATGCGAAATAGCTTCTAAATACGCGCTTAAGCTAATTTTCCTCAGATGTATATTTGAATTCATGATAAATACAGCTCCACCAGCTTCAAACAGCGTCTATGGCAGAGAAAAATTGATTTGATATTTTTAGACAGTGGTGCAGTGGTCAAGGAGTTGCTTGAACATGCAGATAAACCGGGTTCGACTCCCGGCGACGCTGTTTTCTGATTCTTTGTATCTTTTTTTCTGTTTGGTCTCTTTTTTTAAACACTATTTTTCCTTTAGGCCTGTTTTTCTTTATTCTTACTGCTGACCCTGCTGGCCATGCACTTGGATCAATATATATTTTAAGCTTAAGTCCGGAGTTTTATTTTGGAAAAGAGAATTCGAAAGCTCTTGATCTGCATACTGGCCAAGCTTACGACCAGAAAAAAACCATAAGCTGTCAAGACCTGTCCCTCCTCTGAAAAAGGTGAATTTTTTTCGATGTTAGTTGACATCATAACAAACAACACACAGTACACCACAGACTGTATTAATTTACACCGATTTTGGTTTTCGGTATTTACTTACATAATTACAGGTGTATGCCCAATACAGTATTAAAATGCGGTAAAGCAACAAGATTCAACGCTCACAGTCTCTCTCAAATACCTGTCATTTAGTTTCCTCTTTTAACGCTACCAGCTAATGTAAAGTATAATACATCCTTTGATGAACCTCCATTGCTGTGTCTAAACTCCTCAATCTTGCTGTGCACTGGCCCTCAAAAGTGTGACCAGTCGGCATGATTGCCCGTAAAATTTGCTCGACGATAGAAAGGAATGACTTTAAAATTCATTACACCACTGGACATTTGATCATTCCAAAAAAGTACTTAAGTCTAGTTTTCTTAAAATCTCCAAATCCAAGAAATCGGAAGAGTATTTCCGTGATAAAATCGAAATTTTTATCCGCCTCTTCGATGGCCTCACTTTGCTCGCCATTTTGAAAGTTACTGACGCGAGACGTGACGTCATACTGGCGGGCGGACTTTACCACAGATTTCCTTGGAGACAACCCCCCCCCCCCCTTCTCTGGTCTGTAAACAGCTTAGTGTACGTTTTGTGCAAGTATATTTAATACGGGGGGCGACATTTGTGTCTGGTTTAATCGTACTCCAAATTATAGGGACCAGAAATTTGAGGGGGAGGGGGGGGGTGGTGGCGTTGTCCTGAATTTTGCTGCACCTTGACTTAATAAGTAATTTGCGCAGTTATTTATTTTAAACAGATCACATGTATTTAGGTTTTACGCTATGATTACCTTGATGATTATCAATTAAACAGAACTAAAATGGCTCAAAATTGGAACGACCCGGGTGGGCACATAAAACCAGAGACAGGAAATATTAGTTTTCAATTCAACGCGATGCATAAAAACGTACTCCTTTTAGAAAATTAACATACCTTAGTGAAAAGAGGCGTATCGTACGCCAAGTTGAAAACTTAAGGTGGAATGTTCTATTTAAAACTTATCCTAACCCAGCTTATGCCAGCCGTTGACCACATCTAGAAGTATGCGTGGTCATTGTGTACTGATACAAACACGGGTCAATTCTCCATAAATGGTTTGATCAAGAGAGGATAAAGGGGACAGAGAAGACATCCAACATACACACCCTATTCCATAGGTAATTCGTCTCGAGTTATTTTTAGAATCGGGATAAAGTTACCTCGCGCGCTGCGTGTGTTTCGTGGAGGTTTCGCATGACTAAACGCCGTGCAAAACATGTCGGGCGAAAGGCAATGAAAACGTAAAGAGATCGAGAGCATTCCTGAATATTGAAGCGAAATGAGTCGGCGCTCACCTGGGAAAAGGGAATCGCTGGACTCTTTGACAATCCTTGAAATCAGTTTAGCTCGAAGTTGTCGTAACCTGAGAAATTTCGCCGGTCTATTGAAACCGGTCGTTTGTATAATAAAGCAAGTAGGACGCCAAGTGTTATTTTTGTTGAATAATAAAAGACTAGTAAAAGAATAAATATCAAACCAGAAATTGCTCTCTTCAAACTGCAAATTATAAATGATCCTGAGAGAATATTCAGTGTGTTAAGGATTTCGCTGCTGTACTGTTAGCTCTATACAAGAGAGGAAGGGCGATTCTTTTTTGATTTCCGTTTCGCTGACACAGGTTTAGTAGAAATCTCTCTTTAGTCGTTTTCGTCGACAAAACAAAAAGCAATATTGCTCTCCGCGTCTTCCGCCATTTTCGTGAAGGACGCGTGGCTCTGAGCGTGGGTCATCCACGCGGAACACATTCGCGCTATCTGATTGGCTGTTGTCTAATCCCCCTTGGGATCTATGGTCTTAAAAATAACTCGAGACGAATTACCTATGGAATAGGGTGTGAAGAGGGATGCCTTCTCTGTCCCCTTTATCCTCTCTTGGTTTGATTTAATTATCTTTGCACGAACCTGAGTATTTGTATACATAAGAGATCATAATGAAATGACATTCGAATTCAAACTTTCTTGATCTTTAAGTCAGGGACGCCAACGGCTTTTTCTGAACTTAAAATAACTGTTCGAAGAAACAAATAATGCAAAAAAATTCCTAGAGCTTGAAAAAGGTTAACAACATTACTTCTGGATAACCGTTCCACTCGTGTAAGATATTCTCGGTTTTCACTCACGTGAGAAAGTAGAAATAAAAATGGAAACCTTTTAATACAGAAAGTCTAGAATCTGGGAAATGAAAGAAGATAAATATACAAAAAGCCTTGCCAAGAATCAGGCCTATGCAATAGTTTATATGCGAGATATTCGGAAAAACGTTTTACCCAAATTTATAAAGCTTTGTATGAGGACGCCATGTTTGTGTTCCCCTCAGGGGCACAAATATGGCCGCCGGAAACAAACAGAAACATCTGTTTTTGAGTTTTCCTACTTATTCGTGAATTCTTCGCTTGAGGAACTCATAAAGATTAAAGTAATATTCATTCTAAGACAAGGAATGTTTAGATAGCAAACTCTTCAAAAATCCGTAATGTTTTTAACCCACATAAGAGCTTTCCCGGCCGCAAGCTAAATGCCGCGCGACGCAAAAGCCTGGAAATTCAAGCGTCCTGTATCGCAAAATTTCGGTATGAAGACAAAACGTCCCCTAGAATCTTCTAATGAGGGCTTCTCCATATCCTCAAACTTCCGACCGGACCCATCGGAGTAGATACAGTTTCGGATGAGACGAAAAAGCCACCTAGAAATTCCGAGACAACGAAAGTTCCCCAAAGACATCCAAAAAGATAAATAGTTTCTAGGGCAGCTCCAAATTAACTTAAATTAGCTCCATAATTATTGTGAAAACCATTCTGGCCCTTTGAGACTCTCTTACATATTAAAAAGCATTCTGTTGTTGGGTGTCCCTGTTTAATGAACTGTTCTTCAGTGATTTTGCTGCTTCCTGTGTATTCAAAAACAGTTGTTTAAGACTTACCCATGTTTGCAGAATTTCTTGATCTTCGTTTCGTAGGGTTTGGTTCTGTCTGTAATATCTCCTTGAGAATACTATGTA
>CALNXK010000038.1:1502500-1565000 GCA_942486035.1 Porites lobata | reverse complement strand
TCGCATTTATCGTCATATCAAGACCAACAAAATGGCAAAAAATAGATCCTTTAAAATCATTTGTCGTGGAGTTGTTTAGAACTGCCTATCATGGGCTATCGCCTTGCAGGAAGAGCCTATGGCCAAACTCGCCTAAACAATTTGTTAGACAATTAAATAATCATTCTATAAAAACACTACCGAATTAGAACGCGCAGCAAACCTCGGTGACTAGTCTTTCTCGTGGCGTTCGAACAATGAGTTGTGGACTTTAATCCTAGATAAAAGGATAATAAACTTGAAAAATTCTTTAAAGTTGTAGTAAACGATTCTAAAACGTGCGTCCTTGAATCACTTCAATCATCGGTTTTTCTCTTTTTCTCTGTTTTCTTCCTTAAATGAAATAATGACTCACGTCAGGTAATTACTGAAAAAATCCTAGCTATCAAGTGACCAAAAACAATTCCCGAACCCGTTATTCGGTATCCATCCATCACTTCCGCAGTCCGTTAAATAAGGTACCGTATTTATTCGATTAAACTCAGCACCTAGGTATAAGAATGCTGCATTTATTCGAGGATTTTAAGAAAAACTCGGTAATCTACACCATTTAGCAGAAAATTACGAGTCTATCAGGCTCAGCATAAGAGCGACACATTGGGACAGTTTAAACCACTGATTCTCTATCTGTTCCTTTCACATAATACTGGGTTACAAAATTTAACAAATACCAGTGAAAAAAAACGCCATCCTTTAATAAACGCCCATGCGGAAACCATATGCTGCGCTTCTGTAAAAATCCCAATACATGCCGCGGCGCTTAATCGAGTAAACGCGGAAGTCAGCCTTATCAGGTGAGTATGCGCGCGAGAACTCAAGTCTGCCATTCAGCCGATCTAACCAAAATATTGATCCACAGCTGTTTTAAGGAAACAAAAAATACCAGGGGCCCGTTTCTTGAAAGTCCCGGTAGCCGGCGGGCCCGAAGCCATGTTTTAAAGTCAAAATCCAAAGAATGTTAGTGTTGCTTTTAACCTCCTAACCAGCCCAAATTCTTTCTGTATCTATATTTCAATTGTCGTTTTTTAAATGTCAGTTTCAAAACCATTACAACCTCGATCTTGAATATATACACAGCAAACATGAAACATATTTCGCGGCCCGATTATTATCTGGACCTTCGATAAATATGTCTCCGGTATCACAACTAACGCTATGGATACGTTATTGACCAAGTCAAAGGTTGCCCGATATTGGCCAAATTTTCTTATACATTGTAATAAATTGATGCATAAAGGATATTACACGGCGGCGTGATCGAAGGTATGAATTTTATTTTCGAGTGGTGAAAACAATATTTTGCGAAAGAGCGCAGAAAAAAGACTGGAATTTAATTCAAGTTGAAATATATTTTAAACTTTCAAATTTCAAAATTGGCAGTGAAAAGGTAAACTTTTAAAAGATATAGATGAAAGTAAAATCCTTGTTGGCGTCTCACTCCCATCACAATCTTTATCGCGATCGGCTGTTAGTTTGGCGGCAGGAATTTCTTGAAGTTCTCTCCTTTCGTCCTTCGTTCTCTTGCTCCTTAGAGAAAGACCTTATGTCAACTTGAAATGACTTTACGAACTTTATCGCTGGACACAAACAAAAAAAATGAGGGGAAATGACGTCATCGATATCCTCACTACTGAGGATATGGAAAATACGGTACTCAAGTCCCGGATGCAGTTTCGTATGAACTATACGAGTACACTGGTCTATTTTCCACTTAAACACTCTGGTCTCTATAATAAATACAGTTATCTTCCCACCGACACCGATGTGATCAGGTGATTTTATTTTTTCTTGTGGGAACAACTTGCCGAGGGGACTCACAAGACACTTTATTGCCGTTTTATATTAAGCAAAATAGTTAAGTTTGGGTTTAACACCTGCTAGATACCACCCAGAAATAGTATAAGATAGGAGGTTTTTATTCGTGGGGACATGATTTTTATATCCTTAATAGTGCCAGCTCCAAAACTAACTCGTACGCTAATCTGGGCCACAGTTATGTCCAAATAACCGGATACACGTACGGATCAAGCAAAGCGCAGAACCTACTTGCAGAATCCTACAAATTTACGCCGCCCGAGGTAGAAGTGTTTTATCAGACTTACAAAGACTAAAAGCAATTAGTTATGGGTAGAGCTTCTTAACTCCTACCAGGAAGCCCTCTTATCTAATATGAGCCCTGTCCCCGTCTCGCGGCTTGGGAAGAGAAGGGGCTCCCCTTGAAAGCCCCTTTCTACCTACTTAGCCTTATAGTAACGCGTTTTGGTCAAGACAGTGCAAGTACAAAGATTACAAAGTATGAGCTGAAACAGTTTACAGATAAGTTGACGCTATCAAAGAATGAACGACAAGGACTAAGGAAGCTAAATAGATAACGCAATAAAGAAAAAGGATTAAACAAAATAAATTGTAAATTAAAGTAGAAACTAATAAGCAAGAATATATTTTTCGACATTTTTGGCTAATTTTCCAATTTTAATTAGGTTGGACGTTTCGATGTAGTCTTCCTCTGAATTCAAAATGTCAAGAATAGTCAAGAACGTGGGAATCGTGTTCAGTACACAGATAGAATAAATACGATTTTCCATAGCAAGAAAAACTGTCAACGCACCGTTCATAGCTGTATTTTTTAGAGGCTAAAAGAAGTTATGTCATATAAATGTAATTGACGCCGACCAAAACTCTTAACCGCTGCAGGGATTACCATTCGTTTACTGTCGTCCTGTGCTGGTTGACCAAATTACAAGAGGGAGGATTTTGCTGGAACCAAAGCTTTTCCTTTAATAGTTGTGGCTGACGGCAGGACTTCCTGTCCTTACCATGTATTTGAACAGGTCAATATTGTTCGAAATATAACTAAATAGAGTGCTAGTAGAGCCAGTGAATGCCTTTCGTGTAGAGTACAAAACTCTGCTGTTTACACCATACAACTGTATTAGACAAAGCACATGTAGGCGTAGTCAGGTATTAATTTTTTATACTTTTAAAAATTATTTATAATGGGATTTTCTCTTTTTGCATGACTTCTCCATACGCATGTTCAGGATTACCTGTGTAGCCCCACTTTTCAGCGCGGTCAAGGGTTCCAAAATTGACCTTGTCAGAAATAAACATGCTGACTTGGCACAATCAAAAGGGAATAATTATTGTCAATTTATCGACTTACATTTTTATGATAACTTTTAATTCGACTTATTCTTATCTTATTGTCTGTTATGCGCATATGAAAATATTTCTATTGTATATGCGCAATATAAGTTTTATATTTATTATTATTTATTTTATTGTCATTTATTTTGCGGCATGATTAGGAAAGCGGCACCTCACTATTTATATGGTGAGTTGTTGTTACCCTCTTGCATTTAGTCGTATTTTGTATCTACAAAGATGTGCCTTTTATGAACAAGTAACTCAAGATCACTGTCAATTAGCGGATCCACAAGTTCAGTGAGTAGGACTGGGTTGGAAAATTCCCCATATTAGCGTCATATCCAAAGTCATATTCAGTTTCACCGTTACCAACTTCAACAAAAGAAGCATGGTGCTGTTCTGTTATTCCAATCCCATGATCAGCACGACTACAGCCACTTCCTCCTCCACCAATCATCATCACTGATCCATCACCATTTTCCCAGTCACACCAGAAGCCAATCTTGTTGCTGCTTTGGATGTCGCTACTACACTCAGCCTGTTGAAACCCGTCTGTTGTCTTGTACTGTCCGCCATATTGAACCGTGCAGCTTCCCAGGCACCTGTCAATGGACCAAACCGTGCCATTTCTAAAGCCGCCATAACTTGTGATTTTTGAACGAAATGTTTGTCCACCCAAACAGTTCCCTGTGGTCTCCAACAGTGGCCTGTGACTGGAGTCATCACTACGTGTGATCTTGAACTCTCTGCCTTTGAACCGCCAAAAGGCAGCCGAGATCATGTCAGCGTTAACTGACGGGTGAGTTGTTGCTCCAATAGCATACTGTCGGTCATACCACCAGTCCCCACTGTCTTTCATCCAATTTTTGCCGTCATTATTGGAGAACCGAGCAATCAATAACCAGCCCTGGTGACAATTGCTCTGAAAGGAAAGAAAATGAAACAAATATCCTGCTCAAAAGGAAGAACTCTCAAAACCGTGCATTGGGGAAATAAGAACTTTGAGAGAATCACCTGACTATTTGTTATCATGAGTGCAAACCAACAGATAATCACCTCAAAAATTAACAGCTATAAGATGTGGTTGAACATGATGTCAAGAATTATGGCTTCGGCCTTAGCAAATAACATCCTCCGAGATCTGCATAAATCTTCAGATCATAAGAGGCCCGTATGAGAAAGCCGAATCCAATATTAATTGTTTCATCGTTCATTCAAAACAATTCATACTTCAGAACATATGCTCGGGAAATTCAGGATATAAAGGAATGTTTAGTTTAGCGTAATATTCCAAAAATAGTAGTTGCTATGTTGTTAGTTCGACTATGTGTTAAATTGTCCGCCATTTCCTTTAACTATTTACAAAACAACTGAGCTTACGCAGCCTCGTCCCTGGGGCTTCTTATGCCATCTCTTTTTCGGGAAATTGCAGTACTATTGACGTCCGAATTACGCAAACTTCTTCTAAATTTTGATCAGCAATAGCCGGTTAAGAAGAATTGTCGGGAAATGAGGCCAAAGACAGAGACAAAGTCTGAATAAATTGCAATGAGGAAAATATTGCTCATACTGAAAGTATGTACTAGATGACATCATTATATCAGAAGTTGCAATCTGAACTTGACAACATCAGCACTTGGGCTGCCATAAACAATATGGTTCTTAACCCCAAAAAGCGCAGGGAGATGACTTTGCGTTTTCGTAGAGTAGTGGACCATCTCCCATCAGCCTTGGCCATAGACACTAAGGCCCTTGAGTCAGTCGATGCTCATAAAGAATTGGGCGTTACAATCCAAAGTAATCTCAAATGGGATTTGCACATTAATGAGGTTGTGGCTAAGGCGTCAAAGAGGCTGCATATTCTACGTGTCCTCAAACGCGGCGGAGTACCACCTGCCGACCTACTTAAGGTTTATTTTGCGCTCATTAGGTCTGTCCTTGAATACTGTTGTCCTGTGTGGCATAATGCCCTCCCCGTCAAACTATCAGATAGGATCGAGCGAGTGCAGAAACGGGCGCTGCGCATCATCTTTCCTGCGCTGCACTACCAAGAGGCCTTAGCTACTACCGGGTGTGTATCACTTCACACAAGAAGAATGAGATTGTGTAGCAAATTATTCACAAAGATAAAAGAGCACGAGTCCCGTCTTCGCCATCTTGTTCCACCGACTCGGTCGCAGGAAGCTTTTTTCCGGCGATTTGCCTTTATGCTCATGGCATGAAATTTAGGAACTTATTGGAATTTAATGTATAACTTGATATATATTTCTAGTTTCTCGTTTTTATCTAATTTATTGTATTATATCTTCTCAAAATTGTAAGGCCCAGTCCATTTCGAACACGATCAAGTAATTAGCTTAAATTAATTTTTAATATCTATATCTTTGTAAAATAATTTCGTAATTCGCTTATTTCTAATCACTACGATTTTATTAATAAACCAGACTTATTATATGGTTTCAAAGATAAACTGTGTTTAGTTAAGGCACCGCCAAATGACTCACAAGAAACCTTTTCCACGAAGGATTCCAGCTTTAACTTGGCGGTTGAACAGTAAACATCAAAACTGTTCTAGCTGTTTTTCTTTTTCTTTTTTTTTTTTCAGCATCTTTTATATAATGTTTAAACAGTCCGGAATATCCCTAAATTTAAGTATTGCCATATTGGAAGTGTCTCGTGAAATATTCAGCACATTTTGTGGCCTATTTCTACTTTTAAACACGCGATGTAGGCGAGATTTTCGTCGGTTTTCAAGATAGGTGAACAAGTATCTATTATTTTTTCGATTCACAGACTTTTTCCTCGATTGTCATATCGATAAACTTTTATCATGTTGAAAGTGTGGGGATCGTAGACATCCTAGAATTTTGGTAGACAATTTTTGAATCTCGAGGTCCAAAACAGGTACGTTTTCCACTCCCGGGTTTCTCACAAAGCCGTGTTATTACTTTTTTTCGCATTAGTACGAGCCTTTACCTTTTTCCTTTTCAAGGTCAAAACAATTTTATCAGTCTTATGGATATTCACGTCCAACATCTCGACTCACTTTGGCGAATTTGAGAGGATAAAATTGAAGATCATAAGCGCAAGATAGATACTAACCGCTTTGTTTCTGAAATTCACCAAATCTGGAGAGATTTATTGTTGTTGGATTCTCCAAATGTTCATTCACAGTTTTAAAAAAATCAAAGAAAGAAGGCAAATTTCAACTGTAAATGATGTATTTCCCTATACTCATTGAACATGCACTGATTATCTGGGATAAAATTTAAACATTGCAGGTACGACCGGCAAGCCAAAAAAGCACCAGATGCGTAAAGTCAACACGAAACAACGCCAAAAAACAAACTAGAAAAATTAGTAAATTTGAACTACTTTTTATTCTTGTTATGATCACTGATTCTCTGATTCTTGTCATGTAGAAGTTAATAGGTGGTACCAA
Organism: Porites lobata; assembly: GCA_942486035.1. Taxonomy (NCBI): domain Eukaryota; kingdom Metazoa; phylum Cnidaria; class Anthozoa; order Scleractinia; family Poritidae; genus Porites; species Porites lobata. Next base: position 1,558,372 of record CALNXK010000038.1, on the reverse strand, counting down.
TCCTGTTTTGTACGATGTCAACAAATTTTCACACTCTCTGTACGGCTATTTTTACACGCGACCAGTTTGCTTCTATCGAAAATCTTGCAAGCCATGCCAGTGAAGCCACGACCTGTGCGATCGGTCCGGAATCAGTTCGAACACCCCAATGACTCCTTGCAATGAATAATACTCTTATTCTCTTACATGGAATGTTTTCTTTGAAATATTAAATGTGAAACCTAGACGAGTACTGTAAACTCACCTTAAAATCTGTGCGACTCCGTCCGCTGTTGTGAAAATTTTTCATCACTGGGGCGATGTTTTGATTAACACAAGTGCGCCTTCTCATTGGTTGAAAAGTGTTGCGTGACCAGTTGGCCCTGTCCTTAAATTTAGAGATATTCTGGACTGTGAAACACTAAACAGTGCAGTACTATCTAGCATTTTTAGACTCCCACCGCTGTAAATTCCTTGCGCTTTCTTAAAGAGCTCAAGGCCCTATCAGGGAAAAAAAATTTTTTTAATGTTTTGACTAATTAGTAACGTGACCGTTTGTCCGCCCGCCCGTCCGTCCGCAACACAGGTACACCAATGTAAAATAACTCAATCAACAGGTATGGCAACCGAAATGCAACTCAGGGTTTTATTTAACAGGAAATCACATGACCACCTAGCCTCCAACGCACACGTTCTTAGGGGTTCGTCCACGCGTTCCTGGGGCAGGAACGCGCGACGAAGAAAAACATGAAAATTTCATAGCGACGGTGAGAAAATGAGAAATACTGGCGGCCAGCAAGGTGAAAAATGAGCGGCAGTGAAAACAAAGCGAACAGGAGCACAAGCAACAAATTTTTGGTGATCACATACGACAATTCCTCGATAAAATGATGTGTAACAAAGAAGTTTCACGTTTTAGTCGTGCAAAACAACCGCAAAGAAATGTACAAAAAAGTGTGCTGCACGTGCAAATTTGTATTTTTTGCTAATTAGATCTGTTGATTTTGATGCTGTTCTCATTGCCGTCGCCCTTAAAGGTGGTGTTACACGAGACGATTCGCAACGACGATTTTTAGCGCAACACAGTGTTGCAAGGTTGGAACAATGTTGTAACAATTCGAAACAACATCGCAACGATGTTGCCACGCTGTGTTGTGCTAAAAATCGTCGCTGCGAATCGTCTCGTCTAAGATCACCTTAAGGTACGGAAAAACAGGCAACAAAAAACGTGCAACTTGTCTTGCAACAATGCCGCAAAACGAGTTGAATAGCGATGTTGCGCGTTTTACCACCCACCTCAAACCTGTCTTGCAACAAATCTGGTTGTTAAGAGGTTTGAACATGGGTGGTAAAACGCGCAGCATCGCTATTCAACTCGTTTTGCAGCAATGTTGCAAGACAAGTTGCACGTTTTTTGTTGCCCGTTTTTCCGTACCTTAAGCATTACACCATTTTCTTTTTTTTGGTTTATAAGTATATTAACTGGAGCTTCGCCTTACTAAATCTATACATTATGATAGTAACAGTTTTCGTATGAAGTTGGTATGGTTGCAAAAAAAAAGAAATTCACTGTTCTGAGAGCCTCCATGGAAGATTTATAAGTTGTTCTAAAATGTAAATTATAATTATGCTAAATAAATAAATAAATTGGTTTATTGCTACCTTTTGCAGTGAGAACTGAATTACAGGTAGGGTCAGAAATAACGGGAATCTAAGATAATAAATAATACAAAATAAGTATGTAAGGCGCTTAGGAATCTAAATAGGTGGCATATTTGCACGTTACAAACTGTGCAAAACGGTCGGTGTTGGTTTATTTGGTTAAAATGTTGGTATTCCTTCTAAGATTGTATGGGGATTCCCTAGGCTGGGACCTACTTAAAATAAGCGCATACAAAGGGTTGTCAGGAGAAATTTTTGAGATAAACCTAATACATGCATTTTCCCTGCGCTCTTGTAAGGAAGGCAGACCAGTCGGATGCAATGCCTGACTATATGGCAGATACAAATATACTGTAAATAAATATACTGTGTAATAAGTTAAATTGTACCTGGAAGGATTGACCTGTACACCCTGAAAGATAAATAATACAAAACTATCTAGAAGGTCATTTCAATTACACCGCCTTCATGAGGCAGTTTTTGTTTTAGCCAAAAACATGATTAAAAATAAGAAGACCGGCAAAACAAAACTGAACAATAACATGCACTCTGAAAAGTATACAAACCTCCATCCACTTTCCTATTGCAAATATTAACCTTAACTAAGACCTTTTGCTGGTTATTCACCCAAGTTAAATATTCGTTATTCTTTATAAAATTTGTTTCTTTCTTGGAATATTTTTCTGTTTTCTATTCAATTTGTTTGTTGTGGGTGTTTCGGTAACATACACCAAATGAATATATTTTCCATGAACTACGATGATTCTTCAGTCAGTTCCTTTTTATCAAGGTGGCACGAATCTGGTACGGCATTAAACGACTGTAGAGCGAACATATGTCGAAATAAGTCGACACCATATAAATGCTTCCATTAGCCACTTAAAATAAAAATCAATCAAATAAGAGTGATTGAGCCATCGTCAAAAATTTTTTTGTCAGTTCGAGGTGGGGTAGTTTTTGAGGCTGAAAACATGCAGAACATGCCCTTAGTAGGAAAAACATTGTTATTATGTAAGTGCTGGTTCATTTTTGCTTATTATCACCCGATTATAAGTAGCGGTATAGGCACAGAATTGACCTTTTCTTTGTGGATTTGATTAACTTTTTGAGTGGCATAATTTAACGCCGATGACGTCATGCACCTCATTAAGAAAGGATGATGTCATAGTTTATTTTCAGTCAAGCGCTCTGACCTCATTTTCACGTTTTGCACGAAAAATCAGTACGAAATCGAATTCGCCTTATCTCCTTTTTCGCACTTTTGAGTACTATGAGATAAATGGATGATTTAATTAAGGACTGTGACTTATAAAGCAATCTACCTTTTTTCACATTTTTATCGTCTTTCGGTTGAAAAATTTACGCGCACTTGACAAAATAATTACCAGAAAAGTTTAATTTTGAGAAAATATCATTGCAACCAAGAGAAGATAAAGGGGTCTGATAAGGCATCCTCCGTACACACCCTATTCCATAGGTAATTCGTCTCGAGTTATTTTTAAGACCACAGATCCCAAGGGGGATTGGACAACAGCCAATCACATAGAGCGAATGTGTTCCGCGTGGATGACCCACGCTCAGAGCCACGCGTCCTTCACGAATTGAGGCAGAAAAAAATGGCGGACGACGCGGAGAGCGATATTGCTATTCGTTTTGTCGACGAAAACGAGAGATTTCTGCTAAAGCTGTGTCAGCGAAACGAAAATTAAAGAAGAATCGCCCCTCCTCTCTTGTATAGAGCTAACAGTACAGCAGCGAAATCCTTAACACACTGAATATTCTCTCAGGATCATTTATAATTTACAGTTTGAAGAGAGCAATTTCGGGTTTGATATTTATTCTTTCATTAGTCTTTTATTATTCAACAAAAATAACACTTGGCGTCCTATAATAATAATGACAATTTAATAACTTCTGGAGCGCTATTTACATTCACTGATCAACAGCGCTTAACAACTTAAAAAACAACAATAAAATTCAAATTTATAAAACTAATTACATGTACATGAATATTACTTGCTACTTGCTTTATTGTACAAACGACCGGTTTCAATAGACCAGCGAAATTTCTCATTTTGTTAAAGCACTGAGGTTACGATAACTTCGAGTTAAACTGATTTCACGGGTTGTCAAAGAGTCGAGCGATTCCCTTTTCCCAGGTGAGCGCCGACTCATTTCGCTGCAATTTTCAGAAATGCTCTCGATCTCTTTACGCTTTCATTGCCCTTCGCCCGACATGTTTTGCACGGTGTTTAGTCATGCGAAACCTCCACGAAACATCCACGCAGTGCGCGAGGTACCGATTCTAAAAATAACTCGAGACGAATTACCTATGGAATAGGGTGTATGTGGGGGATGCCTTCTCTGTCCCCTTTATCCTCTCTTGTTGCAACTTAAAATTAACTATTGCAGCATCATACCTGAATAAATTATGACATCATGACCAAACAGGGACATGATATCATTTTTCGATTATAGATTATGGTCATTATGATCTCAACATTTTTCGATGACGTCAACCCCTAGGGTATTCTGACGTCACTTGCTCCATGCTAACTGAAAATAAACTATGACATTGTCCTTTCTTAATGAGATGCACGACGTCATCGGCGTTAATTTATGCCACCCAAAAAGTCAATTAAATCCACAAAGAAAAGGTTAATTCTGTGCCTCTACCACAACTATTATACCTTAATCAGTTCACTTTATAAATTTTTGTGGCTGAAAGAGAACTCATTTGTGCACATAAGACTTGAAGAAAACTCACTCATGACGTTAGTGGCTATTTCAAAAGAAACAAAATATTATGACGTAAACAATAATAAAGAGCCCTAACTCAGAGAGATTCTTGCAATGAAGATTCTGTGATCAGTCGTGATGGCCTTGCGTTTTTTGCTTCATGCAGAAATCTTTGCCATCATGGTTTGTCTTTAAATGACATTAGACAGCGTCAGGACGTTAAAAAAATTACGCCTATGACAAATAACATCACCTGTATAAACTACTTCAGACGTTACTTCCGATATTCCAAATTGGTTGGTTGCACGACAAGTGTATTTCCCCAGCCCTCTCTTCATTCACGTTTCCTATGGAGAGGCATCCATCCTGCTGGAAATATGGGAGCGAGACAAGAGCTGTTCCTGATCGTGACCACACCACGTAACCATCAGCCTCACAACAGAGCTTCACGGTGGATCCTATGGCCGCAAAAACTTGAGGTGGAGGCTTTCTTGTAAATGTCGGTGATGCTGCATTGATGTGATCAGCGGACAAAGATATAATGGGGATTTTTTTCAGGTTTCAGTGTATTAAGATCTGATAGAGTTGTATCTGATATATCTTAGTAATGACAATCTCAGCCAAAACAACAAGTGGTAAAGAGAACCCACAGGTACCTTAAGCTCACGAGTGAGCGTAACAGAAATATTATGAGTTACATGGAGTTATATATGTAACGAACAACGGCAGAACTAAAACTCCCTGGAATCGCCCGGAAACTGCCAAAAATGCTAAGAAAACACCATAAATTTAGACAAGGAGAAAAGGTAAGAATTTCTGATGTATTTATATTGTTATCTTTTACACCGGAATAACGATCGCTTAAATCCCCGTACAAACCCTTATGATGTTTCCGTAACGCAACAACGATTGTCACTCGTGAGCTTGGGGTATCTGTGGAGAACCGCGTCGGAAACAAACACAAAACAACAATTTTGCACGTGTGTTATATTTTTTCAACTGCATTTCTATGCCATCATTGCGAGGCAACGACATCACCTAGGAATTTTTCTTTCCCTATCTAAGCTACAATCTTGGACAAAACTGTTGAGAAAATTGTATACTTGGACCGCATTTTTCTAAACATCGTAGCTGTATCGGTTCCTCCCTCTCCCCCTTTCCCCGAAAGCAATGTTGTAGTGTATTCAAAAGAAAGCCTGATCCCTGGGCGTTTGTGGGAAGCAACATTGAATTGGGGGAAGGGGTTTTCTTTCCGCAAAGGCGTCGTTTTGGAAATAGTTTAGTTGCGTAGGAAAGTGAACATGACGGGGAAAACTTTCTCAAGTAGTTTTGTCCGGGATTGTAGATGCAGTCCCTAAATCCTGGTCTATCGTCTTGACCACCTAAGCCGTTTCCAATTGAAACACCTCTATGTCGCGATCCGATCCGAAAGACGGCAGTCTCTTACGCAGCGTATTTTGTGACGATCAACTCAAAAAACGGCTGAGAAGAAAAAACCGAATAGGACGACAGAGACAAGCAAAGAAATCGAAGATCGTCAAGAAACGATCATCTCAAACGGCCCCGAGAAATGGAGACGATCCAGACAATTTCATTATAATCCAGTCATTAGAATTCAACTCCAAAAAACAAATTTTGATTGGAATTGCATCTTAAATTGAATTATACAGTGTTATAAGAATATAGGAAAACAACGACATTTATAACTCTCTTTGTTTTACCATAAAGTAATTATCGTCCCGCAATAAAGCCATAGAAGGAGAAGTGTCTTACCTTTTATTCCTAGAGTGGTCACTGCTCGGAATATTCCATAACTAGTGACGACCATACACAAGTATGATCCAGTGTGTGATCTTTGGACATTATTGATATGAAGAATACCATTTGTTGTACTAATGTCACGGAGCAAGTTACCTTGCAACTTGCGCCAGGTTATTTTCTTAAACGATTGACCTTGAACCCAACAATAAAAGGTTGCCGACTTGTTTAGAAGCACATACTGAGATTCTGGAGAAACAAATATTTTGGGAGGAACAACACATTCGCCTTTTGGTCCTTGAATACCAGTAAAGCCCCTGTTTCCTTTGTTTCCTTTAAATCCAATAGAGCCTTTTTCGCCTGGTGGGCCCATACGTCCAGTGTCTCCTTTTGCTCCACGAGATCCTACTCCTCCCACTTCACCTTTTAGTCCCTTGACTCCCTGCGACCCTGTAGGCCCTTGTTTTCCCCTGATGCCTTGAGTTCCATTGACGCCTTTAGGACCACGAGGGCCAATTTTCCCAGGTGCTCCTTTCTCTCCCTTGTATCCAGGGTACCCATGGGCACCTTTTTCTCCCTTAGGTCCCTGTTGACCTGTTTGACAGAGCTTATCAGCTGTGCTGCACGCTTGAGTAAATTTCTTGTTGATTTCCAGGCGAATTTGCTGTAAAGATAATGCACCAGCTGTCGGGGCTATATTTCGTCTTTCTCGTGGATGCTGACCTAGAACGCTTTCTACGGTTTCTTGAAAATCTGTTTTGAAAAACAATATAGGAATTCACCTTCTGAGCGTCAGATTTCAAGTGTAATTTCACACGACATCTGTCCTTGCCCTGATACTATAAAAGTGGGAACTACATACTCGATACTATATGTTAGGTTTTAACGCCGTGCATACAAACTCAATCATTTTAGATAAACATACCTTAGAGATAACATGAGATGAGGGGCGTATGGTATACCAAGATATAAACTTTAGGTGGAAACTTTATTTAAAACCTATACTAACCCAGCTGAAGCTGATACATTAACATTGGACATACCTCTGCATTAATGCAGAGGTATGTCCGCACTAAACCTCATGCATGAAAACACTGGCCGTTAACCAAATTTAAAAGGATGGGTTGTTTTTCTTCTCGTCGACAAGAAACAATTCTCCATGATACTCAGTAAATGGTTGAAAGTGATCTTTGCACTAATGAGTATATTTGTAGACATTTAAAATAAATAGAGATGACAATGAAGTGTCAAGCTGCAAATCCGTATTGTCAGTGTTCTTCAGTGCTTGTGCGTACGTCTTGACTGTATTAAAAAACACTGGTTCTGGACTTACCCGCGCTTGCATGAACTCTTGAATCTCCTTTCATAGTTTTTCCCTCTGTCAGTAACATCTCCTTCACAATAGTCTGTACTTTCATTTGCATTTCGTCTTCGATTCGCTGAATTCGCTTTTCAAGTTTTGCTTCCATCACCTCTGTCTTCCTATGTACAACCTCTATCCTCACAAACATCAACCCAAAGAGGAACAACGACATAGCAAAGATCACCAATGATTCTTTTTTAGAGAACTTGGGAAAACATGTTTTGGACTCTTTTTCCATTGTCCGTGGTGGATAGTGATTCTTGAGCTGTGTTTGCGACGCGAACGGAAATCAAGGTCTGGCAAGACTATCATTTGCGCAAGCTCTTAACCAAATATCGATTACAAGAAGCTGTAAACAATTTATTAGTAGCTATATTAAGGACAAGGTATGGCATAACAAGTGTCAGTTTACTGCTAAAAGGTATCCTTTTGAGACCTCTAAGATTAATAGCTTTTGCGGCTGACCTTATCGGCGGTTGATAAGGATAAGCAAATATAATGAAAAAGGCTTTATGTCATGCAAAGCAAATGATAACATTCAGATGAAACATTGCCAAATACAAGACAGGGCCCACAACAGGCAATTAAAACAACCGACAGATCAAAGATCAAAGTCATCCCGTCATGGGGGAACTTGGGTCTTTTCGAAATTACATGGACTTCAGTATTATTTTCCCGACAATTTTATTGCGAAAGTGTCTGATTTCTCTCTCCATCAAATTGTTGACTCTGAAAACTTTAGGTTTCCTTTTCTCTACGAAAACTAGCATAGTAACCTAGGTAGTGAAATGTTAAAAATTAAACTTCAGAATTCGAAGGGAATTTCAGTTATTAGATAAGCTTCGAAAATTCTGCATAAATGGAACGGTCATCTAGAACTTTTTAGCCGTCTTCAAGTAATAGAAAATTCTAGGCAATATTTGCTTTTCCGAACACATATTTTACAGAATTCAGCTGTTGGGTGCCCCTGGCTGATGCGCGCTTTCTTAGACCAAGCAGCTCACGTTTTTGACCTTCAGGGCCAAATGATGAGTCAGACAAGGACATACAGTTTGCCAAATTTAGCCTTCTGATAAGTTTCGCTGAGACACTTAGCATTGCTGCGGGCATTTTCCCCATTTTGTCCCAAATAAAAATACTATTCATGATCCGAAAATGACTATGTATGTGGCATTTCACTCTCTAACGATTTACCTAAGCCATACATTATTCTTTATCATTCACTTTTAATTTTTGTAGTCAGCGATTATAGTACGCACGTCATTTAATCAGTTGTCCTTTGGCCCTGTTTATTTGTTTTCTTCTTTTCGGCAGTTTTGTTTCTTTCATTAACACGTACACATGTTGGGCTAGCCTGCCAGCAAGCTCTCCATTTCATCGGGGAGTCGCGAAAAGTCATGCCTGAGCGTCACCTGACAGGAGACACGGGAACGAGGGGAGAGCTTTGTTAGAAGCAGTGGTGAGGTTTTTAAGCCCACAAACCTTACACCCTACTCGGAAATCAGACTAATTTGCACTAGCAACAAAAGAAAAACAGAGTTCTTGAGAAAGAGGTAATATTCGTTACAGTCACGAAAGTTTGGTAGTCTATGACCTCTTCAGTAAAGACAGAGATGGAGCTCTATATCACTGAGTTACGGCAAGACTCATGGAGAGCAAGGCCATCTTTTACGTGACTTCTTATTGTTATGATCAGAAATGATGAAAGCTTACTGGTGCTAAACAAAGAACATGGAATTTTACCCTCGGTAGTCAACTGAAAGAGAAGGATGTCGCATTTATCGTCATGTCAAGATCATGAGATAAAAAAATAAATCCTTTAAAGTGGTTTGATGGAGTTATTTAGAACTGCCTATCATGAGCTATCGCCTTGCAATAAGAGCCCATTGCCAAACTCGTCACTTTTTACCACGGTAAAAAGGCCCCGTGCAACCACACCTATTGTATTGAAATGCAAGAAACTTGCTTCAAATCAGTATCGATGTTGAAGGCACGACAAGGATTCACCGGGACCTAAGTTGAAAGCTGGGTTATGACAGGGTTCAAAAATATTATCCTCGTTCTTTACAACGTCAATTGGTATCATGGCTTCTTAATTGTTTTCTTGCCAACAGCGCATTTCCTTTAATAATCACCTCTGTAACTGGAAGGTCTTTAACAAGGGAACCACCCAAAGAAGCGTAAGTGTGCCGTATTTATATAATATCTAATGATCAAGAAATTTCTTATAACAACGGTCCTACTCTTTTTAAATTTGCTAATGACTCTACTACAGTTTTCTCCTGTCGAACAATTCATGGCATAGTCTAAAGAGGACAACATGTCCTGCAATCCAAGAATGTAAAGAACTTATCGTCAGAAGGAGAGGCAATAGCTCTTGATATACCCCGTACAGTGAGTGGAACCTCGATATAACGAAGACCCAAGGGACTGGCAAGATTTGTTCGCTACAACGAAGTTTCGTTAAATCGAGTTTCTTTTTCGTATGGTTTACTACTTCCGGGGAAAAGAAAATCGTTCGTCCTATCGAGGACTTTCTTATATAGAGGTGCGTTCAATGCAGTAGTCTTGTTCTACCGGGGGCTACGACTCAGAGTGATTGCAAGTGTAAGGCGCATGATAATATAACACTCTCAAGTAAACAAATGTCTACATGTTCTTAGGACCCTTAGAAAAGAACAATATTCACAAGCTGAAATAGATCACTTATTCACTTCCCTCGTTTTTTCTCTTCAGTGGGACTAATGCTGCTAATGGAACATGGAAAAGCTACCTACAACACATATTAAGCTAACTTCAATATCTCGGATTACACAATTCCTCCCCAATTTTATCGGGAACTATTGTTATGGTGGTCGCAATTTCGTGAAACATTTGCCATGCACTGAAGAAGGTTGGAAAAGGCCATAATCTAGAATAACAAAGAAATAAAAGTAGAAAACAAGCCTGTTTATTATAAAAAATTTGTTAATGCGAGTGTCATTTAAATTCAAGATCTTTTATTTAGTCTGAACAGTACTGATTCCTTTAATCAACTGTCTAAAAACTATGTAAAACAAATATTTTAGAATGGGCTGGCTTACGTAGGTCCATTCCATTATCACTAAGAAGTAATGACAGGTATCCCTCCATAAACTCACCAAAATTTGTGGTGGTTGACAACATTTTTGTTGTTACAAAGGGGAAATCGTCAAACTAAGGATTACTACACCCTACTTATCAAAGAAAAAGCTAAACCGCCCAATATTATTCAAAACTTGCAGAGTAACTTTCATTTTAAGCTGCCACACTCTATCGTTGTCGAATCGTATGTTAAAGCCCAGCCTTCCAGTGCAAAGTAATTAACTCAATTCTTTACACAAATACAAAGTTGTATAAAATAGGTTTTAGAACAAATGTTTTGCCGGATCTTAATATACAGGATTTCTTTATTTCTTACCTTGTTTCAATTAAAGATCTCTTAGAGGAGGCATTTTTTATGAAAGTATCCTCGACAAATAATCATCTGCTCGCTCCATATATTCCGGCTTCAAAGAAAGTCTGTTCTAAGCTGGACTTACAATCTTCGTAAAAAACAATGTGCCCGTCCTAAAATTAATCCTGAGCGTTTGATGTCTACCTTTGTAAATATACTAATATTTAAAAGCAACCTTAGTACAGGATAGTTTGGATTTAATAATCAGTTTATTTATTTTGTAATGTATTGAGCTAGATCTGTATTATTTGTTATTATTATTATTACATTTAATATTATTATTATTGTTGTATTATTTATTTTATTAATATCACGCGTGACCCAATAGAAGAAGCGGATAACTCTCTTGCTATTTACCTACGCCGAGTCATCAAGCCTGGTTTCCATATGATCGCTGCGATCGCTACGATCTCTCAAGAAGGGTTTCCATATGATCGCTAAGATCGCTGAACTTAACTTGTTTTTCAGCGATCGCAGCGATCATATCGAAACCAGGCTTTCTCGTTGCCTTCGATAAATGACTTGTGGACTTCAATCCCAGATAAAAGGCTAATTAAAGTTTAAAAATTCTTCAAAGTTGTATTAAACGTACGTCCTTCAATTATGAAAATGCGTGAAAATGGCATATATCGCTTCGGCCAATCCACGAGTTTATTCACTAAAAAACTAACATGGTGATAGAATGATAAAACAATTATTTGCCGCAGACTTCGGCTTTGGCAAATAATTGATCTGCTCGCCCACTAACAAATCATTTTTTTTTCTGGTCAACCTCGACCAATAACTGTTAATTATCACTATTTATAGGGGTCTTATCATCTTATATAATTATGAGGTGATCCCCATTATTATGGCGCATTTGTTTGCGCGTTTAATTTAAGGCGGCTAAGCTTGAAGCGTTTAGCTAAGCTACGTACTTGTGACTTGTTTCCTTTCATCCCTACCTACAATCGCCCTTCAGTTGAGTTTCATATCTGCCAACCCTCCCTCCCTTGTTTTCCATCGCGTTATGTATCTACTGAACGCCACTGCAGAATCTTTAACGCAAAAAAGAATACTACAAGCGCATTACAACGCTTTACTGAAAAAGAAACAGTGGTACTAACCAAACCTGTTTAGTCTACATCTACAGGCATGTAAACGTTTGGAGGTGAAAGTGTATATTTCAGTATACGTATAGGTTATTCATCCGTACATAAACGTCGCAAAGTGAATAAGTTAGTAAACGCGGGATAACTGTACGTCCATTTTCTGGCTTAGATACGCCCACACGTCGTACCTTTGAAAAAGCGGACGTCACAGCTCTCGAACCCACGCGCTCTCGATTAGTTGATTCCAACAAAAAAAAACCCAACACTTTCAAATTCTAATTGGAACTGGATCTGGAACGCACGGACACGTTTCAACGAGTTCTTATGAACTCCTTAGTGCTCCGTGGGTAAACAAATTACAATTTACAATTTTACAATTTACATAAAATCAGGCTGCTAGCCTCCCTGGTTGATTTCAATTGTCAAAACTGAAAGATTGAAATTTTACCAAAAAATTGAATACGTCCTATTTGATCTATGAGCGTAGCCATTATAAAGATCTGAGGTAGGTAAGGATAACAGTGCATGCATCAGCGAATCCACAAGTTTAAAGAGTAGGACTGTGATGACTGGGATTGACCTCCAGTACCTTGGACACTGTGAAATCCAAAGTCATTTTCAGTTTCATCACTGCTCTGTTCTATGAAAGAAGCCTGGTTCGCTTCTGTTATTCCAATCCCGTGATCAGCACGGCTACAGTCCTCTCCTCCCCCACCAATCATCATCACTGATCCATCACCAACACCATAGTCACACCAGAAGCCGATCTTGTTGCTGCTTTGGATGTTGCTACTACACTCAGCCTGTTGAAACCCGTCTGTTGTCTTGTATTGTCCACCATATTGAATAGTGCAGTTTCCCAGGCACCTGTCACTGGACCAATTTTTGCCATTTCTAAAGTTGCCATAACTTGTGATTTTTGATCGAAAAGTTTTTCCATCCAAACAGTTCCCTGTGGTCTGCAACAGTGGCGTGTGATTGGAATCATCACTGCGCGTGATCTTAAACTCCCCGCCTTTGAGCAGCCAAAATGCTGGTGAGATCATGTCAGCATTGACTGACGGATCAGTTGTTACTCCAGTAGCATTTCGTCGGTCATACCACCAGTCACCACTGTCTTTCATCCAGTTTTTGCCGTCATTGTTAGAGAACCGAGCAATCAACATCCAGCCCGAGTGACAGTAACTCTGAAATTGGAAGAAAATCTTTTACACGAAGGATTCCAGCTTGGTGGTTGAACAGTAAACACTAAAATTTTGATGGCAATATAATTTTCTGCCTTTTTTAAAAAAGTATTTTTTATATTATAATAATGTTTAAAAACTGAACAGTGCAATATCATCCCTCGAGCGTACACGAAAAGTCATTGGGGGGGGGGTGGTGGGGAGGGGGATGGTGCAGTGTTGATGGAACGCAAGTAAGGCAAGTAATATGATTATAATTTTGCGGGTCTGGTTAGATGGCGCTACCAAAAAAACTTCGCTCCGCTGAGAGCCTATGTGGAAAATCTATGAATTAATAACTATTCTAAACATAAATAAACTTTATAAAAGGTGAATTGTACCTTGGCGGATTGAACTGTACACCCTGAAAGATAAATAATACAAAAGTATCTAGAAGGTCATTTAAATTGCATCGCCTTCTCGAGGTATAAATAAGCAGAAAAAACAGAAGAGAACAATAATATGCACTCTGAAAAGTTAATTAATTAATTAATTAACCTCCATCCATTTCCCTATTGCTAATGCTGAGACTATTGCTAGTTATTCACTCGGGCTATCATGGTTCATGTTTAAATTTGTTTCTTTCTTGGCATATTTGTCTGCTTTCTATTCAATTTATTGGTTTCGGGTGTTTCAGTAACATACACCAATGTATTTTCCGTGACCTACAATGATTCTTAAAGCATTTGGTTTTTACCAACTTGGCAGGAATCTGGTACATTATATGACTGCGGAGAGGACGGCAGTAGTGGGTTAGCGATGTTTTAGGCCTTTTCTTTATAGATTTAATTAACTTTTTGAGTGGCATAAATTAACACCGATAACGTCATGCATCTCATTAAGATAGGATGATGTAATAGTTTATTTTCAGGTGGCAAGGAGCAAGAGACGTAAGAATACCAAGCATTGACGTCATCAAAATGTTGTGATCATAATCTCTCAATAGAAAAGTGATAGCATGTCCCTATTTGGTCATGAGTTTGTCATATTTATTCAGGTAAGATGATATCAAAAGAAGGAAAACGGGGGTTAGGCGAGGGCGAAATCGTGCTGATTTTTTCGGGAAAAACATGAAAACGAGGCCGAAGGGCAGCGAAGCGAAAAACTTCCTGTCAATCAAAAATAAGTCAAGGTTTTATAAAACTTAACAAACGACGTTTCTACCGATCTTCGGTCATTTTCAAGTAAGTAAGAAAAAAGTTAAAGAATTAGCATATAAAAGTGTAAGGTGTAAAAAAGGTACAAAGGTACTTAATGTCGCTTTATACTAATGTTACACAAGTTTTGAGTTCACAAATTCCACAAATACTATATAAAACCAGCAGTTGAACTGACTGTTGAACTCAATACTTGTGTAACATTAGTATAAACTAAAGCGACATTTCAAGTACCTTTGTCCCTCTCTCAGGGTACTTTTTTGTGTAGTCATATCTGCACTATTCATTGGCATACTAGTATAAAGCGACATTTCTTTAAGCCATTTTGTCTTCCTGGAAATTCCCCAATCTGGCAACAAATTCCAGGAAAAAGGGCGTGGCCCTCCCCCAAACTGAATGTCAAATTCAAAACGTATTTGCCACACCCAAAAACCATTTTGAAAATTCCAATCAGAAAAAATGCTGATGTCACCAAATTTAAAATCCCCCCCTCAGGGCGTGGGGGTATCGGGACCAACCGTCTTAAATGGGCCTCCCAAATGGCCCCCATTTGATGCATTAATATAGGTGAAATGAGTGGTGAAAAAACCGGAAAAACCTGAAAATTCAAAATCGTTCAAATGGAGGACGAAACCCCCTAGTTGTATGGTATATGGGGTGTATTTGGGACACAAACGTTGTGAGTGTCTCGATACCCCCATGTACTATACTACTGTGGTGGTGGTCGTGGTGTGGTGGAGGTGGTGGAGGAAAGCAATAGAAATGTGGTGGTGGTGGAGGAAAACTATAGAATTTTATGGCCTTCGAACCTATATAAATGTGCAACATCCTACCATTTTCTCAGTCTACATTCTGCTCCTGAGGAGTTGACACGAGTTGGTTCTGTTCCGTTTGCGAAAAATCTTTTAGTAGAAAGGATAGCATGCAAAGGCACGTGATGTCTAAACACCGCAATGCTGGTGTCACACCATTTCAAACAGTTTCAATGTCTTCACGGAAATGTCAGCGGTTGCACTTCGCGCATCCTTTCACCTTCATGATTGCAGGAATGACCGGGTCCGTAAAAACAGCCTGGGTTCGATCTCTATTACAATAAGCGTCAGAGGCAATTTACCCTCCCCTGGTGAGGATCGTTTGGTGTTATTCACAATGGCAACCTGCGTATACAGAAATGCTAGTCGCCATGCCACACATTGATTTCTTCAAGGGACCTCCTACGGCTTTGAAGCAGGATTCCTATTTTGATGTGAAGAAAGTGAATTTGATCGTGTTTGATGATCAGATGATTGACGCCAGTAAAGACAAGCGATTTGTGAACCTCTTTACTCGTGGTTTTCATCATCGAAATCTAAGCGTGATTTATATCGTGCAGAATCTATTTCATCAGGGGAAAGGTAGTCGCAGCATAACAGGCTAAATAGTCATTATTTGGTGCTATTCAAGAATCCACGAGACAAATTGCAAATCTTGACTCTGGCCAAGCAGATGTATCCTGGGCAAACTGATTTCTTTTTTAATCAGTGCTAATAGGCTATAAAAAGACCTTATCGTTTTCTGCTGATTGATCCGAAAACCACCACACAAGATATTTGTCGACTGCGAACAAGCGACCTGCCTATTGAAGAAGTTTTTAACCAAGCAGGGTTTCATGACAATATTTCTCAAGAGCTTTTAAAATATCTAAAGCAGCAAAATCTTTTGCCTGTCCCGCTTCTTCCAGCTATGCAAGAAATACAAGGCAACATGGATGACGTGCTTTCTCGAAACGATCCTAGGGACGATGAAAAGCTAAGCGGTACCTTCAAATGCAAAACAGATACCTGGCTTTTAAAGAACAATTAAATACAAGAACACGACCGGAAGAAATAAACAGCACTGTTCCAGACTTAAAATCAAGCACACAAGATTCTTCGACAGCAACGGCAGCATTATCAACTCCCCTTCAACGTAACACCTAAATTAACACAAGCGGCTATCTTACAAAAACCTGAAAAAGAAAGCTCCACCCCACCACCACCCTTAAATCCTGCTTTCCTGACCCCTCCTCCCACAGTAGAAACCCCATCACAAGCCCCGAAGTGCAAAAGGCGTCGGATTCAATTTGGAAAGTACTTGGATGATGTTAATGATGCTTATGGCAAGCAGAAGAAACGAACCCGGCATAAGAAAGCTCGAGTCAAACCTTACAAGTACTCCATATAACGGGCAAAGGATATGACTGATTTTTCATTCCTTTCAAATAGCTGTGTATTTGACTCTTTTTGTCATTGGTTTTCAATAAAGTTTAAAAAAAATAAAGTTTCTAAAATGGTGTCTCGTGTCTGGTTTTATTGCGAAAATCAATTTATTTGTCGCGTGTTTCAATTGATCCTTGTTAAGCTATTAATTGTTTTGTGTTTTTATAATAATAAGTCAAGGTTCTGCCTTGGCGTTTTTACTGTGGAGCCAATTTGTATGAAACTGTGGGCTTGTTAAAGGGGCTATGTCACCCCACACGCATGCGCGAGCCAATGAAAACAAACTTGAAAAAGTTGGCCCGTCTTTTTCAAGTTCTGTCGGAGATTTTGGAAGGCTGTTTTTATCTGTCTAAATCTCAGCCATTGCTCGATAGTTAGCGAAGTTTTGTATTAAGAATCGTTCTATGGTGATTACAGAATAATTTTTTGGCGTTATTTTGAAATTGTTTGCCTGTGGAATGTTTTTACGTGGATTCACTGTGTCCTCTTATCAGCGGCCGTTGTAATGGCAGAGTTAATGACGGCTACTCCACGATGAGTGATGGAATCTTTGATGGAATCTTTCCTATAGTTCACAGAACCTTTCTATTGAGTTATTTTAGAGGTTGCTGGCTCTTGGATTTTTCTTGTGCTCAAAATATGTGGACATATAATGAAGCGGCTATCGAGTTGGCGGCGGCCGTTTTTGGTAAACGATTACAAGAGCATCAGGCCATGAGTTTCGCGACCAAACGAAACTCCTGGCGAAGGAAACATTATAAAATTCGGCTAGATTCCTTCTTGTATTTATATGGATTCACGGCAAAGATAAACACGACCGTTTGCTCGTCCAGATTGTTCTCAACGGACTTAGAGAGGCGCCTTAGTACGAGTTAGATCCTGTAAATGCCATGTTTTTGAACTGTTTGTGTTCGAGCATATTTTTGGAAAATAGCAGAGTCTACTTTTCCTTTTTATCAACGGACTGCTTATAGTGGAGTAGTATACCAATGATGCTTGGTTCTGTTTTTCTCGATTCGGCACGATCGAACAATTTTGCGCGATAATGTATGTTTCCCTAAGATCAAAACAAAGACTTGATGTCTCTTGTTCGATCAGCATCTAAATTATGAAATCACTAGCGACAGATAAGTCTAATTGTTAATGATTTGAAACAGTCTTGGTCTTTATCTTCGGTGTAGCGTCTTTTGTAGCTCGTTTGTAAAATACAACTTCGATTTATTTTGTTGAATAAGACAATATGTTGTTGTTGAATTTTTGTTTGCGCACTATTTTATGAATGGCATGCGTTTTTACGCCAAAACTACAAGTAAAATTGTCGTCACAATTTTATTCTTGATCTAGCATAACCAAAGAAGAAACGTTCCGTAAATTCTATCGAAATATCCCTTATCTAAACCTATTTCGCTTGTTAACCTCTCTAAATTCGGAGCCTTGGACGTGACAGAGAACAAGGAGAAAGTCACGCGTTAAAAACAATAGAATTTTGACAGTTGAAAGTAATTTGCATAACCTCAGAGCGCATGCTTTCCAGCTGACATAGCCCCTTTAACTCGCATAATTAACTGACAAACGGCGCGTGAAACAAGACAATAAACTCACCAAGGGCTGAGACTTCAATAGAGACTTCAATAGTTAGTCGTTTCCTCTAGATAGAACGGAGAAAATGGTTTTGTAATGGTCAGTCAAAACTGAAATAAAGAGTTTTCAGCTTCACTTTCTGTATCTTTTGTGTGTTCTTTGTTTATATATCCGATTTTTTTAGCGCTAAATAGAAGACATAAGTCGTTTCTCGCGTTGCTAAGAGATCTCACCTCTTATTCATATTTTTTTATAGACGTTCCATTCATTAGGTACCAGAATGGAGTTTATTTAAAAACCAAAAGAGTAAGGGTTTACTTTAGAACCACCTGTTGCTTTCTATAGGATTTGTATACCTTCTACAATACTTTCTACAGAGTCAAGTAAACAAAGATTGACATTTTTGATTGACAGGCAGTTTTTTGCTTTGCTGCGCTTCGAACTCGTTTTCATGTTTTGCCCGAAAAAATCAGCACGATTTCACATTCGCCTAACCCCTTTTTCTTCTTTTGATATCATCTTACCTGAATAAATATGACAACATCATGACCAAGTAGGGACATGATATCACTTTTCTATTTATAGATTATGATCTCAACATTTTTTGATGACTTCAACCCTTGGGTATTCTGACGTCACTTGCTTCTTGCCATCTGAAAATAAACTATGACATCATCCTATATTAATAACGACGTTATCGGTGTTAATTTATGCCACTCAAAAAGTTAATTAAATCCACAAAGAAAAGGCCTAAAACATCCCTAACGCACTATTGACGGCATGTATAGTCCGCGACACAAAAATGCTTTTATTAGTCACTGAAAATAAAAATCAATATGAGCGATTGAGCCATCGTCAAAAATGTTTTTGTCAGTTGATCAGGTCAATTTATACAGGGTGTCCCAAAAGTTCGTCCCTCTTATTTCATGCTCTATAACGTTTGATCAAAATTAAATTTTAACATGAAATTGCTACGAGATGTTGATTGCTCTACCAAGTACTTGTATGCAGAAGTTCAGTATCCTGCATGCCCTCTTTTGTTTTTTTTATCACATTCTGTAGCCGTTGCAGCATCGGATGGGACGTGTCATGCAGCGTGTATAGATCCAGATGATCCATTTTAAACTTTTTTGTCACCTGGTATGCAAAAGGCATTTCAACCCCCAAACAATATAATCTCTCAGATTAGGCAGCTGAAACAAATATTTCGACGTTCATCCAAAAAAGGCCGTAATCATCCCACCAGCTTCTTTCCACAGTAAGGCTTTTGTACTTCGTTTCAAATTTGAGACAAGCTGAACGTTGCTTGGCGGACAGAGAGGAGGTTTTTTTGCAATCTCGGGGGTCTCAAAACTTCGCTTATAACATAGCGCGCGTGCTTGCCCTATATAACTCCTATTGAGCCGCTATGAACAAAATCTTTATTTACGCACGCCCGTGCGTAAATAAGATGACGTGAGCATTTTTTTTTACCTGGGTGCAAAGTTGTCGTCTTTTAAGCTGTAGTACCCTTTTCCTTCTCTTTAGAATATGGAAGAAACCAGCCAAGAACTGCCCAATTTTTCTATCGGCATTGACCTTTTAGGTCCTGATCCAACCAGCAGCAAAAATAAAGCCGAATTAAAATAAAAAATCTCGCAAGTTGCGCGCCGTTCGCAAATTTGTCGAAGACCAGCTGCAGCAAATTTTGGCCGAAAGACATTCACTGGGAACAGAACAGACACCAACTGGTCACCAACAACATTTAAAGGCAAAATTTCCGTTTTTATTGCTGTTTTTAAATTTGTTATGCACTTTTGTTATCTCCGGACAATCCGACTGAAGCAGGAAAATTTCTATCGCAATAACAACACAAATTACACAAGAAGACATAAATTTATTACTCACAAAAACAACTGCTGCCAGGTCTCCTCAAGAAGCCGTAATGACCAGCCAATGTTCGTAAATGAATATAAGTTTAAAGAAGGATGACAGTCGTCTTCACTAAAAACATGTTTTCTAGATTTCGCCGAGCAAAACGTAAACATCTTTTCAGCAAATCCAAATCATACTCCACGACTTCTTATGAACATGTTAGTTTTAACTTTAGGTGAACTTTAAGACTCTTTTACCTTTGTTTCTGCTTAGTTTCCATTGATCGTTAACGAATAAAGAAGCAAATTTTCTTTCTCACCTTTACAGAAAGGATATTTTCATTCAAACTAGACGATTGTGGCGTGTTCATAATCAGCCAATAGAACCGTTTGTTATTGTGTCATACGTTAAGAGAATTTTGCAGTTAATCAAAAAGCATGCATTTTTGTGAGCTATGTTATAAAAGAATTTGCTCATGCTTTTAGCTGTGCGTATATCGAGTTATGGATGCACTTGGGAAGTTTGGAGAGCACTCAAGAAGCTAGAGTTGCACTCGGCTATCGCCTCGTGCAACTCTTACGCATCTTTCGTGCTCTCCAAACTTCCCGCGTGCATCCATAACTCGATATACGCACGCTAAGCATGAACAAATTCTTAATTTTCATGACCATGCTCCTGACTTAACGTGCTAAACTGTTGTGAGAGCTACCTCGTCGAATTTCCTCTTTTGTGCCTAGCCTTCTTTAAAACTACTTTTAATATTAGCTACTTTCGGTCTTCCCCGTCGTTTATTGTCTTCAAAACATTAATTTTATTTCTCGATGAGACCATTTTACCAACTAACATTCGGATTTTTTCAGTTATTTTAGCATTGTTTTTACTAATAAGGCAGTAGATAGAAGTATAAATGCTTATGATCTCATGTAGCTGAGAGTTTTTGGTTCATCCGCCTTCATGTTAATCACAAAAGACAAGGAAAGAGTTAGAGCAATTCGGGCTACAAAATACAAAGAAAATGTGGTGGGAATTTATGCACGCGCGAGCGCAACTTTGGCGTGAAAATAGACAAATCGAATGTTTCACCCAAAAGAAGGCACAACGATTATGAAATATTTAATTAGATTGAAAGTACACGATTTTCTTATCAAGTCCATTCGTACTGAATTACGGACTTATAAAGTAGAGGAGCCAACTTTTGGGTCACCCTGTTTATTTTCGGTGGCTGGGAGAGTACCCATTTGTGCTCATAAAACTTGAAGAAAACTCACTCATGGCGTTAGTGGCTATTTTAACAGAAACAAATTATTATGTGACGTGGACAATAATAAGGGTCCATGACTTAGAAAGATTATTACAAAGAAGATCTGTGATCAGTCGAAATGACCTTGCTTTTTGCTTCATCCGGAAATATTTGCAATCATGTTTTATTTTTAAAAGACATTAGACAGCGTCGGGACGTTAAAAAAATTGTCTATGACAAATAACATTACCTGTAAAAATTACTTCAGACGTTGCTTCCGATATTCCAAACTGGTTGGATGCACGACAAGTGTATTCCCCAGCCCTCTCTCTTCTCGCACTTCTTATGGTGAGGCATCCATCCTTCTGGAAATATGGGAGCGAGGCGAGAGCTGTTCCTGATCGTGACCACGCCACGAGACCATCTGCCTCACAACAGAGCTTCACGGTGGATCCTACGTCCGCAAACACTTGAGGTGGAGGCTTTCTTGTTAATATCGGTGATGCTGTATTGATGTGATCAGCAAAAGAAATAATGAGGATTCTTCCTAGGTTAAAGATCTGATAGCGATATATCTAAGACATCTTGGTAATGACAATCTAAGCTAAAATAAACAAATAGTGGTGACGAGAACGGCGTCAAAAACAAACGCAAAACAACAATTTTGCAAGTGCATAATTTCCAGCCGCATTTCTTTGTCAATAACTGCAAGACAACGACGTCACTTGAAAACATCTGATGTCGCGATCCGATCCGAACGACAGCGTAACTGTATTTTGCGACGACTCAAAAAACGGCTGAGAAGGAGACTAGGACGACAGAGCGAGACAAGCAAAGCTGAGGATCGACACAAAACGATCGCGCTCAAATGGAGACGATCCGGACAATTGTATTATAATCAAGTCTTTAGAATTCAACTCTAGAAAGCAACTTTTGCTTGGAAATTTATCTTAAATTAAATTATATGCATGAATTCAAGTAAAAGAAATTGTAAACAACACCATCTATAACTCTCTTTGTCGTACCACAAAGTAATTACCGTTCTGCAATAAAGCCATGGAAGGAGAGGTGTCTTACCTTTTATTCCTAGAGTGGTCACTGCTCGGAATATTCCATAACTAGTGACGACCGTACACAAGTATGATCCAGTGTGTGATCTTTGGACATAACTGATATGAAGAATACCATTTGCTGTACTAATGTCCCGGAGCACGTTACCTTCCAACTTGCGCCAGGTTATTTTCTTAAACGATTGACCTTGAACCCAACAATAAAAAGTTGCCGGCTTGTTTAGAAACACATACTGAGATTCTGGAGAAACAAATATTTTGGGGGGAACAACACATTCGCCTTTTGGTCCTTGAATACCAGTAAAGCCTCTGTTTCCTTTGTTTCCTTTAAATCCAACAGAGCCTTTTTCGCCTGGTGGGCCCATACGCCCAGTGTCTCCTTTTGCTCCACGGGAACCAACAGCTCCTTCTTCGCCTTTCTCTCCGTTGGATCCCTGCGACCCTGTAGGCCCTTGTTTTCCCCTGATGCCTTGAGTTCCCGTGAGGCCTTTAGGACCACGAGGGCCAGTTTTCCCAGGTGCTCCTTTTTCTCCCTTGTATCCAGGGTACCCAAGGGCACCTTTTTCTCCCTTGAGTCCCTGTTGACCTGTTTGACAGAGCTTATCAGCTGTGCTGCACACTTGTGTGAATTTCTTGTCGATTTCCTGGCGAATTTGCTGTAAAGATAATGCACCAGCTGTCGGGGCTATATTTCGTCTTTCTCGTAGATGCTGACCTGGAACGCTTTCTACGGTTTCTTGAAAATCTGTTAAGAAAAAAACAGGAACTCACCTTCTGAGCGTCAGATTTCACGCGACCTCTGATGACCATTGCGGTAAAAAAAAAACAGTTAATTGGACATCTGTCCTTGCCCACAGACTATAAATGTATGAACTACATACTATATACCAAATATTAAGTTTTAACGCCGTCGGACAAACATAATCATTTTAGATAAACATACCGTAGAGATGAAGATGAGGCGCGTATGGTATACCAAGTTGACTGAAACTTTAGGCGAAAACTTTTATTTAAATTTTATACAAACCCAGCTGAAACTAGTACCTTGGCATTAATTAAACCTTATGCATGAAAACGCTAGTCGTTGACCAAATTTAAAATGATGTGTGATTTTTCTCCTCGGCAACAATAAACAATTCCCCATGATACTTAGTTAATGGTTTAAAGCGATCTTTGGGCGAATTATTTTTTTGTAGACATTTAAAATTAACATAATGAAGTGTCAAGCGGTTAATCCTGATCGTAAGTGCTCCCGAGTGCTTGTGCTACGTCCTGTATATTCAAAAACAGTAGTTCTAGACTTACCCACGCTTGCATAAACTCTTGAATCTCCTGTCGTAGTTTTTCCCTCTGTCAGTAACATCTCCTTCACAATAGTCTGTACTTTCCTTTGCATTTCGTCTTCGATTCGCTGAATTCGCTTTACAAGTTTTGCTTCCATCACCTCTGCCTTCCTATGTACAACCTCTATCCTCACAAACATCAACCCAAAGAGGAACAACGACATAGCAAAGATCACCAATGATTCTCTTTTGGAGAACTTGGTGAAACATGATTTGGACCCTTCTTCCATTATGCTTGGTAATAGTAATTATTGCGCTGTGTTTGCGGCGCGAACGGAAATCAAGGTCTGGCAAGACTATCATTTGCGCAAGCTCTTAACACAAATATCGATTTCAAGAGGCTGTAAACAACTTATTAGTAGCTATATTAAGCTTCATGTGGTAGAAAAATCTTTTCACAGTTGCTGGCCCTGGCTGAAGCGCGCTTTTTTAGATCAAGCAGCTCACGTTTTTGACCCTCAGTGCCAAATGATGAGTCAGACAATAACATACAGTATGCCAAATTTAGCATTCTGATAAGCTTCGCTGAGACACTTAGATGCGTCGAAAACATTGCTGCGGGCATTTTCACCCATTTTATCCGAGATAAAGTATTATTCATGACCCGAAACTGATGTATGTGGCATTTCACTCTCTTGCGATTTACCTAAGCCATACATATTCTTTACCATTTACTTTAATTTTTTGTAGCCAACGATTCTACTACGCACGTCCTTTAATCAGCATTTCTTTTTTGGCCTTGTTTAATTTTTTTCTTCTTTCAGCAGTTTTGTTTCTTCCCTTAACACGTACACATGTTGGGCTACAATTGTAGCCTGCCAGGAAGCTCTCCATTTCATAAGGGAGTCGCGAAAAGTCATGCCTGAGCGTCACGTGACAGGAGACGCGGGAACGAGGGGAGAGCTTTGCTAGAAGCAGTGGTGAGGTTTTTAGGGCCACAAACCTTACACCCTACTCCGAAATCAGACTAATTTGCAGTAGCAACAAAGGAGAAAAAACACATTTCTTGAGAAAGAGGTGATAGATTCGTTACAGCCACGAAACTTTGGTAGTCTATGGCCTCTTGAAGACAGGGATGGCGTACTATCCCGGGGGGGGGTACTTTTGGAATTTCTGGGTGGGGATGTGCCCTGGAACCCTTAACCTATACCAGAGCTACGTAGTTCAGCTGAATTTTGGTACCCCATACTAGAGGAAACTCCCCAAATTCCCTCTATCCTAGAGTAGCTGTTTCCCTAGTCTAGATAAAATCTTCAACCAACTGATCAGTTTCCTGAAAAAATGATACCCTATTTTAGACCCAAACGCTCTGATTTATATACCCTATCCTAGAGTAAACTGCTTGAAAACGATACCCGTTACAGCGGCATTTACCTATATATGGCAGTACCCCTCTCCCCCCGGGCGCTATATACACTGAGTTACGGAAAGACTCATGGAGAGCAAGGCCACCTTAAAGAGGTTCATACGTGACATGCTGCTGTTATGATCACAAATGATGAAAGCTTACTGGTGGTCATTTAATAAGAACCTTTATTTATTACCTTTGGCGATAAGAATTACGGTAATATTACGATAAAAATTCAAAACACTACATATTATATATACATATCAAATTAAGTTAAGTTTAGCACCTCAAGGAATAAACAATTGTTTGTGGTAAACAAAGAACAGGGAATTTTAGCCTCGGTAGTAAACTAAAAGAGAAGGATGTCGTATTTATCGTCATGTCAAGTTCACGTGATAAAAAAAAATAAATCCTTTAAAGTGGTTTGATGGAGTTGTTTAGAACTTCCTAGCATGGGCTATCACCTTGCAAGAAGAGCCCATGGCCAAACTCGTCACAACAACTTGTAATCCAAAAATCGTTTTAAATGACCACAGCACTAGCCTGTGTAAAGAGGGGGGGAGGGTCTGTACACAGGCTACCACAGTACGAGAAAGTGCGAGTCTTTATCGTTGCCTTCGAACAATGACTAGCCTGCGAGCCGCAGACGTATTTTCGGTCGTCGCTTCTCTCCCTCCGAAAAAATTTTTGGATGCTCTCGCTGGCTAAACAATGACTTGTGCATGTGGACTTTGATCTTAGATCAAAGGATAATGATTCACTACAATCCTCCAATGCAGACGCGGAAGGGGAATATGTAAGATAAGATGACGGTTAGAAAAAATGCATTAAGTGACTAAAAACAGTTCCTTGTAAACCAAGAGAGAATGCCGTAAACCCGTTATCCGGTATTCGTCCCTCACTTCCGCATCACTTAAAATTAAGTACCAGTTTTACTCGATTAAACACCGCACAAAGTTAGAAGAATGCTCCATTTATTGGAGGATTTCAAGATAAAACTCCCGGCAGTAATGTACACCATTCAGCGGACAATTTTAAAGATTCAATCTCAGCAAAAGAGCGAGTCATTAGAGCAGTTTAAACGTGATCTATCTGTTTCGTTCAAATGATATTTAATGTCAGTGATTTTACAGAATAATACGATTTTGAAATAAACGCCACCCTTGAATAAACAACCCATCGGAAACGCTAAAAACCCAACAAGCGCCGAGGCGCTTAATCGAGTAGACGCTAAAGTCAATCCCATCAGGTGAGCAGGCGCACGATAACTGGCTGCCATTCAGATCTAGCCAAAATACTGATCCACAGCTGTTTTAAAGAAGAAACAAAGTACCATGGGCCTGATTCTTGAAAGTCCCGGGAGCAAGGCTCAATTAATACTATATTTTAAAGTCAAACTCTAAAGAATGCTAGTGTGGTTTTTCACCTCCTAACCAGCCTAATTTTCTTTTTCTTGATATTAAATGAATTCAAAAACACGGCAAACTTAAAACAGCCTTCTGGGCACTGCTATTATCGGCACCTACGAGAAACGGGTCCTCGTTATGACCTTAACACTACGGATATGTTATTGACCAATTCAAGGGTTGCCCGGCCGATATTGGCCAAATTTTATTAGAACCCGAATTGTAATTGATACATACAGTCATCTTCACCGATATGATCAAGCAATTTTTTTTTAGTCGTGGGAACAATGTAGGCAATCCCGAGGGGACTCACAAGACACTTTATTGCCGTTTTAAACTAAACAAAATAGTTCAGTTTGGATGTAAGACCTGCTAGATCCTACCCGGAAATAGTATAAGATATAAGGTTATTATTCGTCAATTTTCAGATGCAACGGAAGCCGTATTATTCCGAGTGGACAATTGAATGGCTAAATGCTTCTGGACATAACAACTAGATACGATTACCGCAACACTGAATAACATTTATTTAACAAAAAATAACTTCCTTGACTCCAAAAAATGCCCGTTTAGAATAAAGGCAAAAATCAGGTGGTAAAGTTTTTAAATAACCCTTGATTTAGGCTAAGTTTTTAAACCCTTAGAAAGTTACATTTATGGAAAATTTTAAGCCGTGGCCTTTTGCATTTTAAATGGCGGTGAATGGCTAAATGTTCCTAGGTTGAATAACATTTATAAAACAAAAACTTCTTTGACCGCACAAAATACTCGTTTGGAATAAAAGCAAAGATCTGGTGGGGAAGGTTTTTGATAACTCTTACATGATTATATATATCCCTCGAGATCCCGACCATAAAAAAGCATCCAGTCTGCCAATCGTTCGAAAGTTTCCTTTTGGAAGTAATTTTACGACCATGGCCTTCCGAATTCTTTATACCGGATCCAGTGTTTGCGGCGCGAACGGAAATTACGGTCTGGCAAGACTATCATTTGAGTAAGCTCTTAACACAAATATCGATTTCAAGAAGCTATAAACAATTTATTAGTAGCTATATTAAGGACAAGGTATGGGCATAACAAGTGTCAGTTTACTGCTAGAAGGTATCCTATTGAGACCTCTAAGATTAATGGCTTTTCCTGACCTTATCGGCGGTTGATAAGCAAATATAATGAAATGGACTTTATGTCGTGCAAAGCAAATCATTACATTTAGATGAAACGTTGCCAAATACAAGACATGACCCAAGACAGGTAATTAAAACAGCCAAGAGATCAAAGAAAAAGGAATTCCTTACATTGTTTGTTCAGCTCTTTGCTTCATCTGGTAAAAAAATGTTTTCACAGTTGCTGATCAGGGGCACCCAACGACGGTTTCCTCCCAAATAAACTGAAAACACTTTTTGAGGCTATCCAAAGTCCTTTTAGATCCCTAGAAGTGCATTCCAAGCGGGGATATAAAATTTGTAACTGTTCGGTCATCGTTAATAAAGGAACTTGAGTCTTTTCGAAATTACAAGAGCTTCAGTATTATTTTCCCGAAAATTTGAGAGGCAATTTAACTTATTGCCAAAGTGTCTGATTTCTCTTTCCATCAAATTTTTTAATCCGAAAATTTTAGGTTTGAATTTCTCTACGAAAAATAGCCTAACCTAGAGAGTGAATGTGAAAAGTTAAACTTAAGAATTCGAAGGGAATTTCAGTTATTAGATAAGCTTTGAAAATTCTGCATAAATGGAACGGCCATCTAGAACTTTTTAGCCGTCCTCAAGTAATAGAGAATTCTAGGTAATATTTGCTTCTCCGAACACATTTTACAGTAAACAGTTGTTGTTGGGTGCCCCTGGCTGATGCGCGCTTTCTTAGATTAAGCAGCTCACGTTTTTGACCTTCAGGCCAAATGATGAGTCAGACAAGGACAAACAGTATGCCAAATTTAGCTTCTGATAAGCTTCGCTGAGACAGTTAGCATTGCTTCGGGCATTTTCACCCATTTTATCCGAAATAAAAGTACTATTCATTGTCCGAAAATGACTACGTATGTGGCATTTCACTCTCTTGCGAGCCATACATTACTCTTTACCATTCACTTTTAATTTTTGTAGTCAATGATTCTAGTACGCACGTCTTTTAATCAGCTGGTTTGTGGCCCTGTTTATTCGTTTTCTTCTTTTTAGCAGTTTTGTTTCTTTCCTTAACACGTACACATGTTGGGCTAGGCTGCCAGCAAGCTCTCCATTTCATAGGAGAGTCGCGAAAAGTCATGCCTGAGCGTCACCTGACAGGAGACACAGGAAAGAGGGGAGAGCTTTGTTAGACGCAGTGGTGAGGTTTTAAGCCCACAAACCTTATACCCTACTCGGAAATCAGACTAATTCGCACTAACAACAAAGGAAAATGCAGAGTTCTTGAGAAAGAGGTAATATTCGTTACAGTCACGAAAGTTGGGTAGTCTATGCTCTATATCACTGAGTTACGGAAAGACTCATGGAGAGCAAGGCCATCTTTAAGAGGTTCATACGTGACTTCTTATTGTTTTGATCAGAAATGATGAAAGCTTACTGGTGCTAAACAAAGAACAGGGAATTTTACCCTCGGTAGTAAACTGAAAGAGAAGGATGTCGCATTGATCGTCATGTCAAGTTCATGGGATAAAAAGATAAATCCTTTTAAGTTGTTTGATGGGGTTATTTAGAACTGCCGACTGATGGGCTATCGCCTTGCAAGAAGAGCCCATGGCCAAACTCGTCACAACAACTTGTAAGCCAAAAATCGTTTTAAATCACCACAACACTGGCCTGTGTAAAGGGGTGCGGGGGGAGGGGGGGTCTGTACACAGGCTACCACTGCACAAGAATGAGCGGACTAGTCTTTATCGTTGCATCGAACAATGACTTGTCGACGTTAATCTTAGATCAAAGGATGATGATTCACTGACAATCCTACAATGCAGACGCGGAAGGGGAATATGTAAGATAAGATGACGGTTAGAAAAAAATGCATTAAGTGACTAAAAACAGTTCCTTGTAAAGCAAGAGAGAATACTGTAAACCCGTTATCCGGTATCCGTTCCTCACGTCCGCATCACTTAAAATTAGTACCGGTTTTACTCGATTAAACGCCGCACCCAGTTAGAAGAATGCTGCATTTATTCGAGGATTTCAAGATAAAACTCAGTAATGTGCACCATTCCGCGGACAATTTTAAAGATTCAATCTCAGCAAAAGAGCGAGACATTGGAACAATTTAAACGTGATCTGTCTGTTTCGTTCAAATGATACAGTATGTTGCCCAGTATCCGGACGGTACCAGTATCCGGACAATTAAAACAAAAACTCAATTTTTAAGGCGCCCTTTTCAGTTATCGGTAAACGAAGTATTTCGAATGAAAGCTGAACATTTCAGCTTTAAGATGAAGGTTTTTGGCGAGTTGAAAGCTTGCGAAACAGTCGCAGAAGACGCCGTTCTGTTCAGGTATATACACATTTCATGGCTAATATTTACGCTGTTTACTGCGCAGTAAAATTAGTGCTGCTCACAAAGGGTTGGTGATATGTCATATTTTCAAAGAAACGGTTTTATATTTAACGTGAAGATACTTAAAGAAGTCAGGTTCTCAGAAAGTTTATTAATTCTTCTTGAAATTCGATTTGTTTAGAATAACGGAGCCCAGAAACATTCACTAAGTATTGATGTCAAGTGCCCAGTATCCGGACAGTTTTTTCTTTGCTGTACAGAATCGATGAATTAGCCGTGTACATTATCCGGATAAGATTTATTTCATATCTATAACTATAATTAAAGCTTAGGATATATGATATAGTCGTAAAATGGAATTCTACTCAACTCCGTACGGAAATTTTCTTCACTGATTCCGACGCGACTTGATTTCGTGTGCGCCTCTTGTTTCGCGTGACTGCTTTTTACTGGGCTGCCTGTGCGCCCAGTCATAAAATGGGCTTTCGGTCTTCGGTGTCAAAAAGTGGTCTCCCGGGGGAGGGAAGACACGAGGGTCTGGTACCGAGAAACGATGTTCTCACAAATGGTTTCATATGAGTTTCTCTTGCACGAACCCTTGCACGGATACTTTTTGTACCTCGTCTGCGCTCCCCCTGAAAACCCACAAAGCGTTGCGAACCTGAAGAAGGCTATTTGCGTTGGTCGAAGCGATTCGATCATGGGAGTCACTCTATAATCTTTTTATTGTTCGAGTTTAAGGCAGTTAGATGATGTTGGCGCTGGGAAACTCAGAGAAATGCTCGCGTTGCATTCAAACCGACACGCTGTTCGCGGTAGGTTCACACTAAAAGATAACTGTGAGCGTCAGGTTTGGAACGCCGTGGCCGCTTCGTGAACTCAAAGAGAGAATTATCGGTCGATGTAGTACATGAGCAATTAAGAAGCACAATTTATGAGCAAGGTATTTCACCAGTTGACGACACTATGGCTGAAGACTTGATTGTAAGCCTTCGTAGTCAGTGAAGCGAACAACTCAGTTGCCGATGAATGGCACTACGCACGTCTATGAGCGAGGGACGTGACAATTTTGCCATGTTAGAAGACTGGCTTTTCCTTTAAATATTTCCTTCTATTTAATGCAACGCACGCCACTTTGGAGGTCTAAATTTCGGATACTGAGGATAAAGAAGACACGGACAAAAATAGGGACTCTGAGAATTTCGCGCACAACGCACAAGTTTAAAGCTTCACCGGAACATCCCATCCGGGAGCTTCACAGAGAGCGACTTGAGGAAAATAGGAGCTATTACTGACAAGGTTTGGTGACTGAGTAGAGCATACAAGTGTAGCCCACGTCGAGGTTTCAGGGGGTTTGCTTTTGTTTGTATTTGTATCTTGCTAAGCTTTTATCATTAAATTTGTACATGATCTTGTGATCACAATTCTGTGTTTTCGCCCATTCAGCAAGCACGCTATATTGATGTCAGCATTAGCGAGTTTCAGAAACATGCCTTTGAAAGTTTTTTAGCTCTCGTGATGTTTCTTGATATTTCTTCTACCATTTTATGAAGATGTTAACTGGAGTCACCGCAAAATGGAAACTTAAAAAAGCGTATAATCCATTTATCTCGAAACATAACACACATGACTTATACGACCTTTATTTTCGTAAAGGTGTTTTGAATACGAACGAACACAGTCAATGTGAGAGGCAAAAACAGCATTAATATAAATGAACCATAGGGTTTAAACTAATATAAGGGTCAATTATTGTGCGTTGAGATGAATCGCTTGAAAAGAGAGACTTCGCTTGAAGATGTGATCAGAAGTAAACAAAGGCATAATAGTGCGTCTCGTTCAGTCTTTTTAATATCCAAGGAGTCACTGTGAATAGTGTTTCCATATTGTTTAGCTGGCACAAAAACTTCGGACGAGTTATAAAGCGGCATAGTTATCTTCCATGAAGAAAAGTTCGTCTTGGGTGAGACAAACAGAACTGGAGCGAATTTTTAACTCGCATCGGTATCGGGTAAAAAATATGTTTCGATATGTTATCGATCGTTTCATCTATTTACATTGTTTGAAGTGCGTGCTGGTGAACGCAACATGCGAGCGAGAAGTCTTTAAACTTTTTTAGGTCTCAAAATGCAAAGGATTTTATTCCTTTAAGTTAGAGAAAAATACCATGAGGAAAAACTTAAAACTGAATATTTTTCTTCTTGTGGAAAAAATAGTGCGTTTTCTTGTAGACTGTGGACAGCAAATTAGGATCGCACTTTTCACAAACATGCGAATTCCGAAGTTCAGAAGCCAACCGACGATTGCGTTTTTCGCTGCTGTCAATCATCTTAACGGACCTCTTAAGAAACAAAACTCTACATCACGGGTTCAAAAGGTCATGGTTTGTGATTTGTGGATTTCGATCCGTTTTGTGTGTTTCTCTGTTTCAAGGTTCGTTGTTTTTGATCGTAATTATGATTGACGGCAGCGATAAACACAATTGTGAAGGTGGCTTTTGAACTTTAGAGTTCGCATGTTTGTGAAAAGCGCAGTAAAGTCTCCGTGCAGTCAGTGAGGCCCCTGGATCAGGCGGGATCAATGGGCCGTTAACTGTCTGTTTTAGTATACTTCTGGTTTTCATATAATACAATATTTCTGTCTAGTGTAAATCAGCTCATTATACTCATTATACAAGTCCTAGGGCTAATAAGACGGTCTGTTGGAACAGCTAATACAACAACTTTTTCATTGCTTTACAAAACATTGGTCAGACCACTTCTAGAGTATGCTGCTCCAGTCTGGAACCCATATCTTGTCAAAGATATTCATGCAATAGAGAGCGTGCAAAGACGCGCGTCAAGATTAGCTCTTAGGCAAAAAAGAGGTGATATGTCTTATGAAGAGCGTTGTGACTCGTTACATTGGCCATCTTTGTCCAGTCGTAGGACATATTCCTCTCTTGTTGAATGTTATAAGATCGTGTTTGGCTTATCACACTTGGATTTTGAGGAATTCTTTCAATTCGCAAAAGTCAAATCCACTAGGGCAAATCACTCGTATAAGCTTTATTGTAAATTATCTAGAATCAACTGTTTTAAATATTCTTTTTTTAACAATGTAATTAGTTACTGGAACAATTTACCTAGTAATGTTGTTGAAGCCGGTTCCCTTGAACTTTTTAAATGTAAACTCAAATCCTTTTTAAAGTTGTAATTTTTATTGTAATTTTTATTGTAATGTTTATTGTTTGTTGTTTTTAGGAGAGTTTTATTCATAGGGTTAACCTCTAGACTCTCCCTTTCAAATTCATGTGGTCATTATGAGTTTGAATAAACATGTATGTTATGTTATACTCGTAGAACGACAACAATTTTTGGAATTTCCAGTTACGTCACGTTATACTGTCACGCTATATTTTGGGGCACAGAGGGATTAGGGGAGGGGTACGTGGAAATAATGCAAATTGTTTCCTGCTTAGAATTAATGGCTAACTTGTCTATTTTTATTCATAGCGGTGGAATTTAAAAGTTATTATACAGCCCCCACTTAAAAATGGTACTCTTTTTTTTGGATTACGAAAGTCTTTCAAAAGGGTACAATGTTTTGAATGAGTTTATGTTTCAGTCTCACATGAGGTTCTGTCGCATGCAATGGTTGCCGACAAGGTTTTATGGTAGCCTGAGTGTGTATAGCCGCCCCCTCCCCTCAAAAAAAATAGCCCCTTGGTAGCCCAGTTAAAAATCGCCTTTCGGTGATTCTTGTTCTATATATAACCGAAAGCGTCGGAGTTGAACCTGGAATTCTCATACTTTTCCCAGTTGTGACTGCTAGAATGGGGTTGCAACGGTCTGAAAAATGTGACAAAGGGCTTGAGAGATGTGAAAGAAGGAGGAATTAGTGCTAGAAAAGCAGGCTTATTGTGGGGTCTGTAGGGACTGAGCATGAAGATATCAACACTGCAGGTCAGACTAAATAGGAGAGTGACCTTTGACCGTCGCATTGAGGTCCCTTCGCCAAGCTTTTTTTTTTAAATAAAAAATGAAGAAAAAAATTCGTTTGCAGATTGGGTAATTGAGCTAGCAAACCCCGGCTTCGGCATGTCCACGGACGCCTTCCTTAAATCAGTGAAAAAGTTCCTAGACAAGGAAGTAAGAATTATGCTATTAAACAACCGCTCGCGTTCCCCACCATACCCCAGTCATTTGTTACCTTTTATTTCACGATGCTAGGTTATATTTTTGGAATCGATTGCGAGACTACTGTAGGAGACTAGTGCAGGAGAAGCTTATAAGTCGCTTGCCTGTCGAAATTTATGTACAATTACGTTATTATTGTTGTGTCCAGATACTGGGCCAGCTGTCCGGATACTGGGCAACATGGGAGCTCTGCAAAAATATTAATTTCGCAATGGAACCAGAGGCAAAAAAGTTAAACTGTCTTTTGTCATATTAAGGACTAAATAGATTTTCTCTGGGCCAAATTTCAGAGCTCTTGCGACCAACAAAGGAAAGTTATTGCAATGTTAAACTGAAGTGTCCGGATACTGGGCAACATACTGTATTTAATGTCAGTGATTTTACAAAATAATATGATTTTCAAATAAACGCCACCCTTGAATAAACGCTTCATAGGAAACGCTAAAAGCCCAATAAGCGCCGCGGCGCTTAATCGAGTAGACGCGAAAGTCAATCCTTATGCGCACGATAACAAGCTGCCATTCAGATCTAACCAAAATACTGATCCATAGCTGTTTTAAGGAAGAAACAAAGTACCATGGGACTGATTCTTGAAAGTCCCCGGAGCAGGGCTCAATTAATCCTATATTTTTAAGTCAAAATCTAAAGAATGCTAGTATGGTGTTTTACTTCGAACCAGCCTAATTTTCTTTTTCTTCATATTAAATGAATTCAAAAACACTGCAAACTTAAAACAGCCTTCTGGGCACTGTTATAAGCGGGACCTTCGAGAAACGGGTCCTCGTTATGACCATAACACTACAGGATACGTTATTGACCAATTCAAGGGTTGCCCGGCCGATATTGGCCAAATTTTATTAGAATCCGAATTGCAATTGATACATACAGTCATCTTCACCGATATGATCAAGGAATTTTTTCTTACTTGTGGGAACAATGTAGGCAATCCCAAGGGGACTCACAAGACACTTTATTGCCGTTTTATACTAAACAAAATAGTTCAGTTTGGATGTAACACCTGCTAGATTCTACCCGGAAATAGTATAAGATATAAGGTTATTATTCAGCAGTTTTCAGATGCAACGGAAGCCGTATTATTTTGAGTGGACAAATTGAATATCTAAATGTTTCTGGACATAACAACTAAATACGATTACCGCAACACAGAATAACATTTATTTAACAAAAAATAACTTCCTTGACTCCAAACAATGCACCTTAGAATAAAGGCAAAAATCAGGTGGTAAAGTTTTTAAACAACTCTTGACTGATTTAAGCTACCCTCGATACCCCGAGCGTAAAATGTACTAAGTTTTTAAACCCTTAGAAAGTTACATTTATGGAAAAATTTTAAGCCGTGGCCTTTATTTTAAATGGAGGTGAAAGGCTAAATGTTTCTAGGTTGAATGACATTTATAAAACAAAAACTTCTTTGACCACAAAAAATACTCGTTTGGAATAAAAGCAAAGATGTGGTGGGGAAGGTTTTTGATAACCCTTACATAATTTAAGCTATATATATATATATATCCCTCGAGATCCCGACCATAAAAAAGCATCCAGTCTGCCAATCCTTCGAAAGTTGCATTTAGGAAGTAATTTTAAGACCATGGCCTTCCGGATTCATGATACCGGATCAAGTGTTTGCCGCGCGAACGGAAATCAAGGTCGACTATCATTTGAGTAAGCTCTTAACACAACTATCGATTTCAAGAAGCTGTAAACAATTTATTAGTAGCTATATTAAGGACAAGGTATGGGCATAACAAGTGTCAGTTTACTGCTAGAAGGTATCCTATTGAGACCTCTAAGATTAACGGCTTGTGCTGACCCTGTCGGCGGTTGATAAGCAAATATAATGAAATGGGCTTTATACCGTGCAAAGCAAATCATTACATTTAGATGAAACACTGCCAAATCGAGAACAACCGAGAGATCAAAGAAAATGGAATTCCTTGCATTGTTTGTTCACCTCTTTGCTTCATCTGGTAGAAAAATGTTTTCACAGTTGCTGATCAGGGGCACCCAACGATGGTTTCCTCCCAAATAAACTGAAAACTCTTTTTGAGGCTATCCAAAGTCCTTTTAGATCTCTAGAAGTGCATTCCAAGCGGGGATATAAAATTTGTAACTGTTCGGTCATCCTTAATAAGGAAACTTGAGTCTTTTCGAAATTACAAGGGCTTCAGTATTATTTTCCCGAAAATTTTAGGGGCAATTTAACTTATTGCCAAAGTGTCTGATTTCTCTTTCCATCAAATTTTTTAATCCGAAAATTTTAGGTTTGAATTTCTCTACGAAAAATAGCCTAACCTAGGGAGTGAAATGTGAAAAATTAAACTTCAGAATTCGAAGGGAATTTCAGTTATTAGATAAGCTTTGAAAATTCTGCATAAATGGAACGGCCATCTAGTACTTTTTAGCCGTCCTCAAGTAATAGAAAATCCTAGGTAATATTTGCTTCTCCGAACACATATTTTACAGAAAACAGTTGTTGGGTGCCCCTGGCTGATGCGCGCTTTCTTAGATCAAGCAGCTCACGTTTTTGACCTTCAGGGCCAAATGATGAATCAGACAAGGACAAACAGTATTCCAAATTTAGCATTCTGATAAGCTTCGCTGAGACGCTTAGCATTGCTTCGGGCATTTTCACCCATGTTATCCGAAATAAAAGTACTATTCATTGTCCGAAAATGACTACGTATGCCGGCATTTCACTCTCTTGCGAGCCATACATTACTCTTACCATTCACTTTTAATTTTTGTAGAGCGGTCAACGATTCTAGTACGCACGTCCTTTAATCAGCTGGTTGGTGGCCCTGTTTATTCGTTTTCTTTTTTTTTAGCAGTTTTGTTTCTTTCCTTAACACGTACACATGTTGGGCTAGCCTGCCAGCAAGCTCTCCATTTCATAGGAGAGTCGCGAAAAGTCATGCCTGAACGTCACCTGACAGGAGACACGGGAACGAGGGGAGAACCAGTAGTGAGGTTTTTAAGCCCACAAACCTTACACCCTACTCGGAAATCTGACTAATTCGCACTAGCTACAAAGGAAAAAACACAGTTCTTGAGAAACAGGAAATATTCGTTGCGGTCACGAAAATTTGAGTCTATGACCTCTCAAACACAGGGATGGCGCCCTACCACTGAGCTATAACGGAAAGACTAATGGAGAGCAAGGCCATCTTTAACAGGTTCATATGCCTGTGTGACATGCTGCTGTTATGATCAGAAATAATGAAACAAAGAACAGGGAATTTTAGCCTCGGTAGTAAACTGAAAGAGAAGGATGTCGCATTGATCGTCATGTCAAGATCATGGGATAAAAAATAAATCCTTTGAAGTGGTTTGATGGAGTTATTTAGAACTGCCGATCATGGGTTATCGCCTTGCAAGAAGAGCCCATGGCCAAACTCGTCACAACAACTTGTAAGCCAAAAATCGTTTTAAATCACCAAAGCACGAGAACGCGCGGACTAGTCTTTATCGTTGCCTTCGAACAATGACTTGTGGACTTTAATCTTAGATCAAAGGATGATGATTCACTACAATCCTACAATGAAGACGCGGAAGGGAAATGTGTAAGATAAGACGACGGTTAGGAAAAATGCATTAAGTGACTAAAAACAGTTCCTTGTAAACCAAGAGAGCATACCGTAAACCCCAGTTATCCGGTATCCGTCCCTCACTTCCGCATCACTTAAAATTAAGTACCGGTTTTACTCGATTAAACGCCGCATCCAGTTAGAAGAATGCTGCATTTATTAGAGGATTTTCAGGAAAAACTCGTTAATCTACACCATTTAGCAGACAATTTTAAAGATTCAATCTCAGCAAGAGCAAGACATTAGAGCAGTTTTAATTAAACATGATCTATCTGTTTCGTTCAAATGATATTCACAAACTTATGTCAGTGATTTTATAAAATAATATGACTTTGAAATAAACGCCGCCCGTGAATAAACGCCACATCAGAAACGCTAAAAAGCCAATAAGCGCCTCGGCGTTTAATCGAGTAAACGCGAAAGTCAATCCCATCAGGTGAGCCAATATACTGATCCACAGCTGTTTTGAGGAAGAAACAAAGTACCAAGGGCCTGATTCTTGAAAGTCGTCAAGGCTCAATCTTATATTTTAAAGTCAAAATCTAAAGAATGCTAGTGTGGTTTTTTACCTCCTAACCAGCCTAATTTTCTCTTTCTTGATATTGAATGAATTCAAAAACACGGCAAACTTAAAACAGCCTTCTGGGCACTTTTATTATAGTGACCGGTCGAGAAACGGGTCTTGGGTATGACAATAACACTACGAATACATTAGCTTATTAGATTTTTTATTTTTATTAGAATAAATTGTAATTGATACATACAGTCACCCTCACTGATAATCAGGAAATTTGTTTCTTGTGGGAACAATATAGGCAATCCCGAGAGGACTCGCAAGACAATTTTTGTCGTTTTATACTAAACATAGTTCAGACTGGTTTTAACACCTGCTAGATCCTAGCCGGAAGGAGTATAAGATATAAGGTTATTATTCGGCAGTTTCAGGTGCAACGGAAGTATTATTTCGGTTGTCAAGTGAATGGCTAAATGCTTCTTGACATAACTGACTAGATACGATTACCACGACACTGAATAACAACTTCCTTGACTCCTAAAAATGCTCTTTTAGAATAATGAATGAAGTCTTCATTTATTGAAGAAAAAAATAGCACCCACAAGCATACGTGTGAGTTAACAACAATCGCGTAATAATATAAACAAAAATTAAAGATATAAATATAAAATTAAAAAGACATCTATAGATAAAACATCGCTTGAACCTTTCAGTCCTAACAAGCGGCAAGATGTAATTGTGACCCCTGTCTCGTAATTTCCGCATGCGCTTCATAGGGCGGGAGAAGATCATTTAAACAGTGACTGTCAGTGGCGTACGGTCTCATAGTTCCTAATCTCTTTCACGTATAAAATCAGTTATGGCAGTGTACAGAGCAGTATAGCCATACTTTTATTGCACGCTTACAAAACCTATTGAGAATGGTATTTGCTACCACAGGCGCAACGACCCAGACTTCAATAGCATACCGTAAAATTCCCAAATATAAGTCCCCCAAGCGGGTAACGCAAAAAATCCTCCGTTAAATCACTCCTCCAAATATAAGCCCCCCGGGGGCTTGTACTTGGAAAATTACCCTCAAATACAAAGTAAAGCAAAGCAAAAACGGTAAATTTACTTCCAATTATAAGGCTATAGCCCAATCGATTAAGAAACGCAAATTTTCCTCCGTAAATAAGCCCCTCCGAATATAACCCCCTCCAAAAATAAGCCTCCCAAAATGGGCCTTTGAAAAATATAAGCCCCGGGGCTTATTTTCGGAATTTTAAGGTAACTGAACAAAGACATAGTAAGCCTATCAAATAGCAGTATAAATCGAAATGCGTGTCCCTTTTGCATGGCTGCTCGTTAAATGTTACCGGCTGCCAATGTTATTTCCCCTTCCTCTCAATATCCTTCATGGGTGCTGGGATTGCTTTCTTAGTATTTCCTCTAACCAGCATTTCCCACTTTTTTTAGGGTCAGGGTCATTCGATTCTCAATAGACCAGCGTTGAATATTTTTCACCTCGACCAAAGATATAAAGTGGTAAAGCTTTTAAATACCTCTTGTCTGAGGCTATTCCTCGATATCCCGAAAGTAAAATGTAATAAGTTTTTAAATCCTTAGAAAGTTATATTTATGAAAAATTTTTAACCTTTGCCCTCTGCATTTTAAATGCAGGTGAATGGCTAAATGTTTCTAGGCCGAAAGACATTTACAAAGCAATAACTTATTCGACCACAAAAAAATACTCGTTTTGAATAAAAGCAAGAAAAGGAAAGTTTTTTGATAACTCTTGAATTAAGCTATCCCTCGATATCCCGACCGTAAAAAGTATCCAGTCTGCCGATTCTCCGAAAGTTACATTTAGGAAGTAATTTTAATCCACGGCCTTCCGCATTCTTGATAGATCCTTAAAGCATTGCTGTTCAAATAATACTGACTCGGTGTTCGACGTTCTCTTCAGCGTTAGATTTTTAAGGTAAAACCCTTTTATTAAAAATAAATATTGGGATCTAATTCAGCCAGTTTAAATTTGGCACCCTTGATTAGCTATAAGACACTGGCTCTCATAGCAGTTAGGCTACGTGATTCAGAGACGGTAGTAACGTTTAAAACACAAAGTTTCTTCCGTTTATTTTACTACTTAAACTGCTTGGACCCTTTTGCTGAAACTTATTTCCCCTTTTGCTGAAGCTTCAGCTCATTCATCCTCATCTGGGGCTCTTAAATTTCAGCCTGAGATCAAATATATACAGAGTCCTAAAACCAAACCCGTAAACTTAACTCAACACGAACCAGGATGGAACAAGCAAAATCGCGATCCAATGGCCTATTGGCCATGGGGTTGTTAGTGAACCTCATACTGACTCTCGCTTCAGTTGGAGTTGTTATTTACAAAGTACGAGTTTTGGAGGAACAGGTGTTTCAGCTTCAGTCAAGGCAGCCGGTGACATTGCAGGCTGAAACTATCGACAGTGGAGATTATGAAACATCAAATCGAATGAAAAGATCTTCTGAGTCTGTTAGTGGGTCCAAGAGCTGCGTCAGCTGCCACAATGCTTGTGTCAAACTGTTTGGTTTAGGAACGTCAGCTAAGGTAAGAAGAAATGACCCATAATCATGAAGAAGAGGGTATTTTAGATGCACCGTTACACTATTTTCTCTATCTCTCATTCTTTTGAAGTGTAGTTTTTTTCTTGTGAAAACAAAAAGGGGACGAATGTTGATGATGATGATGGTGATGATGAACATAAGGGTCCTTCTTGAAAATCATTTTAAAATCAATATATTCTATAATTGTTACTGGTCTACGCAGCCACGTTTCTTTTTCCCTATTTGCGTTGTTCTGTCTTTTTTATCTATCATTTTTTTTTGGTTCATTTTTAGATAAGGATTTTTCAATCCTTCCTGTAGTAGGAAGGGATCGGTGCCCTATCCGACAGCTCTCTGATGAAGAAAAACAGGTGCATCACCTACGACGCAAAATCCATCTCAGTAATTCAAAAAATCTTTTTGTAAACAATGGGATTATTAATGTCCGGGCGCTAAGATAATTCTTTGATTCCTGTACTAGCAACCTGACATCAGTACAGCACACTCTGAGTTATGCATTTCCTCAATTAACCCTGATTCAGCAAAAGCCACTGATATATAATCAGGGTCAATTAGTTTGTTATCGCTATTTCTTGAACCGACTTTATTGAACAGTGCTTCTAAACGTGCATCACACAGCGCAAGTAAAGGACCTTTTTCTTCTCAGAACTAAGGAAATATCAAAGAAGCTTCTAACAGATTTATTTATTTCCTTCCCTTCTTTTTTATTTATTTTTTTTATTTTTATCTTTTTTTTTTTGACAAAAAGACAAAAGTGCAGTAGTTCCGCGCATAAAATCTCTCCACGTAGCAATATAATATTAAAACTAAAAATTAGTAAGGGCTTGTCACTGATTAATTCGTTGGTTTAAGGTGAACGAGGGCCGCAAGGAAAACAGGGACCTCGAGGCAAGCGCGGCAAGCAAGGTGAAGCAGGAAAAGCTGGTAAACAAGGACCACCTGGCGGAAGAGGCCCCCGAGGACCCAAAGGAAGACCTAGAAAGGCTTTTTCAGGAAACACATCTAAACTGGTTGAAGATATAGGTATCTATATACTTAAGATGTACGACGGGGC
This sequence comes from Porites lobata, assembly GCA_942486035.1. Classification (NCBI taxonomy): domain Eukaryota; kingdom Metazoa; phylum Cnidaria; class Anthozoa; order Scleractinia; family Poritidae; genus Porites; species Porites lobata. Next base: position 1,516,423 of record CALNXK010000038.1, on the reverse strand, counting down.
AAGACCAAAATTTCCTGGCAATTGACTTGACAGTTAACTGTTTCTCACGAAAAAAATAATAATGGCCTGAAAATGGGGCGAGAACAGAATATCACCATATTTCCTTTCTGTTTTGCTAACTTCAAGATTTTCAAAAAACTCTTACCCACTTGAACTTTCATTCAGAGTATGGGAGTAGCGATGATCAAGCACACGGCAGTAGTGAATGTTAAATCCCTCAGATCACGCAAATGTTCTGCAGTGTTAGGTAGAGTAATTGGGTGAATTCACTTTTCTCTTGTTTTCGCATGATCAAATTGAGGAAGGAAAACGGAAGGGAGGTCGTCTAGTGATCATTATTTATCATTCCCGTGGCACTGATCTCTTCGGCGTAGAAATACAGCCAGCCGTGCCCAAGAGGGTCGTGGGGTCGTAGGGTCGTTTAGAGTGTTGTAGGTCGTCTAACACAGCTTTCCTTTGGAAACTGACTGGGCAATGAACGGACTTGCAAAGGACAAGAAGGAACATGGTAATTTACCGCCACCCGGTTTTGAAAGTAACACTGAAATATAATCTTGAAATAGACTACTAAGTGCCGTTATTATTGCACGGAATCTAATTCCCGTGGCTGGTTTAAATACCCAGATTTGCCCAAGATCAACACGGGACCTCCTTCCAGCTTAACTACAAGAGAAGGAAACAACGCTTCCCTTCCATGCTCCGCCAATGGCATCCCTAAACCGACGATCACGTGGTATAAGAACGGTGAAGCGCTTGACGGTTCTAAATATGATGCAGATTCAGGAATGTTGACCCTTAACGACATTCAGTTTGCTGATCATGGTGTGTACAAATGCGAGGCGAGGAATTTCCTGGGGTTTGATTCAGCAACTGTGGAATTAGTTGTCGAAGGTAGGTGTTTAACCTTAATGAAGCCGTAATATTAGCCAGTTCTTAAACGTAGGGGAGATTTCTGGGATCAGTTCACAAACGGTTAGTCCTTTTTTGGATGTGTAAATGTATCTATGTTGTTGTTTGTTTGTTGTGCATTCTGTTCTTATTTCTAAGCAGCGTGTGGTAGTTAACTCCTTTTGTTTCAAAAAGTGTCGATAGAAATACTGGGCCAATTTTTTGTCTGGGGGGGGAAGGGGCGGGGGGGGGGCGGTAAACCATTTGCCCAAAAAATTCTTGCAAGTTGCCCAAATGTTTACAAAACAGTCGAACAGAAACGAGGGCCATACGATGCAACAACATAGGCCGTACTGGCATATGAAAGTGGCTCGATATAGTTTTTCAGGGTCAATACCTGCGAAGTTTGAGCGTAGTTTACGCAACCATAAACAAACATTTGGAAAAATTGCCACCACAGTTGTTTTAGATTTTGTTTTGTTATGATCCGGGTTGCAATAACATCGGAGTTGTCATAGCAACGAAATGACGCCATTACCTATTATACTTACGGCAACATTTCTCACTGGGAACTGTTCTTCCAAAATCGTTCACGGGAGCATTTTCCTCCAATAGTCGCTTCGATGTTCGTGAAGTTAAAACGGAATCTGTATAAGAGCGTTGCGGAGATATTTTGGGATAAAGTTTAAATCGTTAGAAATACGGTAAAAAAGGAAAATCTTGATGTTTGGCCGTTATCTGTAGAAAACGAAGCGCTTTTGACATGCAATTTCACCTCATAGTAGTTTCAATCTTTTTAAAAACGTGGGTGAAAGATCATGGAGATAGCTCTGGCCAATTGCTACAAAAAATGATTTGAAAAAACTGCTACAAAAAATGATGGCGCTCTTGTTAGCGGTTTTGTAAACATTTCGGTCTACTTTAACAAATTAGTGAATAATTTTTAAACCACTCGATAGATTTTTTTTTTAAAAAAATTAAGATTCTTCGCGTAATTCAAACTGAGAATTAGTCAGCCACTTCTTCACTTTCAGACCCATTGCTGATGCTATCTGCCATACATTGTTCTACGAGCAGAGATGATTCTAGAAAGTTAGGCGGAAGTCTATTCTAATGAATTCACGACTGGAAATAGTACATTGCAGTACAGTGCCCAACAATAAAAAAAATCAGCACGTGATACCCTTCCCTTATAACCAGAAACCCATTACGTGCTAGGCAACCACTGTCTCGTGTGAATGTAACAGTACTGGATTATTACGCCAACTTCAGGTTAAAATAGAAAATATTTCTCTCTTCAAAATAATGATTTGAAAAACACGGAAACGTCTTTAAAAAAAACTGGCTTTGCCCAAATGTTCTCTTGCTGTTCAAAAACTCTGAGAAAAAAAAATAGAAAAGGCGCAAAAAATCTTGTTCACATTTTAACGATTAAAGCAATTTTAATGATTGTCAATGTTAAACGAGCGTATGTACAGTGTATACAGATACGACTTATTTTAAAGGATTTAAACTTAAGAACCACTTCAAAAAAGACATAAACGTGTTTCGGCTGTTCAAGAAAATAGTGGTATTTAATCAAGTCAGGCATGAACTAAATGTCCTTTCTTAAAAACCCCTCCGCTATTTCTTTAACATGACTTAAACAATTTTGCAGTGCCACCACGCTTTGTAGAGACACCGGAGGTATATCACATGGGATACGAGACTTGGGATAGCACTATATCATGCAATATCTTTGGATATCCTCCGCCGGTAATAAGATGGACCCGAGCATTCAGGCCATTGCCTATCGGCCGTCACGTGATTACTGGAAAAGACCTTATTATAAAGGATACCGAGAAGATAGACAGAGGACCAATCATGTGCCGAGGCGATAACAGACTTGGTCACGTGTACGCAATGATTGTGCTTGTGGTGAAGCCTGTTGGTAAGGAATAAGATCTTAAAAAGCCCCCTATTCTTTCCTATTTTGCATTAAAAAGTGTAAGGAATAGTAAACGGGAGATCAGAAGTTATCTTTTTCGAGCAAGAACCTAAAAATATTTTCCCCAACAGTGACGGTTATCAATATCTGCTTCAACGTCACATGGCAGTTAACAATAGTACTGTTTCGCGAGTTAATTCTCTGCGCGAGGTATTATGAGAGACCTACCATTGCATGTTAACCACGAGTTTGTTTTCTTATTCTTTGGCGATTTTTAATTCTGATTTCTAGTCAATCCTGTTATCACTACTGCACCACCCTCATTCATCGCAGTTACAAAGCTTCACGATACAGTTACCATGATATGTGCTGCCCAGGGGTCCCCCGTCCCCACTCTGGAGTGGCGAAAGGATGGAGTAGTGATTTCTACCAATACAACATCAACGACGGTAGAAGAAGTAAATGGAGAGCTTGTTATTCCTCGATTTAGCCCAGCTGATCAAGGCGTCTACACATGTTTCTTTAAAAACTACGACAATGGAACTGCTGAAACCTCAGCCACTGCAGGTCTAAAACAATTATTAAATAAGTAATCGAAAGTAACGGAGGTGTTTAAACTAACAGGTTTATTGGTCCCTAAAAGACTTCGACTCCGATCGCAATCATAAAGGTTTATTAGGTGTTGCTAAATGAGCCTGCTGTAAATTTTTCAGCAGTCTTGATATGTTAATGTTTAATATAACATATTAAGTCAAATTATAATACATATTACTACATAATTATATTGCCTAAAGAAACTGTCTAATTTTTAATTTAGAACTGGTTGGCTGTGGAGATCCTGGTGTGCCTGTGCATGGCTATAAGATTGGAGAGAATTACTGGGGAGGACAAATGGTCAAATATACATGTGACCCAGGTTACTTCTTAGAGGGACCTACAAACAGAATGTGCCTGGAAAATGGAAATTGGAGCGACGTCGTCCCAAAATGTAATGAAATGGAGTCCAGTTTTATTGCCTATTCACTTCTCTTTTATTACCTCTTTTACTTAAATATTCAAAAACTGATCATTGAGAACCTGCTCATCAGGGGCGGATCTAGGGGGAGGGTGCAGGGGGTGCGCCCCCCTGAGATGACCCGTGGTTTTCTAATACAACTGGTATTCTGCAAAAAAAAAAACTATGAGGTTTATTGGTGTTGGAGTAGAGCAAGAGACGAGAGTACCCCCTCCTAAAAAAAATCCTGGATCCGCCCCTGCTCATGATCTGTGGAAAAGAGATCGAGCCGTGAACTATGGCGACAAATGCAAATAAATTGTCCACGATCTTTATGATTGCTTTTCACTGCTGCTGATGGAGAAATAAGCTGAGCGCTTTTACTCTTGCATTTATTAAACGTTTCATAAAGACAGTGCCGGTATATGTACATATGTTTACTTCGTACGTTTATAATGAGTTTGTGTTTCTCAGGCCACCGCTTGTGCAATGAGCCTTCTCCAGTTGAAAATGGTTACATTATAGCAACTGAATTCTGGGAAGGAAAAAACATAACCTACAAATGCAATGGAGGTTATTGGCTGAGAGGACCGCCGGTCAGGGTTTGTAATGCCACAACCGGAAACTGGACCATGGAAGCACCAATTTGTGAAGGTAGATTTGATTCTGGGAAAAGCTGAATCACGCTACTAGTTGATTACGCCGCGCAACTGTTCTAAGACGTTTTTCAGTACAGTGGAAGACTATTAAGGAAGTCAAAGCTCTCTCTTTTCTATTGTTCAAAAGTAACAAAAATTAAAACAATTAAAACACAAAAATAAAACAAAACAGCAAGGCAGGCAGGTTTTTTTTTCTCACAGCATGATTTGAAGGGAAAGATAACTATAATAGCGAGAGAGAACACGGGTCAGGTGGTTTTGTCAAATGTATAAAAAGCACGATGATTTTTTACAGCATCTTGCTGCAAACATATTAACTGAAATCTGGAAAAACCGTCAAAGTACTTTAAGCGACTTGGATTAATTTTTGTCTTTCAGAAGATTTTATATGAGAGAAAACTTTAACCCCTTCTGTGACATTAAACTGTGCAATATTTTAGTTTATGACACCCCAGCTTCTTTACTATGCAAAGTTATCTATATAAGCAATGGCTAGTTTCAAATATCTTATATAGTTTGCTATAAAATCAAAAGCTCAAGTTTTGTCAAAAATTTATCAATTTTACAGGGCCAGAGTTTGAACCATCAAAAATCCTCCTCAACAAAACCAGGTACTGGGAACTGCTGAAGAGGTGGTTAGAGCCCGTATCTACATTACCCACTAAATGGAAGCTCTGCTACCGAGCTACGGACCATGGATGGAGATCCAGCACATTCCACGCAAAATGCAATGGCATGGGTCCCTCAGTGACCTTTATAAGGGTGGGAGAGTATATCTTTGGGGGATACACTGACCGAAACTGGCGTAAGTATTCTATTACCATCATTTTTTGTGTGTGTTCTTTATTGCAACTACCCTGGGTACCAGAGGTTTAATTCTCTCGCGTGCGGCGAGAATTTTTGGTGTTGACCAAAGGCCAACACACCGTAGGCCGAAGCCACGAGCGGCGAAGCCGCGAGAAAAAACGCGCGCTGGTCCGCCTATAAAGACTCGACAGAAACTGGAAACCGCGCCAAAAAAGTCTCTGGCACCCAGGGTATAATGCAACAGAAATCAGTAAAATTCAAGAAACGGTTTTTAACTGTTGCCGGCGTACTGAAGAAACAGCAGAGTTTTATTTTAATATAGCAAAAAATGTTTTTCCTCGCTATTATAGTCTTGTTAGCAAAGAGAAGGCGCTACCTTGATGGACGTTTGATAGTATGTTTGAAGAGAAGATCAAAATTTAGAAAGAGACACACACCTCACGCACTATACCGGTGTGGCCAGTTCATTACTATTGTGAAGAATTTTGAACGTTATTTTTAAGAGCTGTGTCTTATGTGCATCAATTTGGAAAAATTAGCATATAACGTCAAAACAGTAAATGTAACGCGAATTTTTGGCCGGTTAGTTGGCTAGATTTCTCTTGAAATTTCAAGGTGGTGGAGTAAATCAATCTTAATGAAAGTTTCAGACGTTGTTATATATACATAATGAAGATCATGTGACGAGGTTTAAAAAGAATTATGTCAAGCTGTTTTAGAGATAATACAGAAAAGCGCTAAAAGTCAAAATTTAGAATAAAGTTGTACTTAGACAGGTTGTGAGAAAACAGGTTAGTTTTCAGAATTGGAAGAAAGAAAATACACCAAAATTCCCAGCATCGAAATATGATATTACGCAACCTTTTGAAGCTACCTAACCTAAGTACCTAAGTATCTAGAACTTTTTATTAAACATTTTATCACGGCTATTGAAAATATAAGGTTTGAAATATATTTTCGTTGTACTTCAATTCAAACACACAGAAATCGAATTTTTTACTTCTCACGGAGGTTTGCTAAACACCACACTTTTCAGGCATCCTACTAAGATGAACAGTTGCAACATATAGTAAGATATTTCGGGCAAAAAGAATTTGCTGTCTGTCCAATTTGAATTAGCCTTGTAAGGTGTGATACTTACACAGATGACCTTGTTTTGGAGGTCAGAGCTGACCTTGGTTTATTTCTCCTGTTTGGGTTTTTTAACCAGCTTTCTAACGTCTTACAGATCGCAGCTGTGTTTAAGGTAACCACACGGAGTTTGCCACTCCTTATCGGGTCAGCTAATCGAAACATGACCAGGTTTGGTTTGTAAAACCGCTACTGTTCAGCTTGTTAGTGGGTAGGAGTTGAGTAGGAGTTAGGAGTGTTAGTAAGAGTGTAGTAGAAGATTAAGAAGCGAAGACGAATAAGGAAAAGAAAACTATTGGAGTCATCTAGCTTGGCAGGTTAGTTGCTCGTCGAACACACTCACATTACGCACGCATACAGCCATATCACCTGAGCAGCAGCCATAGACAGCTGGTTTGTCTTTTAGACTGGAATGTGACTGTGATTGAAGGGTCCTTTCAACGACAATGAAAGTTGTTTTATCTAGTTCATCGACGCAGTTCATTATTCTATTAATTATACAACGTAACTGATAATTTTCTTCCAGATTCTGGCGGCCACTTCACACACTCCGTCCATGGTTTCCTATTTTCCTTTAAAAACAAAGATGGATTGGAGCCTTTCAAGCTTCACATCAAAAACTATGAGCATGCTATCTATGGAAACGATGGCTACGGTCCAACATTTGGAGCCAGCCATGATATTTACATCGCTGATAGTGCCGGTTCCAACTCCAACTCGCACTCTAATTTGGGTCACAACTACGTGCAAGTAGCGGGCTACAAATATGGAGCAAGTGACACGCAAAGTCTGCTCGCTGGAAGCTACAATTTCCAACCCCACGAGGTGGAAGTGTTTTATCAGACTTACCAAAGCTAATGTACTCTAAGTTTTTTCTGCGAAAGTTTAAATATTTTGATCAGTCATAGCATCAGATATAATTAGAGCCAATAATTTTATTTAAATTTGTAAACTCCCAGTTGCAAACTCTGTGCTTTTTTAAAAACCCCTCCTTAGGCTTTTGGTTGTCACAGAATTGAAATAAATACCTAGGTTGATATGGAACCACAGTAACCTTTTGGTTAATGCCCTTTCTGTAATCTTTTAACAATAGAAAATTGACTTCGGTTGATGAAACCAACATTTAATTAACCATGAGTAGGCTAGCGCTATCCAACGGATAAATCACGGGCAAGCGGATAACTAATTAGGGAAACCCATTTTGTCATCTACTGGATACAAATCTATCCCCTGAGTGGGTAGCGACATCCACCTTTTGAAAAACTGGGGCAAAAAGTCTGCAAACGATCTTTCGGTGAAATTTTACTACTTTTATCTGTTGTTTCCTTACTTTCACGATTTCAATTAGCGCACATAATTCAAGGAATTCTAACGAAGGATTTTAATACCGCACACACAATCTGCGAATTTTCGTGAAAGGTCCAAAGTAATCCTAGGATTTTAAGAATTGTGCTTCCTAAATAAGTACAGGCTATGCATGGGGGCGGGGGGGGGACACAGGCAGGTCGCACAAAGGGCTAATGGAGCTTACTGTGCGACTACTGTATAACTGGGGACAGTGGGCCACGTAGACAAAGTTGACCAATCAGATTACAAATAAATAACCAAACATTCCAAGAAAGTTGGTGGTGGGCTAATCAGCATCTCGTAAAAAAACAATAAGTTACTGGAAGCCACCAAGCAATGTTTTAAGCTGTTATTTTGTCATCTATCGAAAATTTCTTCGCTACCATTGCCGCGCTTTGCAATAACATCTGATCACCGACTCAACTCAAAAATTTGACTAACGTTTATACGTTTTTCGCCTGTGTCATTCACTCTAACGGACCTCTCAAGAAACGGGCTCTCTTCAGCGAGTTTAAAAGATCACCTCTGTAGGTTGTAATTGGTTGATTTCGATCCATGTTGTTTATTTCGATTATGATCGACAGCTAACTTTCTCGGAATGTATTGTTATTTTTCTGCAATCCGATTGGTCAACTTCGTCTAGTTAGCCCCCGTTGTAGTAATCGCACTGTAACTCAATCAGGGAAGAAAAGGAGAATAACCATGTATATAGCTTTCTTTTGCCTGAAAATCGCTACACTCCCCTATATATTTCGTTTTAGTGCTCCCTTCAAAATTAAATCTAAAAGATCTATGATAACCCCCAAGTTTTCTTTGACGATTTCAATAGTCCTCGGTTAAATCCATCTTCTTCCATGGCCAATAGTCCTTGCTTAAATTCGTCCTCTCGCATGTTCACGATTTGCACACAGTTTCCCTTAGTCTGTATTTGGAGATCCCAAAACAATGCCTGCAACACTCAATTTTATGATAGAACCCAAACTATAACAATACCGTGCTCCAATAAAGAGGCCCTGCCAGGGGGGGGCTCCCATGTCGCTCGTCTGAATTTTAAAACGTCTCGTGTCGGTGTTTATTAATGCTTCACGTCGCTGTCGGAAATTGAACGAAAATTCTTTGTCTTTGTCGGAATTTTAGAAAAGGGGGATAGCGATGGGTTTTAAAGAAACCATTACAGTTGAGCAATTTCTCAGTTAACCTTTCGCGTATAGAACACCTATACATCGCCATTCACAATTAAGGGTGTGTTCCTTTCAGTGAATCCAGAAACGGATTTGGATCTTAAAACGGATTTCACGTTCCTTTCGGCAAATCCAAATTCGGATTTTTGATCTGGTGAATCCTTTTTGAAAAAGGATTCACATTGGATTTGAAATCCGAAGAATCCGAATCCAGATTAACGGATTAGTCATCTACGCTGTTCCATTCACAGTGGATTCGAAATTAGTCAGATGATCCAGCTGTACTTCCAGTTGAAGTATTCCCGTAGAGTAAAATAAGTTCTATCTTTCTACAAACTCGCTCTTGGACGCGATAGGCACTCGATCGTGTTACATAGAAAACCCAGCTACGAAACTGGATCAAACTGAGCCGACAACCTTTAGATAATTTTCAACTTTAACCGCTACTTTCTTGATCTGTTTATGTTACATCGTCGTTATTCGAACTGCCGACCACAAAATTCTGCACGGTATAATCGCATAATTTGTCAAACAGTAGAAAACATGTCATTTCTTGAGAGGCTCAGGCTGTCATGCATATGGCACGCGTTTGCGAAAGGTTACCAAGGTCACAAATCCAATTTCGGATTTCACGTTCCTTTCGACCGCGAAATCCGGCAAATCTCGGATCAGAAATCCGTTTTTGGATTCGCTTAAAGGAACACTGTCAGCACACCCTAAGTGATCTACGTTCAACATTTTAAGATTAACTGACATGATAAATCGTACGTGAAGGCCGGTTAACGGTGGTCTACGCTGTGCGGTGCTTAAGTTACCTGGTCCCTGGTCTCTCCACCGTCGTCACCGTCCGACAGAGGTCGACAAGGATATGAGAAGTTCAGAAACAAGCAAAGTATTCACCATTTTCACATAGACCATAAATCACCTTGTTTACCCCCCAAAACTTTGCATAACCATTGTTTTCGATTTCTCTTGGGACGACTGTAATACCCTGGAGAATTTGGAAACATTGGTTATGCAAAATTCTAGCCTGAGTATCAGGCGTTTCTGGGGGAAAAGGGGAAAGATGGAAGCGAAAAAGGGAGAGAGCTGAAGGAGAGAAACGCCTGACACAGATGCTTTTACTGGAGCCTTCCACCCCCACACAGCATGATTCGAAACCATCCAATCAAAATCACATCCGGTCATTGGGTTGTCAGCTTCACGTGTCAAAAAGCTCGCCTAAAATAAATCTCACAATACGGTCTTGCCGAGCTCCGGTGCTTGCATTGTGTTGCAACAATTTCGCTTTTACTGAAACCTCCAATTTAATGAGGAGTTTTCGAATACTTGTAATGGAAAACCTGCCGTTTTTGAGGAATTATAACATGCTTTAGGAATTGTGCTAATGTAAGATCGCCAACGCTCTGTTTGTAAATAAACGTGTGCCCGGAAAACTGTAAACTGCTTTTGTTTACAGAGTTACAACAGCGGCGCTCATTAATAAGCAGGTTCCTGAGAATCTGGCAGCTAAAAAGCTGCTGTAAATCAGGCCGAAAATCGTCCGAGGGAAAATCTAAAGACAAGCTAAAGCCTTGGTGCTGTCGACTATTCTCAATACATGGCTACCTCGCTCTAATTTTATTGGATCTTGTTTACTGTGGCTAATGTCGACCGAGATATCGGTCGACATAGCGGTCGATATAGCTAGAAAATGCTTTCTAATTCCTTGTTTTCCAAGCTAAAAAATGTAGGAAATGCTAAGTGTCGACCGACCATCGACGGAGTGTCGACCAATTACTGACCGATACATCGGTCAAGTATCGACCAACTATCGACCAACTATCGGCGAAGTGTCGGCGAAATGTCGGTGTAATGTCGGCGAAGTGTCGGCGAAAAGTCAGCGAAGTGTCGGTGAACGAAAAGCTATATCGGCTGAGACACATCTGGAACGACTATCGACCGTGTCTCGACCGAGTGTCGACCCACTATCGACCGACTATCGACCGACTATCGACCGACTATCGACTGACTGTCGACTGACTGTCGACCGAGTATCGACCGAGTGTCGATCGAGTATCGACCGACTATCGACCGACTGTCGACCGACTAGCGACCGACTGTCGACCGCTATATCGACCGCTATATCGACCGATATCTCGGTCGACATCAAAACTTAGACATCTGAAGCACTGATATCGTCTTCTTTGTCCTGGTCTAGCCTGCGAAAACATCCGTTTCTACTCGCTCTTCGTTTCGCAGGCTAGTCCTGGTCTTGTGAAACCAATACTCGGACATAGTTTCGGCAGAAGCTGGTATATGAGGCTTTTCCATACTCCGAGAACATCTTTCCTTTTAACTACGAGGCTTTGAAAACACATTTCTTGCTCGGGTGTTATTTTTATTCCCGGAAAGAACTTGAGAGCGCCCTCTAGAGTCTCTTTGAATTCCTCTCTGCGTCTCTATCCATAAATCAAAACACTCTGCTCGTGTTTACTTGCGGTCAGTGACGTCAGGGCGTATTGTGTGTTATCCAATCACTGCCACATCCAGATTCTGGATGTGTCACACGATTTGCTGAATGGTTTTGTGTCAGGCCTTCCTTTCTCTTCTCCCCCCTCCCCCCCCCCCCCTCAAAAATCTCGTCTCCCCTATCCCCTTAGGAAGGCCTGATACTCAGGCTAGCAAAATTCTGAGGGGGAAAACAAGGTGCGTCATGGTCTATATGAAAGTAGTGATTACAAGAGATGTAAAGCGTGCGTAAATTAAGCTATTTGACGGACAACCTAGTCCCAAGGTCTCCCAGGAGTTGTGCGGGGTTGCGTAAATGAAGACTACGCGACGGGCCAACGCGACGCGCTCAGGAGGGTCTACTGAAACTCCCTGACGAGAGACAACCTCTGAAGCGCAAGGAAAATTGACGAAAATTACTTCTTGGCACTCAGACTGGTGATTAGCCAAACCACCGTTCTTTGTCGCATATTCTCGGCTTTGCCGTCACTGTCGCAATTTGGCCGAGGGAGGTTGTCGCTTGTCGCCATTTCGTTTTAGGCTCTGTCGCTACTTTTTGGGTCATGTCGCTTGTCGGAATTTACCCTGGCAGGGCCTCAATAAAACTAGTAAATAGTGTTAGAATATACAGTTATATATTGTCTGTTAATCTAGAGGCTGCACCTCTTAATGATAAACTTCATAAAGTTTAACAGTTTGACGTCCGCTTTGGTAGTTTTTGGTTCATATGGACCTATGCATATTATTCTTCCTGGACCATTAGCTTTTCATTTCAGCTATTAAGATGGTAATTTGCAAAATCAGCGAGGATAGATCTTTCCACTGGTACCTCATTTAGATATTTTTGACCAATCCTGACAGAGATACAGACAAAAACAAGCCACATTTAGGGAAAAATTTGCTATTTACCTACCAGTCTTACAGATTAAGTTTGTCCCTTTGATTGAAAGAAAACGAGCCAAAACTTCATACGAAAGAAAGACGATAAAGTGGACAGCAAAACTGTCTATAAAGAGAAAGGTAAAAGATGAAAGGAGGAGAGTGAGAAAAAAAATCGAAATAGATTCGCCCAAAATCAAGTCCACATTTTGGTTTATGTGCATGCGCTAAAACGAAAACAAGCTGCCTAATTAAATCCAATTAGCAGAAAATTATGTCAAATATGTTCTTAGTGTGTGAAATCTCTTTTTAGCCATTCCCATGCTAACTGACCGAAAAACGGTTCAAAAAGGAGGATTTGGTCCAAAATGCATTTTTTCCCTAAAATTGGCAGACGGCAAAGGGTAGGAGCTGACAAGAAGTCCGAGGACAAGAGTTTTTCTAGTGCATTTAGTCCAGAAGGCACTCTCTTAAAGAGAACAAAAATGAAAAAAGGAAGACTGAGGGGGGTTGAGAGCGGATAACTGCAGCTATTTTTTTTAAACAAAACCGAATGCAAGGCTGGCAGTATAGTCTCCCTCGCAGCCGTTTTTAGTATCGTCACGCAACGCTTCTCCCCAGGAGGAGCGTTGCGTGACGATACAAAAAACGGCTGCGAGGGAGACTACTGGCAGTACGGCAAAGGGCTGATATAATATATAGATTTAGCCAGGGCTAAAAGCGAGGCTTTTATTAATAAATTTATAATTTAAATTAAACAATAAACTTGTATTCGAATCCCACAATTCCGTTAACTTTAGAGCACATTTATGTCACTTTTGAGGGAAAGGCTACCAGATTTTAGAGAAAAATAATTTGCAAACAGCCCAAGAGTGAACCAAATCTTACATCGAGTTCATAGCCTCATATGTACACTCAAAAACTGGTAATTCATCTTCGATCACATTTAAGAGCCATAATGGCTCTTGATCACCGTAGATTAATTAGTGGAAAAAAAATCAGGCCAACTTTTTTGCGTTCGACAAGTTTACTTTGCAAAATCTTGTCAACAAATCTGGGTGCGTGTAAACCAACTGTTTTTATCATCCCGGCATTCATAAACTGTTAAAAAAATTTCCAAAATCACCTATACGGCCATCCGGTTCTCACTTTTGCAGTGCGAGCTGTGGCGAGTGTTTGAATGAACATTAACAGAGTTACGCTCCAACATTATAAAGAATTTATTATGTTTATTTTTTATTTAATGGTTTAACGCGCGGCATTTTGAGTACTCCTGCAAACGACGTTCACTGAACGACTGAAAGCAATCGGCACAGCGAATAAAATTACAAGAGAGACTACTAACAATCAATAAAAGAAATATAATTCGGTGAAACATATACAGAGACAACAATTTTCATTCATGAATACAAGTATTAAAGTGTCCCTAAAAATCCTGAGTCTTCAAGCTTCAAGCTTAAGTTTATGTTTTAAGCCGGCTTCCCGGTCGTTGCTTTTTTCAAAGACGAACTCGAGGCAAGAAAATCGCTCAAAGCTTTCTTTTCCGGCCAGAATTATAACTAAATATTCTTTGGAACGTTTTCTTTCTATTTGCGGTGAGAAACTGTCTAAAGGCTTTTT
>CALNXK010000038.1:1307500-1497500 GCA_942486035.1 Porites lobata | reverse complement strand
AAAGAAAGGACACAGGCAATCAAGTGAACCAATCAAAACTCAAGGCAAATACATCTAGCTGGCATAAAGTGCAGGAAATTGTGTGTGAGTGAGTGAGTCAATTGGTTTTGGTTGTATTTTTTGGTTGTTAAGAAAATGGCATCAGTTAAATGTATTAACGATCATGAGATGTAGCAAGGGAAAACAAAAGCAAAACTGAATTATACTTGACACCAAATTAAAAAAGACTAAATGATCATCACTATTTAATTTATTGCAGTGCAAGGTAAATAAAACCAATAATGATAAAGGATAATAATTAAATGCCAGGCTGCAATGTCCATGCCTCTCACGGTGCAAGGATATTTCTTTTCTACTATGTTATCATGGTAATTAAATTATTTTGAACATAATACACAATAGTGAAAATTGTACCCTTTCCACTGACTGCCTCAGGAAATCATCTTTGATGAGTGAAGCCCACTTCTCACTTTGCACACTTGCCATGCCATCAATAACATAATCATACACATTCACAGACAAAAAACAAGGTGCAGGCCCCCCTTGAATAAGGGAACATGCCATGAGTTCCCCTACTGCCTTGAATTCATCATTGCCAACAGCTCTCATGTCTGCATTGGGGACACCATCATCACTGAAGAGTGTGCGTCTGATATAACCAAAGATTTCTGTTCAGAAAAGACAAGTAAAATCAATCAGTGTGTGAGTACAAGACAAATTTAGTTCGTAGCATGAGCAAATATTACTTCAATTATCAGTCAATCCAAACAACCAATAACAATGTACACTAACACTACACACTCAATTAAATAATAATTATTATGAGTACATTTAGTGGTATATACTTTTAAGACATGTCATACATGTTGCTCGTCAAATCAGTTGTCAGGTTAAATCTGTTTCCAACCTGCATTAATCTGCTTCAACTTTTTCTCATGAATCCATATTTCATGTCATTGTAAAAGTGCTGTGTTCAGATTCAAGAAGACTTCGTGTAGGTTGGAAGGGGTTTTAACCTACAACATACACACTATAAGATGCTCATTGTTGTGTTGTAGCAATATCAGGATGCTTGTAATATTTATAAGCTATCCTCAATTTTCAAATAAAAATTACCTGTAAAAATTCACGTTTTGGACCACCGTCATCTACCGCAGGTTCTCCAACAAATGTAACCTTAAGCATGGCTTTTGGTTTGAACCATTTCTTCTTCCTGGTATCCATGTAATCCTGAAATATTAGACGACGTCTTATAGACACTCTGTTTGTTAGTTCGCACTGACATAAACGTCTCAAATTGGAAACTTCACTCCGGAGAGTTTCCAGATTGATGTCTAATGACTCTCTCAAGGTGCCTGTAGCATCTTCCATAGGTTCTACCTCATTTGGCAGTGTGTCATCAACCTCATCAGGGTCTCCTATTGGGTCCATCCAAGCTTCTGCACAAGCATCAGCATGAACCTCGATCTCACTCTGAGGGAAAAGCTCCAAACAGGTTGGACACTGATGATAACTTGTGCCAGATGTTGATGCTTTGTTCAGGAGATCAGGACAAGTAGATCTGATTGCTACTTCAGGAGACGTTAAAACCGACACATCACGAGCCACAGTGGAACTATTATAGCCAGCTTCAAATGCAGGTTTGTTAAGCATTTCATCTTCACTATCGCTGCTGGTGACATTGTTAACACTCTCAAAATCATCTTTAGCACAAAGCCAAAAGTACATCTTAGAGTAGGGCTTGAGCAAGTCGCGCTTGTATTTCTCGACTGTGAAAGGTGTGTTGCTGGCAGGTAAATTTTGCACTACAGACATATCAGTATATAACAGGACATAGTCAAGAAACTGATTAAATTGTTTGAAATGCCTGCCATGCTTCTCAACAGCAGTGTGGAGGAGGGTGGAAGCGTCTGCACGAGTGTCGATCAGAACGGGGATTGTCCTTCCTTTCACTTTTTTCAAATGGTCCGAATCGGGACTGCTGGTAACCAGGCCAACTTGAACTTTTGCCACTTCATTTGTGCTTTTCTGAGCTGTAGGTCGTTTGGTGTCTTTGTTTGCCTTTTTAAACTTTGAACGTCTTTCGTCTTCTTTCTTTTTTTTGTAGTCGTCGAATGATAACGATTTTAGGTCACCTGGTACTGGTGTGCCTATAATAAAATTTGAAAACATCGAAGCTCGTTCTGACATTGCGAATAGAGAATGTACAGAAACAAGAGTATCATCACTGATTTTACCTACCGTTAAACTCCATCCCACAGCTGTGGCAGAACTTTCCATTTTGAATCACTTTTGTTCCACAACCTTGGCAAAAAACCATGCTACCGATAACAACGAGAGCCACAACGAGAAGAAAGGAAGACATTGGAGAGAAAATGGCGGGAACGGCGGGAACAGCCAGGCGCTAATGCCCAGTGCCCACCCAGGCTAATGCGCGCGCACACGTTTGAACTTTCTACGGAAGTGTTCCATTTCTACGGAAGCATTGAAGTTCTACGGAAGAGCTACATTTCTACGGAACAGCGACGGCTTATACCACGGAAGAGCTAGATTTCTACGGAACAAGCTCGCGACTGTTTCCACAGAACAGCTATTTTTCTGAGGAACGATCGCAGATTTACAAGGAACGATTGCAGAATTCTAAGGAAAGATGTTCAATTCTAAAAATAACAGTTGTATTTTTACAGAACGACACTACATTTTCAAGTAGAAGCGTTGTCCCTTGTGGGCCACCGTACCATAAGCAACTGTCATCCTTCAGGGCGGAAAAACGTTCTGCGCAAGCTTCTGCGCATCCTTTATCGCAGGCTCAAGGCGGGCTTTTATGTGTGTTGACTGTACAGTTTGTTTGTTTGTCACTGACAGAGTTCTGACTAAGACTGAATGAAATGCACAAGGTGTGAACGTTTGCTCCTCGAAAAGCCTTTTTACTTTTGTGTGGTTTTTGTTTTTTGTCACTTGAAAATTACTTTGGACTCGGAACAACCAATGTTAAAGGAAAAACGGATCATTCCGTCAGTCTGAGGTTGAATAAAGAGTTTTGAACATTTCCAAAGAGGCGAGTATTTTTTTGATTGTTCATTCGATTTATTTGTGAGTTGATTTCGCCTTCTTTCGCCGGGCTGAATTAAAACCCACTCTTTTTTAAATTAGTAAATACTTTTTCACATGCCCAGATTTATTCCCTTTGTAGAACCAGCTTTATCCTTCTCTTCAGTCTAAGAACCATTTTGTGCGCCGTAAAACTTTCTCGGCAAATACCGGTAGAAGGCCAGTAAACTTACTCTAGAAGAAAAGAATCATTTTTCTGTTGCTCAAATACTGTAAGTAGTCAGAGTTTTCTTCACTTTTAATTACATAGTTTTGTTTTCCACTGCACTGTGAAAGTTTCTGTTCTTTATAAGAAATAACTTTCTGTACGCAAATTTTTCATTTCACTCGCTGTGAAGTAGAGGACAACTGCCGGCAGTCACTTCAAAACAATTGACTCTGCCCGTAACACTGAATTGCTGGAGCTGGATTTGTCTGAAGCGAGCAAAACAAATATCCTTATGTGCAGTTTTCTGAATTTTGTAACGATTGGCTGAGTTTAATTTGTTTGAATGAAGACCCTCACATGGACCAGTTATTCACTGAGTTTTTAAAGCGAGGAGAAGAGCTACATGGTGAATCATGGCTTAGCTGCGAAGCTCACTGCAACTGATCTTTTGCTTTTAAGATCTTTAGGTAGGTTGTTTTCGTACAAAAAATTCATTTCTTCATTGTCAGCAAGAAGTTTTTGCAGTAATGTAATTTTAACTTTGTTTGAAGGAAATCCTACTTACCTGTAGGTTTTTGACAGATGTTATGTATTTTCAAGTTGACAACACAAAGCATAATTTATATTTATATCTTAGTACGCGAAACGATCAAGTTTAAAAATAAACTATAGTTGCTTTAAAACCGATTTTTGGGAAGGTTTTACTAGAAAAAGATTGACCTTTTTTCTGCCCGCATATCAACGCAATAACTTCTACATTGAGCATTTTGTTTATATTTTAGTTATCTGCGAAACTACGAGTGTCCGATCGAGCGCGGGTTTTAAAATATCAGCTCGAGTGCGACAAGTTCAGTGCCTTCAAACACATTGTGGGCAAGCGTTAATTTTTTTGGGCAAATCACTGTCCAAAGATATGTTGTTTTTGTGTCCACAGTGGAGCTCCGGACCTTATATATCCAGGAACTTCCTTATATGAACACATTTTGTGAATGCATCTTGAAAAAAATCGGACCTACGGCATGCACATTTCCAGTACAACGCAAGGAAATTGATGTCGTTGAAGTCCGTTTTACTATGAGGTATCCTTCGAGAAAATTAAGTAACGACAAGGTTATAACCACAGCTTGCAACTTTTGAAGAGAAATTGCCTATTCTTTCCAGGTTATGAGAGGAAACATCTTATTTTTGGGCAATAAAATATTTAAAATCCCGCCATTTTTTCAAACCCGGCCGGGGGATCTGGGCAAAAAAGTTCGCGCATGCTCATTACGTTTTTCCGCCCTGAACTGTCATCCCTGCCTGTAACAGCTGGCTGAATTTTCGCGTCCAAGGTCAGTTTGCAATCAAAATTTTAATTGTGTAGCACATAAACACAACATATTTCATATGAATTTAGAAAAAAATTGATCTTGAGCCTGCGATCAATTGAGAACTAGTAACTTGTCAGCGGATAACTTCAAAAAAATACTTGACCTCGATGGGTCGACACCTGAGCCCGCGATACGGTCAAGTGACACTGGTCAGCGGGTACCCTGTTTTGACAGCTGTCAATTGATCAAAAGATTGATGTCCAATATGTGTGCATTATCAGTTTAACTAGTAAAAGTATGAGATTGAACATTGTTCGCGATCTAGTAAAACAATTAACTGGTCAGCGGACAGCTTCCAAATAAATCACGTCACCTCGATGAGTTGACATATGAGCCCGTGATATGGTCATGGGATACTGGTCAGTGACTATCCTGTTTTGACAGCTGTCAATTGACCATATTGTGAATGTCCTATACTAAAATCCTATATTAAAGATGTGGACTTGCCAAGACACGCCTGAGACACCCCTCCCTTCCTTTTCATAGTCTCCCCTACCCCACCCGTACAATCTGTAGACGCGTATGTACGTACGTACGTACGTACGTACGTACGCTCGGTCAATCACGTGACAACCAAACGAAAAGGGGTTGACCATATTCCATGGGTATGGGGCTCTGTCCCACGCGCGCTTCGCGCGCGCGGGAGCCCCGCTATTATGGGCCAATATTTTCGGCTAGTCTAATTTAGGGCCAGAGCTATACCAAGAAAAAATATTTTTAACGGCTCCTAAAATTTAAAATTTGAGTTTTAAATTTTAGGAGCCGTTGAAAAATATTTCCCTCGGTATAGCGCTGGCCCCGAGGAAGGCTAATTTTGTTAGCCGAAATATTGGCCTATGTTAAATCAGCCCTTTGCCGTAGTGCCAGCATTGCATTCGGTTTTGCTTTGTTTTACACATCAAGTGACGTCTGGCTACAGCATCTCTTTAATCAGAGATCCGGGAAGAGGAACCAGTCAGTGTTATTTACGTGTTTCGTGGACCTCTGAATTCAAACAATTTTTCCTTTTTGCATTTTTTTTTTACCACCCCAAAAATGATGAAAGTGAAGCCACTGAGCAAGTCTTTCAAAACTACGACCCACCTTCAAGCCTTAATTTCAAAAATTTGGTCTGGTCTCTAAGTGAATGAGAATTCCTTTAGAAGCTACTAGCCATAAACAGCAATTGTTCTGATGGCGATGACACGCACCTTATGATTGCTTTTCTCGCTTTGATTCTCTGCGTAAAAATGAGCTTAAGCTGATATGACATACCCAGGGAGAAGGTACTAAGAGTTGAGTACTGATTTTCATAAACATTACTAAACAAGTTCACGCCTATATGATTGAAGGGGATACTTGGTTTCAAGGTCATTGAGCCAACTAGGGAGGATTTTTTTAAACTAGACTTTAAATTTCGGCCTTCATCACGTCGTAGTCAACTGAGGAGCAATAGGTAGGTCGATTATTATCGTCCGGGTGAACGTAATCTGAATAGGACTGTTGTTGACAGTGACTGACGTTTCGACAACCTGCGCGGTAGTCATCTTCAGGGTCAAATTGAGTTGTAAAATACCATCAAAATACCATCAACTGACGTGAGTATGAAAACTCTGGTTATAGACCTGATTGGTCGATTAAGTGGCGATGTTATTGGACGATCGTACTCAAGAACAAGACCTGCTTATGAAATGACTCCTGGGTTCAAACCTTTCACGGTTGAAAAGCAATAATAACAAAAAATGTAAGGAAGTTACTATGAGAACACTCATTTTTTTTTTTTTGAAGTGATAAAAGACTCGAAACTTACAATTTGTGACTCAAACTCTTTTTATAAGTATGATATAATGATTCATGTCCTTCGTTCATGAAAAGAGAAAAGTACTTAATGCTAAGTTACAAAGTCAATAAACATGGTTATATGTGAAAAACAAAGCAGTCCAGTACATAAACTGATAGGATTCATCATAAGGAGACTGGGTGACTTCCCAAGGTAGCTCAAGGTCGCAACTAAACAACAACAAATGCCAGTTGCTATGTCCCTATCTTGAACTGATTTCTAACAGCTTAAAAGGAACTGTTCAACAGTCCTACAGGAAGAATATGATATATTTATCGATCGAAGTGCTGGTTTCAACCACGAGCCAGTAGTATTATTTGACTAGCTTTTAGCTAAGTCTTCCGTTTCGTGTAAGGGTGGGACTTATTCGTCAACAATTCCGCACGTAGAACACTTTGGACACATGGCAGCTATGTAGTTTGATGTAAAGCTTAGTATTCGTTAATTAAATTTCACAAAAAACTTAATCCTACATTAATCTGTATAGTTGGTGTAATTTAGTTAATAAGATGATGAAACTTTGAAAACATTATTAGTAGCGATGCACGGAGGTTTTCATGGTAGTTTTCAGGACAAAGTCACACCGATGTTAATTGAAGATGACATTTAATTGGAAAATAAAGTAATTAACTTTAGGGGGACGCATTACGCCAAGGCATGTTTGGCACGTTTAGGTCCTGAAGCAAGCTGATTCCTTGTTGTCTGAGGAACTCATTCAGCTAAACATGCATAATAATAAATTATATATTCCCCAACCACCCAGTTTGTTAACTAAACACAACAAAGCACTCTGCACTGCACCATGGAGCCCGAAAAATCTCGAGGCAACCGTCTCTTAGTATTTGCCCTGTTAATCAACTTAATTTTGACCATAACGTCTGTCGGAACCGTAATTTACAAACTGCAGATATTGGAAACACAAGTCTTACAGCTTCAGTCAAGGCCATCGGTGGCTTTGCAAGGTAAAACCAATAACAATGGAGATGACGAAGAAGGCGGGCTAACACAAAGACGGAAAAGAGAATATGAGTTTTCTGGAGATGGAGCTAAAAGCTGCGTCAGCTGCCACAATGCTTGCATGCAACTCTTTGGTTTGGGAGCATCTGCGAAGGTATGTCTATTGAGGTATTTAATATCTTATAGTCAACCATGCATGGTCGTGTTGCCTATACTCAACTAATTTGCAAGCAAGCCTGTGGGTTGAATCCGTGACCAATGACCAATGCTAAAATAAAAGGTTCCTATTGAGCGCAGGACCGTTTTAAGCACATGTGGTTGCACACGCTTCGAATGTTCTAGCACTGTCAAGTCTTGTGTAATTGAACTAAGTTCGTCATCATTCCTTACTGCACTGGTTTGTCAGCGTTTTGTGAGATTTTCTTCAGCTTTTTTCTAGCTGCTATTGTTATTGATTTTATTAAAACAGCAAATAACTGTATACCTTTACTTTCGATGATCATTTTATCAGCTCAATACAGAGCTTCCATGAAAAAGAATACGAAGCTTGAAATTGGTGTGTGTGACCCTGAATAGGGTGATGTTCCAATGTATCTGATATTATTGGCTCCTTGGACTCAAGTGCACAATCTTCTTTTGCGAAGCTTTATTTCTTCTTATATTGTCTCATTCTCCTAGTCTTCCAGTCAGCCCCAGTCGTTTTTTACCGAGTATTAACCGGATATTTACTGATCCAGATCTACTGACCAAAGATCCGATATTGTACGTCGACGTGATTTTCCCCTTATCAGAGCTTTTTGCCTTGCGCTACATCACTTCGCAGAAGGCTATTTTTACACAGGCTTGCGTGTTTGCCATTATTCTGAGATACAAAGCAGCTACTAAAATATAATATTTTCTTCTACTCGCTCGACAAATTTTGGAGTAACAATCTTTCTGATGTGAAATATACATGAAATAATTCATTTTTTTTTTTTTTATGTTTTTTTTTTTTCATTTATGGTTTTATTTTTTTATTTCTTTCTATTAACGATATTAACGGCTATTGCCTAATTGGAAGGTCACGCGATTATCTAAGAGCTGTCTATTTGGGTCAAATTGAGTTTAACAAAAACAGGAAACCTATCACTTTTTTTTCTTCTGTTATTTTATTTTGTTGCTAGGTCACAGTAAACGCAGCAAGCAATGGCACAGAAAAAGACGTAGTCTGCATGAGAGGTGAGAAACTTGATTGAAAATGCTAGTGTTAACGTCAAACAAGTGCATTGAAGAAATGACGGCCACTGCTATCCTTTTGTTTAAAGACATACGGCTATTAAATTTAACCTGGTTAGACCAAACCGAGGCTCCTAAAACCCCTAAAGGTCTGAATCAGCCACTGAAAGGTACCCTTATTTTCAAGCAATGATTAGAAGTTCCTTGGCTATTACTGCTGATAACAGAACAATTTATAAACTCGTTCATTACAGGTACGTCATTTTTTTCGGAAAATTATGAATAGTGTCGGAAATCTCTACTTGCAGCTTTCCTTTCTGCGTTCAATTTTTTCAAGTCTTTGGCACTGTTAGTAACAATCGTGATAACCTTTTGCAGGAGAACGAGGGCCCCAAGGGAAAAATGGTCGCCGTGGACAACGAGGCAGGCCAGGCTACATTGGAAGAGCAGGTAAACGAGGTCCACCTGGCGAAAGAGGACCCCGAGGACCCAGAGGAAGACCTGGAAAAGCTTTTGCAGGAAACACGTCCGAAATGATCGAAGACATAGGTAACACTGGATTCCAGGGAAAGGGCTCTATATAAACGTCAATATCGGCTAGAGGTTACTGTAAGTTTGATTGTTCGACATTACGAGTGAAAAATTTTGGCTCATACTCTGAACACAAAACAAACTTTTAAATTTCAGAAAAGTGTACTTGTTCAATCGTTTAACAGCCTTAAATTCCCTTTTCCCCTTAAGTGTTTTTTTTTTAATTCTTCCTTAATATTTATTACTTATTCTTGGTTTTTTTTCTTAAGTATCGCCCAATCCCGTCCCCAGGGTGCTTTTCCCCAAAGCCAGGGAAAAGAGCCCTGGGGACGAGGTTGAAGTATCGCCAAATGTATGCGTTAATGTGATAAATAAGAAGATGATCAAAAATGGGTGAAGCAAACGGTTGGGGTAAGAAGAGTAGGGACTAACAAAGAACCCTTTTGTTTACCTCAGTGAAGTAATGCAATACAACAGCTGCAGCTAATTTGCTTTTATACTGACAAAGGTGATCTAAATTCATATTCATAGAGCTGCCCAGAATCAAGAAACGACCTCCTTCAAATCTCACCACAGTAGAAGGAAAGAATATCTCTCTTCCATGCTACTCAAAGGGTTTCCCTAAGCCAGAGGTTACTTGGTATAAGAACGGTGAAATGATTGACAGTAGTAATTACGATGCTGACATGGGAACGCTCACGTTTCTCAGTATCCAGTACGCCGACAGAGGCTTGTATAAGTGCGAGGCGAGGAATTTCTTGGGATTTGATTCTGCGACTGTCGAGATTATTGTAGTAGGTATGAGACACTAATCTAAACTGTACTTTCAACAGTACA
This sequence comes from Porites lobata, assembly GCA_942486035.1. Taxonomy (NCBI): domain Eukaryota; kingdom Metazoa; phylum Cnidaria; class Anthozoa; order Scleractinia; family Poritidae; genus Porites; species Porites lobata. The sequence goes on along the minus strand of CALNXK010000038.1, from coordinate 1,487,512 downwards.
TTTAAATTGTGGCAAAAATCTTATATAGAAAGTACACAACAAGTACTTCACACGGTTAGTATTCAAGTAGACTTTTGACAGATTGTGGTGTGCTAGCATAATGTTTGGTATAATTCATCATTACCAACACATTTTTTTTTTGTAGCACAAAAATGTCCTTTATTGATCATGCAACCAATCTTCTTTGGCCCTAGATCAGTGTTACAGGCAATTTTAAGCAACAAAATCAATTTTTGGTCTGCTTATTGTCATATTCATGGGACCTGGCCATGGGTCCCACATGAAGTGACCCAGGACCTTTCCACAGGACTCAACGGATGCGCATGCAGCCTAGCCTCTCCTTACAGACACCGTCTCTATAATACTGACACCTCTCTATTACGGACAGTTCGTTTGGTCCCAGAAATGCCAAAATCATACATTCCCAACCGCTATAATACGAACACCTCTGTAAATCGGAGACTTAGTTCTGTCCCTTTTGTGTCAATATTAAAGAGGTTTGACTGTATTAGCTCGGTTACCCAAGATGGCGTCCGCAAGGTGGTTGTTAATTGTTTGAGTTACTTTAGTTATCAGGCAATAAATAATAGTCCTTAAAGTTTCTAAATGTTAATGGGGTAAATGTATGACGTTTTCAACGAATTTTTGAATTAATGAAAAGTAAAAAGTGCAATCATAATTTCTGCATTTTTTGCTAAAATGAGCACAATTTCAACGAATTTTTAAATTAATAAAAAGTAAAAAGTGCAATCATAATTTCTCCATTTTTTGCTAAAATGAGCACAATTTACAAAAAAAATAGCATAATCATTGGCAACGAGCACTGCTAGTGGCATATTATGCTAAATTTGCGAGCACAGTCTATCAAAGTCTAATTTAGGAACAGAATAATATCTTTTGGTGGGTTATTTTTATTCCATGCTTAATAATCTTACATTAATCTTTTGCAGTGCCGCCACGCTTTGTAGAAGCCCCCGAAGTGTATCACATGGGATACGAGACCTGGGATACGACATTAACGTGCAACATTTTTGGATATCCACCTCCTGAAATAATATGGACTCGGTCATTCCGGACATTATCTGATGGTCGCCACGTGATGGCTGGGAAGGATCTCATTATCAAAGAAACTCGCTGGGAAGACAGAGGACCAATCATGTGCAGAGGAGATAACAACCTAGGTCACGTGTATGCGCTGATTGTCCTTGTGGTGAAACCTGTTTGTAAGTGGTCAAGAAAATAGCCATACTCACGCGATGCCATTACTTTGCTTTTTTTGTTTTAGATAAGATAACAACAAAAACAGCGACAAAAAAAAATTCGGCGTAGAAACGGACGAAACAAAATGACATACTATAGTTTGCATTGTCATGCAGATCTTCTATGAAAAACATGAGTATATTGTATCTAGTCCTGTACGAATAAACACTGGCCGTAGTCAACTATATATCCCTTGACACTGGAAATACGTTAATTCAAACAAATTCGTACTAACGTCTTGAATAAGTGATTTTATTGGCCCCTGTACAGACACTTTGTTCCTATAAAACTTTACTCGCATAAACATTACCGTGTACGAGGATCGAAATAAACTCCGATCAGATTTATTACGAGACGCATTATTTGATTCTATCCATTAATGGTAAGCCGACTCGTACTTTTATGGATATAAAGTCCTTTTTTCGTTTTCTGTTATTAGTGCCTCCAGTTATCACTACCGCACCACCCCCCTTCGTGGCCGTAAAAAAGACGTATGATACAGTAATATTGCAATGTGCGGCCCGGGGATCTCCCGTTCCCACCCTAGAGTGGCGCAAAGATGAAGCTATCATTTCTGCCAACACGACATCAGACACTGAAGGAGAAGTAACAGGAGAGCTTGTTATTCCAAAATTTGGTCCAAGTGATCAGGGCGTCTATACTTGTTTCTTTAAGAACTACAACAACGGAACTGCGGAGACCTCAACCATTGCAGGTACCATTATGATAAGTAAGCGCTAAATTACCCGCGAAGGGATGAAAAAAAAGTCAATAACATTTTCACACACAGTATTAAAGTGATGAGAAAAATGTGAAAATAGTTAATAGTGGTATAGATAAGCGCATTTGAGCTGGTATAATGGTCCAACAAGTCTTGCATCGCATAGATCTTGCTAAATAAAGTTATGCGTATTGATAGCCTTACAGGATTAAAAAAAAAGGTCTCTATCTCTTTAATTTTAGAGCTTGTTGGTTGCGGAGATCCTGGTTTGCCTGTGCATGGTTATAAGACTGGAGCAAATTACTGGGCAGGACAGATGGTTACATTTACTTGTGACACAGGATACCACTTGGAAGGACCTACAAACCGACTCTGTCAGGAAAACGGCAATTGGAGCGATGTGGCCCCAACATGTGATAAAATGAAGTCTTTAATTCAATACTCATATCTGGGCTTTCAGTAATAAGGAATATCGTAGGAAACACAAATAATAATGATAAACAATTGTATCTTCGTATTGTTTTGTCTTTGTTTGTTTTGTTTTTTTTTTTTAACTAAGGAGAAATAAGAAAGCCAGCGAAAAGCCTCGCTAAAGAGAAACGAGCTTATTGCTACCACAAACTTGAATGAACCGTTTTTTGAACGGCTCAGTAATATTTTTCATTTAACATTCGAAGCCGAGAGAACCTCCCTCCTTTATATCATTACTGTATGTGGGTCCTACTGAAGAACAGTATTCCAAGGTATTTAAAATATGGTTTCTCTTTAGTTTCTCCTAAACGGAGTCTTGAGTGTGTCCAAAGAAACCTGTCTTGATTGCTTTTTTGAAAATATTTGGTTATGATACATGCAACGTTTTGTTTTAGGTCACCGATTGTGTGACGAACCTCCTCCACTCGAAAATGGATACATTCTAGGAAATGACTTCAGGGAAGGAAAAAATATCACGTACAAATGTAACAAAGGTTATTGGCTGAGGGGACCACCGGTCAGGATTTGTGATGGGGAGACTGGAAACTGGACCGTGGAAGCACCAATTTGCGAAGGTATAAACCAATCCTCAAAAAAAGTTGTATTTACAATTTAGTATGTTATTAAGAGTTGGTCACAATACAACAACAACAACAAAAACAACAAACCTTTATTAGCAAGACTATAGGCGATTACAGTGCAAAAGGATAGGGACTAAAAACAATACATTTCTAGTAAAAATTAAGTGTCATCATTCTGAAGTGAAAATAAACCATCACGTAAATTAATAGCCTGCGAGCAAGCTCTCCTATTTGGGCTAGCGAAGCGAGTCTCGCGAGAAAGCGCGAGCGAGCGGCGAAGCCGCGAGAGGCTCCTCGCTCGCGCGTTCTCGCGCGGCTCGCTTCGCTAGCCCAAACAGGAGAGCTTGCTCGCAGGCTAGTAAATTTATTAATGATGCAACAAAGTTCATCAGTCGTAAATTAACAAAGCTATCTTTGGAATTCATTAATTTATCATTACTAGGTCCAAGTAGGGCATTTGCTTAAAGTTTGTAAAATAACTTGATGAAAAAAATATATATTCTTTAAAGTGTTCCCTGGTTGAGGAGATACAGGTTGATCACAATACAAACTCATTGAGATAATACTGACTGTCTTATTGATTTTTTTCTAAAATTAAGAAAGGTAAATATAACGATCAATACATGATACCTTGTAAAGAAGTCTTTGAAAAAAGGTATAGTCTTTATCTTGTAAGTGAGACGCGGATGAAATGCATGCTTATTGAAGTTTTGTACCTGCGTCTCCTTTACACAGTTGCATACGCATTCAATTTCAAGTTTATTTATTGATATTAACTAGGGTATCTAAAAGATAGAAATGCTGCGGCACATTCTGTTGATACTGGCATTAGTTAGGCAGTGGGACTTAAAAGAATCGAAAGTGACATTGAATGTCCTGTTTGCATGTTGGAAAGTACGAGAATAATTACTATCAGTCTATAGAAAGAACTCGTGGGAACATTGTTTAGAAAATGATCAAGGGGTTATCAACTCTGGTTTTCCCACAATAAATGGTAGGAAATGATAGAAATTCAGATTGTTTATCCATATATTTAATATATGGTGAACTATCTTTTCTCTAGAAACACGATACTTTTCTTGCTGTTTATTGCACTTTATTAAGTAACAGCTATATATTTATAGAAAACATGCAACAACACAAAAAACGGAAAAAAAAAGAAAGAAGGAAAAAAAGAGTTCGGTAGGACTCGAACCGGGCACCATCGGCTCGACGCGACTACACCGAACCACTAAACCACAGAGACTGATTACGTAATCTTGGGAAAAGCCTTTAATTTAATGTCTTTTCTATGAAACTTCCGCCGGCAAGATGATCGCCAGCCGCATTAATCGAGCTATTAACAGTAAAAAAACAATGTCAACGCATATTCCATGGCAATGAACGAATGAAAGAACGTAATTATGCTTCTCAAAACGCCGATACACGTCCTCGTCTGCAACGTAGGACACAAAACATACCGGTATGTTTTGTTATCTCCATTTCCGCTGTTATTTCGAAGTGAATGGTCAAAATCACACCCATTTTCGGCTCATACAGTTTCTTAAGAATAGCATGGCATGACATTTTCTCACTTTCACATCACCTTCTAGCAAGCTGGAATTTGTATATCACCCGTGTTGCGGAGACGAAGAGCAAAAATGCTCGTCTTCTCGTAAGTTTTAACACCTGGACGAGTCAAAGGCTCTTGAATCAATCCCCAAGTTAACCATCGTACTCATCTGAAAGACTCCTGCGTGTCTTAAATTTGGTAAGACCTCTAACCGTGCTGTAGAAAATTTGCTACAAAGAAAACTCTGAGTCTGGGCAGCGAACGATGCGAACTTACCCATGTTTTTATTTGAGTTGTTCGTGGCGCAATGCACTCTGGTTAAATGCAATGCATTGTGGTAAAAAGTGATGAATTCGAGAATTCGTCTCCCCTTATATATTTCTCTTAAATCCTGATTATGTTGCTGCTCGCTCCCTACGGTCGCTCCGCAGCAACAATTTTCTGTACAACATTCCTTTGTAAGGAGAGATTTTCCATGAATTCTTTGTTTGCCTCGAGTATCATATATAGCTTTTAAATATTCGCTTTGACGTTGTTCTTAGTAATTCATACTGAATTTGCATAAAGAAGTTTTAGCTCCTCAAAAAGGCTCGTGCCATTTTACTTTCCATTGTTTCATTTGTTTGTGTTCACTAACTAATAATCATAGAGAAGCCAACAGTTTTCCTTAACAAACAAAAGTAATTGCTGGTTCTCTTTTCAATTATATACATTTTACGTCAATGTTCACTCTTGAAAGAATACTTAATTTCTTAATAATGGTTTATTTGACTTCAGTCTATTTTTCTTGATTTAACTTCGAGACGACATCTATTCATAGTAACGCCTTTGATACAGGTGTACCTCGTTCTAATTGCAACTTAGTTATATTTATTTGCAAAAGTATATTTCATTAAGTTGCTAGTTAAGGAGAGGTGGTAACCGAATTTTGAATATGAAAGGTTTTGCTGTCTTGTAATTTTAAAATTAGATCGGTTTTTGTTTAAGGTGAAAACTTCCAATTAGTCTGCGCTTTTCCTGTTTAAACAGCCGATAGCTGGACTTGCAGTTTATATTGTAACACTTTGTACATAAACGCTGTTTTACTGACCTGGCTAGGTCTTTGTCTGAGTACTTTTACTTTTTAAAATAGCAACAGTAACAAAAGATTTCAGGTTAAAAATAGAATTTGTATTTAGCTTTCATTTAAAGGGACAGTGTCCCGATTATGCGCACGCGCGAGCGTCATCTGTTTTTTCTTCAAAAGACGATAGAACTGTCATATTGACTCGACAAGATTTCCTTCCGGACCACACCGCCGACGGGGTTTTGTTGTTTATATTCTCAAGTAATATTTTAGACTTTCGCGATCGAAGAAGTCTTTCGTCTTACATAAATATTTGGCTCGCGGTTCGAAGACTCATCGCGATTTTATCGCCAGCTGGGCCGCCTCGCGACTCGAAAATCTCGTTTCGCTCGCTTTAAAAATATATTTTCAAATTTGAAACTCGTGTCAGAGGTCAATTGTGCCAAGTCCAGTAATATCTGCGTGATTTGCTCGCGTTCTAGCCTCAAACGTTGAAAGACCAAAAAATGCAATCTCAACGCTATGAATCATCACAAAGGTTAGTAAAAATTATATTATGATTTCAGGGCACTAGTTTTTCTAAACATGTAGCGCCTGTTTGTTTGATTTTGTCGGCCGTAGGGAGATTCATTTAAAAGTTTACTAACGCGTCGTTGCAAAACATTTTGCTTCGCGAAGCTCCCCTCTACAAGATCTCCTCAGCCCTCAGTCACATCCATGTATCAATGGTTTCTTTCTTACAGTCTCTATTGTTGCTGATTCATTTCTGCGTATTCCTTTCACAATTATCTGAGCTTGTATGGAAGCTAGCAGAAGAAATAAGCCTTCAATCGGCATCAAAGTGCTTCCAATCTTTTGGTCCTCCGGCCAACGGCAATAAAAGTAACACCATAAAATCCAGATTTTGCCCAAATCGAAACTTAACCGGAACAATATATCACTTATCTGTAATCCTGAGAAGTTTAATTGTCGTATTGAAGCCGGCCAAGCGCGATGCAAACGGATTTTTCAAGGTTCTCTTACTCTCCTCGCATCTTTTGATTTCGCGACATCCTGTCCAAAAATCAAAGTTTGGTGCATGCGCAGTAACGGGATACTGTTCCTTTAACTCTAAGTGATTTCTGTTTATATTTCTATTGTATTCTTTTGTCTTCAATGGTTGTAAAAATCATATATAAGTAAGCTGCTTTGACCTGATTTTTCGATTACATCGTCGATTACATCGCCGATTACATCGTCGATTATTTGGCCATGTCCTAGCCGAGTTATTGCTGTTTGATCCGCTGAAGAATAAACGCTGTTGGAACCAAGTTTAGTCTGTTTTATCTACTGCTGTACCAGTTAGTGGTCAGATCCCGGTCCTACGGAGAAGTGACGGCTCTTCCCCGCAAGTGAGTTGCCATTTGAGTCTAGTTTTCCCCAGTTTTATCGTGAGTCAAGCACCGAGTTCCCATTGAGCCTTAAATTCGTTTCAAAGTGGAAAAACCTTCCGTAACACCTTACCGGCATTTTAAAATCTAAATCAATAACGAAGACAGTTTACAAATTTAGAGTACTTTCCTGACCCCGTGTATTGGTTACTTCCGTATCTGTAATGGGTATAAGTTACTAGCTTGCCCAGGCGAGATTATGCCAAGAAATCTTTACAGCAAGGAGTCCAAAAGTGTCACCTCTTTTAATTAATTCACGTTCTTTCACGTAGACATTAACCAATTAGAAGTCGAGGACAGTTTCCAGCTGGCTTCTGAATGGATTAAATCTATACGAAAGAATGTGAATAAATTAAAAGCGGTCACAGCTGCAACTTGCAGAAGTGAATAAAGTTGAAGTTGAGTTGAACTGAGTTATTTTGAATTCGATGTTTTTCACCTTGATTCTACAGGACCAGAGTTTGATCCATCGACGATCCTCGGTAACAAAACCAAGTACTGGGAGGTGCTGAAAGGTTGGTTGCAGCCTGTATCTACACTGCCATCTAAGTGGAAGCTCTGCTACCGAGCTACGGACCATGGATGGAGTTCCAGCACATTTCACTCGCAGTGCAATGGCCTGGGTCCCACAGTGACCTTTGTGAGGGTGGGAGAGTATATGTTCGGGGGATACACTGACCGAAACTGGCGTAAGTAGTGGTAATAATCTGCGGTATCATGGGTTGTATAGGTATATTGAAGCAAAGAAGAACATCAGCTTTCACAAACTGGTTCCTCGAAAAAGCGAAGGAGAAACAATCTGAAAGTTTGATAGTGTCATTGTCGCATGTGACATGACCATCCATATCAGAGCCTGGATTAAGAAGGGGTTTGCAGAAACTGCGCAAGTATTTTTGAAAGGAAATACTCGACCTTATTATATTAAAGAATGCTCTTGTTAGTCCGTTAACAATGATGTATTACTATAAGGACGGGTGCAGTAAGTACGTATATTTAGCCCATGCCATGGAGAATACATCCAATCAGAGAGCTAGAAACCCGTTGCGTATTCTTCGGTATCCAAGTATTTCACGAAAAAATCCCGGCAATACTTGCGGCCTCCACATTTTTCCGCTGAAAATAGAGCGGATAGCGGCAGGCAAAATTTTTCATCCTACCAAAATTTTTAGAAGCAACGTTGTAAACAATTAACACTATTAATAATAAGTTTAATAACTAGTTTTAACTTCCATTTGGGCTTCCTAGCGGTTAAAGTATAAATTAAAGTAACGAAATCTAACAGAAAGGACAAAGAAGTTTAAGAATCTGTAACTGAGAGAGACAAAAATCAAACCGGTTAACCAGTAATGCGAAGACTGAGAAGGATCCACACTTGCACCTCGAAACAACAAGCTTAACTGAAATCCCGCCAGAAAAATCACAAAGGCCGAATATACTCTATTACTTAATGTCGGCAACAAAGGAGCTTCACCATGATTATGCTGTTGTATAAGCACTATTACAAAGGCAGTGTCATTAGCATTATGACTTAGACTCATACTACGGTAAAAACTTTGTTGTCAACCCTTTGAGTTGCATATTTTGAAATATGTGCTGATGAAATCAACAAATGAATAATCTTTCAACTTTTCGAAGTCTGTAAGGTGCAATCCACTTGTAAACAGGCGTTTATTTAGACGACACAAACCAATCCGTACAACCAAGGGTATATATATACGTCGGACAAGACCAAGCAATCCGTACAAACAAGGATATATACATTGTCAAGCGTTAAAAACGTCATTACTTCGTGTGAATTGCTCCAACTGATTTATCGAGTAACTCCGTACAACAACAAAAAGCTCATCGCGTGATCTAAAAGGGCGGGAAACAAGAAAACAGGGAACCCAGCCGCAACAAGGTCGCAAGATGCAAGCGAATTCCTTTTTTAATAAGTTGAAGAAAGATAACAAGAAATAGGAAAGAATCTTCAAAACCAATAACTGTTCTTATCTTGTGGCACAGTGAGTTTTCGAGTAGACCATAAATTATAGATGTATGATCATCTATTTATAGTCTCGGTTGAATAAGGCCCGTGCGGGATCGGGATGGGTTTAGTGGGCTGTGTTTCTTTTATTAGCTGTTTAGTTCGCTGTCTGTTCTGGTTAACTTGTCGTTTTTCATAAAGTACAGTATTTCTGTATATAGTCTAGAATTTGGCAGCCCAGTGCAGTCGTTACTCGGCGAGTCAAGTTAATCTTTTAATTTATATCTGACGCAACTGATAATTTTGTTGCAGATTCTAGCAGCTCCTACACACATTCCGTCCATGGTTTCCTATTTTCCTTTAAAAACAAAGATGGACTGGAGCCTTTCAAGCTTCACATAAAAGACTATCAGCATGGTATCTATGGAAACAGTGGCTACGGTCCAACATTTGGTGCCGGCCATGATATTTACATCGCTGATAGTGCCGGTTCCAACACCAACTCGTACTCTAATTTGGGTCGCAACTACGTGCAAGTATCGGGCTACAAATATGGAGCAAGTGACACTCAAAGCCTGCTCGCTGGAAGCTACAATTTCCAGCCCCACGAGGTGGAAGTGTTTTATCAGACTTATAAAAACTAATGTTGTTGCCAAATTTAGTTCTGCGAACGTTTATAGCATTGAAATAAGAAATCAGTTACTTGTAGTTATCGGAGGTAACCAGTTTATGCAAACGCGTAAAATCCCAGAATCTAACACATTGCTTGTAAGCAGTAATTGAAATAATTGGTTGGGCAAGAGTAAATAATACATTGTGTTAAGGAAGGGCTTGGTAATCTTTTTTGCTTTGAGATACTGCAGTAACTATGGGGCACTTTAACAGTGTTCGTTGGTATAAGCGGCTAAGAACAAATTTTATATACTGATCATAACAAATTTTCATCTTTACCTAATACAGCTGTGGTGGTCATTTTTCCAAATCTTTGTTAAGGGCGACGTAGTTGTTGATGCTCGAACTTGGGAGGTATTGACCCTGAAAAACACCATCGAGCAACCTTAAAATTACCCAGAATAACTCAGTGTGAAAACTAGATGCACGCGCTTATAGTAGTAAAGTGTGAAAGGCTGTGAAAGGTTTGAACCCAGGAGTCATTACAAAAGTAGGTTCAGTTCGATCGTCCGGGTGAGCGTAGTCCTGAATAGGACTGCTGTTGTTGACAGTGACTGACGTTTCGACAACCTGTGCGGTAGTCATCTTCAGAGTCAAAGTGAGGTGCATCACTTCAGTTGATGGTATTATACTCTACATGGTTATTGATCTGATTGGTCAATTACGTCGCTATGTTATTGGTCGTCTGTCAGTTAAGCCGTGATGTTATTGGCTATGAAGATTCGTAATCAGTAATTGGTTGGTTTCGATCCGTCTATTTTCACAGTTAAACATTCGTCTATTGTTAGTCAAATTGTCAGTTCTCCAGTCGTTCTCTCGAAGTTAGTTTAAATGGTAAAACTAAACATTTTAAAAAATGAGATAAACATCAGTAAAAACTAAGATTTAGCCTGTTCACAGACCCTCTATTTTCTCTTCAAAGTCCTCCGAGCCCGCGTGATAAAAACAAAAACAGGGGGGAATTAAATGACCGCTATCACAAGGGGTTAGGGGTGGAGGAAGAAGAAAATAGACGGTCTGTAGAATCTAAAATCACTAAAATTATAAACATATAATAAACAACATATAAGTATATTATAACAGAGGTACTACAGTTTATGTTCTTGAGCATAAATATGTTTTGGGCCCTTCTCAGAGCTCATTTTAACCCGCTCCTAGCGGCTCGTGCTAAAATGAGTCTGAGTCGGGCTCAAAACATTTATGCCGCCCCACATGATGTCTCTATGATCAAAATGTGGTAAAACAAGGCTATTGAAAAAGGTCAACCAAGCGCTAAGAGGTAAATAACCTTTAATCTGTCTCAGAAGACTACGTTTCTTTTTGATCTTACTGCAAATGTGTTTACATCATTCAATAGACAAGACAAGAATTTTATTTACAACACACAGAAAAAAAGGCATTATAAAAAGATAATAACTACTTATGTGAGGTCAGACCACCTAGAAAATTGCTAAAAAGCTAATCTTCCTAGGGGGCATTGTAGATTAATTAAGAATATTAAATACAGTGAAATCTCTATTAAGCGGACCCCCAAGTAAGCGAACACCCTCCATAAGCGGACACTAAGCCGGGTCTCGAAATTAACGTCTTTTATTTCCTTTTATAACGAACCCCTATTCAGCAGACACCTCTATTAAGTGGACGCGGACACTAAAATAGATTGTATTTGGCTAATTTGTATCGGTAAAAACCTCTATTAAGCGGAGGCAGGACTGAATTGACAATAGTAGTATTGGATTACGTCCTTGAAATACGTACTGCAGTCGATTAATAAAGATAAATCCATACATTTAGATGTCAATAAACTGTAGATTAGACCGATATCCGGCCGTACGATTGTAATCCACGATCAAAGTTCACCTAAAAGTCTTGCCCAAAGTACAGCACTTCATGGAACTCTATCACAGTACAGAGTAACCGTTGAAAGTTAATCTTTAACGAAAAGTTCCGCAATTTTTACAAACCTCTATAAGGTGGACACCCTCTATTAAGCGGACACTTGGGAGGGTCCCGAAGATGTCCACTTAATAGAGGTTTGACAGTAGGCTGTTCATGGAGACACAAGTAAAAAACAACAGCTAGGGCCATTTATGCGAGGAAAAATAAGACGCGTCCTAAATAAGACGCAAACTATCCCGTATAAACGGCACATTTCGTTTGAAATTTTGCTAAGACTCGTCTTATCGAAGAACAGGTGTTAGGAGCTGTTCTTAGATAAGAGCGTCTTAGCTAAATTTTAAACGAAATGTGCTGTTTATGCGGGATAGTTTGAGTCTTACTTAGGACGCGTCTAATTATTAAAAAACGAACAAACACAAAAACAAAGAAAAGAAAAAAAACGCACAAATAGACGAAGAAATAAAAAAGAAACGGTACAAAACGATTAAAGTGAACCCTATAAAGTTTTCTAAAAATTGAATACGTTAAATTATTACCTATCACTATTTACACATTCACATATTCAAAAAAGACTTTAACTGCGCTTTAAATAGTTGAAAAGACTCTGCTTCAACCACATACTGCAGTAAATTATTCTATTCTTTTACTATGCGAATAAAGAAGGAATATTTATAGGGGTTAACCCTTGCATTTTTCACGCCTGATTTAAAAGTGAGGTCAGCTCGTGTCCTTTTATCTCAGGAGGCGAGTTCAAAAAAAATCACTAAACTTCAGGCTATTTAAGCCAAAAACAATTTTTTAGCATTCTATAAGTGAAATGAAGTGTCTCCGCTTCTCTAAGGTGGGCCAGTTCAAAATTTTAATACGTTCCTCGTACTCCATTTCCCCACACTTTTGTCCGAGCGCAAGGCGAGATGCCCTCCTCTGGACCTTTCAAGTGCTAGTATGTATTTTACTAGGTAACTTGCCTATGCCTAGTTTGCTCCCTTTCGGTTTAAATTACTCCTCCTTCTTTTCAAGATTTCTCCCATTTCTTTCTATCATCCGACGACATGGCTGCTTTAACAAAACGTGTTTTGTCCACGCTAACCAGAGCAATAACCGCTTTTCGCTCTAGCCTGCGTAGCAAACGTTTGCGTGTGGTCTCGGAGGAAAGGAATTTCCGGTTTTGGCCGTGCCAGAAATGGAACGACAGCCAAAAACGTTTGTGCTCCGGCAACCATGTTTCCTTGCTGATGTAAGGCTACTTAGACCATCTCAACATAAAAGAAATAAACCAGATTTATTGGGGACTATTGATTGTGGCAAAGTGTTCGTGCGAATTGATGATGGTAACTACGAATACGTTATCGTTAGTAACTAGGAATATATGTTAATTTAGGCTTGCTATTAGGAGCATTTGATACAAGAGAATCAACACTTTATGTAACAATAGTTTCAACAAGAAAAGAATGCAATTATCTGCCGCGAGCGCTGGTATTGCATCACTTATTTTTGTTGTTATTGTTTTTACTTCTTTTCCGAAACTGTCGGTCAGGTCAAGGGTATTAAAGGAACGATTAATGTCTATGGTCATACGAACCACCAAAATAAACAAATAAATGTCCACACCTCAGCAGAAAATACTACTTTCATACATTACCGAGGTCTCACCGCTATTCATTTGCGCTTCTTCAACCGGCGGAAAAGATTAAAATCAAAAAGCCTCTGTCGTCCATAAGCGGTAATGTTCATTATTTCATACAATCATTTTCTTTTAAATCTAAAACTGTCACGTTGATGTAGGACAAGATTACTACCGGTATTGACAACACTTAATGCAAGAATATCAGGCAATTAATGTTACAGCTTAGAGCCGATATATTTTATTTTACTGACGTCCCTAAAATCAATCAAAACGTGGCTAATTTACAATCATCGATATTTCCTCTTTTATTGTAGAAAAAGGTTCACGTAGTTTCAGAAATCTCTGGTGGTTGTGAAGAGCCTTCGTCTGGTACTTCTGATGAAATTTCAGTTAGTAACGTAGCGGCGGGGCGGGTCGTTGTGTCGACAACGTCCATTCAAACGAAAAGTGGCTTCTACCTGCATTTTCGACCATTTATTCTTTAAGTAAAAAGTTACAAATACTTGTCAACGGATTAAGGTGATAGAAAAAAAAAGCATTAAAAAAAAAAACAAATCAATTTCACAGCAAGTCGCAACAAATTGACCAAATTCTATTTCTTCCACAATACCACAGTGATTTTCTTTATTTGCATAAAAAAGTAGTTTTTGTCGTTTAGCGCCAGTGTAGTTGAGCTTTGTGACAAGAGCATTTTGAAGGTACATTTTGTAACTTTAAGACAAACGCGACGGTAATTTAAGTTAGCACACTGTGTCCAGCACAATGAACCGTTTCATAATCCAACATTCTGAACTAAATTTCAAACATCTACTTATGTACATGTAATTGGCTTGTCACAAAACACCTCCATTGGAGCGCGATGGTTCTCCATAAAAGCTTTGCGAAACTTCAAAGCCAAAACGACCAGAACGGATAGACGATAAAACTTCCCTAAATACTTTCCAGTATCATTACTACTATGCATAGTCGACGCAACAAGTGAATGAGAAAAAAAAAATCGCTTTTTAAGGTTAAATCCCTGCTGGACCATTTGAGTCAACGCCCGCCACGGGTAACTGTTTTTAGTCTCAAACAATTTGAAAACATTCACATTTTGAAGAGTTGAAATGATTCGCTTAGATTAGCAGTACTTACTCGCTGTTTGCAAGCCATGGTACGACTGAATCGTCCATGCGCAAGTCTCCTTTTAGGGTGTCACACGACGAGACAGAATAGAATACGTGACAAGACACAGGAAAGTTTGCGTAAGAAGCTAATAATGCGTGACATACATTAATCACGCGACAACAGCCGTCGCGAATCATAGTGAATAACATCGACTTCGCTCGATATTTCTATTTCCGAAACGGTTTGTCTTTCGAGCCTGCGCAGAGAATTTTAAGATACTTATTTTTACAACTCAACAGAGCGATTTCTGAATTCGCTCGTGTTTTTTCTAGTCAACATCGAGAATAACTGATTTTCTGATTTGAGAAGAAAGGGTATTAAGTTGTACATTTCTAGTTTACTCCTGAGTCACGTGGCCGCATTTGTTTGTCTATTTCCGGTTGACTTTGGCTCATATTTCACAGGCGTCTGCACTGAACTTGCGGATGGTATGACAGGAATAACTCTAATGTTCTGGGTCCTAGTCTGTCCACTAGCAACCCGCTGACCAGCATGAGTTACACCAGGGGTTTTGTCCGGTGTTTGGGGCAAAAGTCGCCGGGGTCGAGAACGATGACTCTGATCACCACTTGGAGCAGCTTCCGGAGGTCCCTTCCTTAAGGCTCCTCCTTGTCTCTTGGCGTTTCTTCGCTTAAAGGCTGGATTAGCGTTAAAAGATACTCCGCCAAATGGATCGTCTATGTTGTCTACAAAATCAACGGCGGGATTAACTAAGCCCGATGGATCTTCATGCTCAGTAACATTCCCGACAAACGGACAAGAGTTACTAACGTCTCCTTCAACATGAAACGGTCCTGGGGCCATTCCGACACCAGAACCTTGCGTAGAAGTGAAAGAGCTCGCATGACCGGAGGTATCAGTTTGTTGCTCAGACAGCTGTACATTAGTCAACTGATAATCAACCCCTTTTGATTGTGATGGGTGTGGCGCATTAAATGGGGACGAGCCAAATGCATCTCTTGTGGTTGGCGGGACCTGCATAGCTTTCTGGACGATGAATGGTGCTGAGCCGAAAGGATCTGCTACACCAGGGGAAGGGGGTGGGTGGAAACCAGAATATTCTGGTTCATCAGCTTCCTCTGATTCGTCTTCACTTGACGCCTCCCCTGCAAAGTTCAAATGTCTTTCAATTTCAGTGGAACGATAGCCTTGAAGAAACGGATTGTTGCCATCTTGAACAATCTCCGTTACTTGTTGCTGTTGAGGAAAAACGCTATTGTCTCCAAACCCGGCAGGAACATCAACCAACTGTAAATTTTCCAAGCTACTTCTCAAACCTTGCTGCAACTCAGCTACTTGGCTATCAAATGTGGCAGATCCAAAAATATCCGTAGTAGCCCCTTGACGAAATTCAGATGTTCTATTACCGGCACTGGGCTGTTGATATCCAGCAGTGGTCTGATGGAAGCCAACACTGGCTTGATGATAGCCAGCATTCGGTTGATGACTTTCGACATTGGGCTGAAAACTAGAATTTGTTCCGGTTTGAGAAATTTTTTCGTTACTTGCACGTAGTGACGCGAAGTCATCATCGGTTACATCGTTCTGGTTGGCTGTAAAGTCCAACTCGTTTGACTCATAATATGGACTAAAAGGATTCCAGTGCGGCGTGGGTTCATCGCTTGACTCAATGTTTACCAAAAGCATTCCAGCCTCTGGTTCTTTGGATTGGTTGAGAGCAGGGTCACTAGGGCTTCGATGGTGGGAACGATTTGAGCTGCTTGCGTTGGGTTGAGGGGTAACAGATGGCATTTTAACCTGATTGCTTCTATCATAATGAACCGCAAAGTTAGGGTCAGACCTAGAGCGATTGTGAGACATGTAGCGGGGTCTCAATAATCTGTTATTGCTATTATCGGGTTTTGCTTGTTGAGGAAATTCTTGAGCATTTTGAGGCTGTTGAAATGTTACTTGCGGTTGATTGGCATTGTAGTTGTGGTACCGTACGTCGCCGGAGGTTGGATACTGTTGATATTCATAAAATGGGTTCAGTGGGCACTGATCAGTGTCTTGATACATCTGCGGATTGAACTGAGGTTGCTGTTGAACATGATGTGGCTGGGTAGGTTGGTATTGCTGGGCTGGTGGACCTTCCATCTGGTAATTCAACTGTCGTTGAGCTTGCTGTTGTTCCTGAAGCATCTGCTGCTGCTGAAGCAGCTGTTGCTGTTGCTGCTGGAGCAATCGTTGTTGTTGTTGTTGACGCATCAACATATGCTGTTGTTGCTGTTGTAAATACTGTTGCTGAGCCAACTGCTGCTGTTGAAGATACTGCTGCTGAAGGTACTGCTCCCTCGTCATCTGCTGCTGGTAAGGATAAGGCTGCTGCCCGTGCTGTGCTACCACACGGTACACTGCTGCTGATGGGTGCTGGCCAACATCCATCAGATCTGGTACCGCTGATGCCGCCTGATCAGCAAAAACAGCTCTGGGGTCCTGTCGCGTCATATTTGTATGGACTTGTTGATGAGCTGCGGAATTCTCTGGTCCTTGTGGTGGAATGTTCCTTCTGTTCTGTCTTGGGCTAGCCATGTGGCTCAAGCCATGAGCACTCTCAACGTCAAGATTACTTCTTTGTACATGAGAGTACTGTTTGCGATTCTGCTGAGGACTAGCAATGTGGCTTAAGCGCGAGGAAGCCTGAGGAGTAGCCAGTTGCTGATGACCTTGGCCTGCCCTTGGTCGTTGACGAGGAGCAAGAGAGGTAGTGACTGGTCCTTCATGTCGCCTGTAAAAATGAACAAATTTGGAATACTAATTTTCGCACTTCAAATAAACAAAACACAAAACCATCGTTTCCGACATTTTTAGCCCCATCAGGGATATAAGAGATCAAAGACCCACTATAATCAAGTCGATTTACTAGTAATTTGCTTTGCTTGATAATGGCTTTGCGACCATCCCCGTCACCTCCAAGCAAGACCCCATCTCGGATAACAAATTGTCTTGTAGCTAGGTTCTGATTATGAGAATAGTCGCTACAACATATATATGTACTGAGTATCATTGATCCTTACTTTGTTTTAGCAGCAGTTGTTCGAGCAGCATTTTCCCCCTTTTGCTGTTCCTCAACAGATTGCGTTTCTGGAAGTGTGTCTGGTATTTTTGCATTCTGATGTACACAAACAACGACAATAATTGGTCATCACATCAAAAATCATTTGATGAAACCAAGCATTTCCCTTCTCCTAATTTGATCTTGAACGCACGGACCCATCGAAATTTTTTACACGGTTCTTCGTACCCTTTTTTGAAGAAAAACTTCAAGGACTTTTCAAGGACTCCAATCAACGCAAAAAAAGAGCCTTGAGTCCATGTCTGTTTTTAGTTCTTACACAACATGAGTAATTTTATCGCGAAGGTCTTTGTGTTTGCTCCTTTCTCTTTGAAGTTCTACTTAAACTATAAAGTTAGCATTAGAATTCAAGACCTTTCCAGCACCCACTGCAATTTTCAAGGACTTTCAAGGTGCGTGCGAACCGTCTTTAGTGTTTCGAAAGTTTCTACACAAATCTGTTATCTTAAGAATATTAACCTGAAAAATCACAAAAACCACAACATTTCTTGTTGTAATGCCTTGCAACAGATCTGCCAAAGAGGTTCCATTTTAGACATTTTTATACTACTACATGGGAAATTTCTGCAATTTGATTGGCTTAGAGCAGTGGCATTTCAGCTTAATTTGAAATACCTACATGTGAAAATTACAAACCTTTTGCGGGTAGTAGTATAAACCAATAACAGCATGATTTGCATGTAATATTTGGCATAAATACCACTTGTGATATTTCAAATTTGTCTCAAATTTCACTCGCCTAACGACTCGTGAAATTTCGTATAACAATTTTGAAATTTCACTACAAATCATGTTATTACCTATACAAATCCTCTAATAATATTGAATCATCTCCAAAGGTAAGGTTAGCAGGTTATTTTTGTTGTCTCCACAATTCACGGTTTTCTGTTAAAATCACAGCAAATCTTCTTCATTTAATTGTTATTGCAAATAAGCAGAAATTCCAGGAAAAACGTAAGGAGAAAAATGCCAACACACCATAACATTAGGGACAGGGCAGTCAAGACCTCTGAGTTTAAAGGCTGCATAGGAAACTTGAAAAATATCTGGTCTATTCTCCGGGTCTGGATTGAGAACGAAGCCTGCAGATAAAGCAAAGTGACGTACATGATTGAAATTATGGCCTTATCTGACACTAATTTTCAACAATGTCAAGTTGGTTAGCTGAGTCTAAGTCTTTAACACTTTCACTGCCAAATGTGGCCAAAGGCAAATTTCGTTTTCTAAAATTTTGGCAAATAAATAGCATCATGAGGAAGTACAGGCAGAGTGCTTTTATTTGAATGGCCACATCATAAGATTTCAGCCACAGACTCAAAAGTTAGAGTCACCTTACAAAACCCTATCAAGCACTCTGGCAGTGAAAGAGTCACACAGTGACAGGCTAGAATGAAAAGGAATAGGAAACTTGATATTGTACATAACTTGTTATTTCAGACAAATGGCCATAACAATAAGTTTTTGTGATAACAATACAGTCAAGCCTCTCATAACCCTTTAAGCCCCAATATCCAGATACAAATTCTCCAAACTGATCTCTATACATTTCCTTAAAGAAAGAATTGATAGAATTTGATAAAAGATCAAGGTATTTTCTCTTTGGTGATCGTTTTATAAACTCTCATAACCTTTTCTCTTGCCAATGTATGGATATCTTTCGGAGAATATTGATGTTGATCATTATTGGGACTTAAAGGGATAAGCAGCCACACAAAATATGACGATTAAGAGGTCCCTTATGAGAATTGACCAACAGAGGGTCCCTTCCTAAAAGAGGCCCAAACAAAGTCAGCTACATTTGCGAGAGAATTCATTATATGCAGTTTCTAAGTTACGATATGCTTGGTTTAATGTTCCCACTAAAAGTAATTACAGGAGGATAAAAACAAGAGAAAAAAGTGGTCGTAAATGCTTAGGAGAGGTGCTAGTTTATGAGAGGTTCCAACTGTAGTGATTTCACTACAGGGTGCGAAGAAAGTCAGTTTCACAGGTTGCCATTCGGGCAAGCAGTAGCTAACATGTACTAGCCCAAAAACCATTTCAACCTGCCAGAAAAAATTTTTTGCTGAGCAGGATTGATTACAATTCTTCTGTAATTTGAATTTCCCAAAAACCCTCACTTGCCCATTGGGCAAAAATCCACAAGCCCCGGAGCTATCAGACACTACTTTCTTTGCACGCTACACTGAGAAAATTTTGGCATTTCGGATACATGTAGGTGTAGTCACTTATGGGAGGTGATTGATTATCAGAGGTGGTCACACATGGAGGTTTGACTGACAATCAACAATATTTATTATTGATGTTATTCATTTACTCAAGATCTTTACATCGATGAGACACAAAAATAATTATTATATTTTCATCTTTCAGTAAATATTTCTAAGGCACTTGAGTTTTATAAGTTCTGTTCACATCACTGGAGCATCTTTATTGTGTGACAGCAAAGTGACTGGCATTTTTTATTCTGCTATTATGCCAAAGTTTTTATCATGTTCTTATCATGTCAAAGACAATAGTCACTACAAAGACAAACATAATAACACAGAAGGTCTTTTAAAAGAGAATGAAAACTTACTGATAAGCTTGTGAAGTTTAGGATGGCGTGAGTTTTCCGGGAAGGTGAACTGACCACTCTGTATAGCAAGTGGACTTTCACCAAATGGAAGTGTAAAGAAACAGAGCTTGTACAATACACAACCCAGAGCCTAAAGAAACAAAATGGCGAAATATTTAGCACTATTCTTTCAACCATCATACCTCCACAGGGGTCCAAAAAGTCATGTCTTGTAGTTTGGGATAAGTAGATTTCCTTGCTGGACAATTAACTTTTAAAGCTAACTTGCCCAATAGCAGGGTGCAAAGAAAGTCCATTTTACAGCCTGCCATTAAGGCAAGCTGTAGCTAGCATGTACTAGCCCACATGTCATTTCTACTAGCCCGCAAACCCTTTTTGATTAGCAGGATTGATTACAATCCTTCTGTAATTTAAATTTTGCCATAAAACAGCACTTGCCCGTCGGGTCAAGTTAAGAACAAAAATCACTAGCCCGATAGCAAAATCCACTAGCCCCAGGCTACTGGACACGACTTTCTTGGTACGCTTCAATAGGCAATAGCACACGCAAGTCATACTCCAACAAAATTATTTACTAAGACAAGGAAGAAGTGGTGATGGGCAAGCAAAATGAGAGAGCTACTTGCCCAAAGGACAAGCTGGAATTCAAGCCTTTTTTGAGCTCTGCTCTGTGTTGCAAGTTGTAGGACAGCAAGTGACCCAAACAAAATGATCAGCTTACCCAGATATCTGCTTTAGTGGTAATTAATTTACCACTGTACAAATCAATCATCTCAGGGGCTCTGTAAGATAGTGTTGTGTACCTGTAGACAAACAGTACAGTGTTTACAAAACAATGAATTTAGATGGTGATTTAAAGTTACCTTTAGTTACAGTATGAGGGCCTCTGTTGGGTGGTTGCCTTTATGGCTAATCTTTACCTCAGGTTTCTATTAAGTACTGCCAATACAAAGCTGGCTAAAATAGGATCCACTTGCCATGAGAGAAAACAAGTACATTGAAAAATCCTGGCAAGCTATCAAAACAATTTCAAAATGATAACTTGTGGCTATACAAACGTTAACCATTTCCAGTGTTACACTACTAAATTGGAAATTTCTGCAATTTGATTGGCTTAGAGCAGTGGTATTTCAGCTTAATTTGAAATACCTACATGTGAAAATTACAAACCTTTTGTGGGTAGTAGTATAAACAAATAATAGCATGATTTGTATGTGATATTCGGCATAAATACCACTTGTGACATTTCAAAATTGCCTCAAATTTCGCTCACTTAACAGCTCGTGAAATTAAGTATAAAAATTTTGAAATTAACTCGTGGTACTTATTCCAAATATCAGTAAAAATCATGCTATTACCTATACAAATTATTGAGTGACTAATGGTTAGGAATAAAATTTCTGACCGTTTTACAGTGAACCATTAATTCCACCTAGAGCCATGGATGAGTGTAGATGTAGTACTAGTTTGATTACAGTTAATGGGTCAACTTAACTCACTTTTGTATCTCTTCTTCTGCTTTGGTAACACCTTCCTCCTGTGACAAGAAAAATACACAATTCTCTTATTGCATTAAGCAAATGAAGTTTTCTGATTTTATTTCTGACGAAGACATACTAAGCCAGCAAAAAACATATAAATCATACCTGAGGATTCACTACTCTTCTGGTAGCACTGCCATAGTCACAAAGAACAAATTCACCACGATCACTGCGTAATATATTCTCAACCTAAAGGTCAAAAAAAAAATTTACAATCTACATCTACATCTACATCTACAGGAGCAAAAGTTCACTTAATGTCTCTCGTCACTTCAGATCTTGTACATTCCCTTGGTTAATATTACAGAATCTTATTCTATGAAAAATTTACAGGGCTGCCACTTAGGGCAGGTGGGATTGAAACTTGGACCATAGCCTTAATCCTAACACCTTTAGTTGCCGCACCACCTGTACGTCCATCTTAAACCTGGACTTTTGATATATAAAACAAAAAATGATGATGATGATGAAGATGATGATGATGATGATGATCACTGCCAAATATTAGGCAATTACTAGCTAACATTGGATAAGGCACCTTAAGATCCCTGTGAATCACTGGAGGATCTGCATGATGAAGCTTAGCAACAGCCTCACAGGCATCTGTGAAGATCTTCAGAACTAATGACTCGCTGAAACCAGAACTGATGTGTTCATTCATCAACTGTACAACATGCCCCTCTGTGGAAAATATAGGAATGTGAGAGTTATGAGAAAACCCACAAGACTCATTCATTCTCATTCTCATTTTCATTCTCAAGACTCATTACTACCAAGAAATGGTTGGGTAGACCGGTACAACTTGAGGTTGTGGGAAGGAAATTAAGGAAAAAAAATTGCAGGGTGGTATTTTTCTTTTCTAGGAGTCATAAAGCAAACTGCCTTCTTCATTTAACAAAATGAAATGAGAACAAAAAAAAAACCAAAAGTGCCGGAACAATTTAAAATACACAATTTAATTAACACACTAACAGTTACTATAATAGTGACAGGTCATGTACCTCTACAGTACTCCATGAGAATCAGGACTTCATAAATCCCAGGGTTGATCTGATTAATTGTACAACCAAGGTACGTAATAGCATTCTTGTGACCAGATACAAGCTTCTGTTAATGTAATAATGGTTAAACAATATATATTTAATCTTCATGAACAAAAGAAAAGAAATTAAATGATTATATCAAAACCCTCAAACTTATAACCAATTTGCAATCAAACATTATTATCATCATCATCATGACTCATCACGCTAGTAGGCTGCTTTCCACGCTGTCTGACCAACAGTATGTGACCTAGCCAGTTCCACCTGATTCATCACACACCACCTTCTCTCCACTCTGCAGTGTTACTGATGCTATATCTTTCCACCTGATGTCACTAAGTCTTATTCCTGGCACTTCAATCCCAAACTCTTTCATCTCCTTAGCTACTTGCCATGCCTGTGTTGCCTCTGCAATGGTCCTCATGTTCCAGCAACTGATGATCGACTGAGGCTTGGGGGCTACTATGGGGCCTATCGGCCTTTGGGTTTCCCGCCAGCTTTGTCCAATGAGCATCACTACAGCCCCAGCAGTGACATCCCCAGTTAGTGCTCTGTCATTATCAATGCTTCCAGTTTCACTGAAACAATTAGTGTTTTTATGGGGCAGGATCGTTAGCCCTATGCTCAACCCCCAACCAGGAGGGCCACGGGGTCTCTATCGTTTGACCTTTTTCTGGTAGGGTGGCCCTACCAGGAGTTCAAGACTTACGCTTACATAGTACTAGGGGTCATTGAGACATGTAGACTGCCCCACCACGATAAGGCGGTGACCCCTTTCAGAGCAGTGCAATCACACATAACAAGTAAGAATCCCAGTTGACTGGAGGCAAAACAGTTTTAAAAAAGGTTATCATAACCAACATGTCAAGAGCTTCAATTTCCCTCAAGTAGGGTATGAAGCTGTAAGGGTCAGGAAAGGTGAGTTGGAGTTCAGTTCCTTGTACCATTTGGTAACATTAAACGTAAATTGATTGGCTAAAGGTGAAACTTTTCTCTCAGGTTACTGCAATCGTATCTATTTCAGAAGAGCATCAAGAGCTCTGAGTTGGCGTGATGTCCCAAACAATTTTGCCGACATAACGATATTTAGATTTAGATTTAGAGCCTGAAGGGCTATAAAATTTTCTTTTCCTGTCAAGGTGATTTGGAATATATTTACAAGGACTCTGTAATTTACATGTAAGGCTTGGGAGCCCAAAAAATGGTGAATCACAAATGAATCATTTAAGAAGAACAAAGAATCATCATGACTAACCATTATATCAATCTCCTGTTTGCATATTTGTAAATCATGCATATTATTGACTGATATCCTTTTTAAGGCATGTCGCTTTCCGCTAGGAACTCTGATCAGGAACACCAGTGAAAATCCACCTGAAGGGTTCAGTAAGAAAGATGATTTGAGAGTCAATATATTTAGTACTTATCCTAATTTGTTCTACCTGCAGTTAAATGAGCTAAAAAGCTTTCACATGTTCCGATACAAATAGCTACACTTGTATCTGAAATATATACATGAATAAAGCCCAGTCCATAACAAACAGAAAAAGGTCAACCTGTGGCACCGTACCATGCACATACTAAAAGTTAAAGACCCCCTCAGCTGTTAGTGTGCTTAAAACAGGCTGTCGTTTTATGTTGTGAACAGATAAGAAAATCTTAATTTTTCTAACAACAAGGGGCATACTGCTTGAAGGCTACCGGTATCCAAGCAAAAATTACAGCTCAGCAAGTTTATGTGGGAAAATATCATAAATAACTTCGAGATGATTATGTGCAGCAGAATGACGTAAACGAATGTTTTCTTTTGGCGTTATGTGGGACGGAGATTTCTTTACAAGAACAGCCTAAGTCTTATTGTGTTAATACGCAATCTGTTACAATTCACACTTTACAGAATTCGCCATAGTCTAACTAATTAATTCAGCTTTTACTGTCAAACAAAATTGTCTTTAACTTAAGAAGCTCTATTAGCACAACATCTTTAAGCTTGGCTGTCATCGTGAAAATTCCACTTCGATCAACCCCAACTTAAAAACAAACTTAAGCTATCGATGGACATAACTCTAATCAACCAACAACGAATCAAACCTGAAAAAAGAGCAAACAGGAAAAAGTTTACTTTAAGCTTACCTTCAGCAATGACTTCCTCTACCACACATGGACACCGACCGACAATAAAAGTCTTGCCCACAAAACTGCTGTCGGTACCTCCACCCGAAGAGAAAAACTTCTTCATTTTTTACCCAAATTATAACCCCCCAAGAAAAAATGGCGGTACTTAGGCGTGTTTACATTTTGTAGAGTGAAGCCTTATTCATGATATTAGCACCAATGAGGAAAACTTCGTCTTTCAGGAGGTGATTTAGCCGTTCAAACTTTCGACACGGATAAAATGGCCGCAACCTTACCCATAATGCATTGGGGCAATACTGGTTCCGGTGAAACAAGGACTTCCGGTTGTAACTGTAACACTGTAATTTTGGAAAATTGTGGAAAGTAGGATAGTTGAAAGTAGGCAGTTCTTTCAATCGTAAAGGAACGAAATTAAAAGGTAAAATCTTTTTTAGTTTCAAAGTACCTACAAAGCAATTTTTAATCTGGGATTGCGTGAAATACCATCCCATGTCGAACGAGAGAATGCATTATTTGGTTTTCATATAGATCGTTTTCACTGTCACGCAACAAAAAAAATAAATTGGAAACCGTCCAGTAGAAGAAACCAAGAAAATGAAATGTTATAAAAGACTAATATATAAACAATTCGTCCAATTCTCAGGTCTTTGTGGCCAACATTTTGTGAGTTATTTGTCAAAACGTTTCACGCACCTTTGTAGAACTTTGTATGGAGACGCCATATTGGTGTACTGTTTTGGTGCACAAAAATGGCCGCCGGAAAACATCTGGAGTTCACTTATTCTATAAAAGCTTTTTCTTTTCACTCGATAACTAGCATACCTACGCATAAACATATCTTGTAATACTTGAAATGGTTATAACGCTGAAAATAAAGAGAAGAGACTGTTTTTGAACGAGACAGCATTGCGGGTGTCACGCACTGTTACAACTAGGAAGTTCAAATTGCTGTATTTTCGAAATGAAACATGCTACGGGAATGGAAAGTTGTACAAAGGTTTACTTTTTGTTTATCTTCAACCTAGTGTAAATAAAAATTCGTAGACTGCAAAACAGTCGTTTTTTTTCTTCTCAAAATCAGTTTTAAAAAAAGGTAAAGTGTGGCGTAGGGCGTAGGGTCCCTGGGGGGGAGCACTTGGGTATTTTTTGAGTGGGTATGTGCCGCCCGGGACTCCAAATTGGCACCCCGTTCTAAAAAAAAATTCCCGTAAAACTGATACCCCGTTCTAGAAATGGGCCAATTTTTTATACTCCGTTCTAGGGTGCAACAAGAGTACAACAGTTTGCTTGTTAACGCATTGAACCGTATTTTTAAAAGCAATCCGTCCTTGAATAATTTCAAATCGCTGCTTACAAAACTTGAGCTTTTATGCGTTCGAAATATTATACCCCGATCTAGAAAACGCCTCTGAAATAGATACCCCGTTCTAACCTGAGCAACCTCGTCCCCAGTGCTTTTCCCTTAGCTATTTTTTTAGGGAAAAGCCCTGGGGACGAGGTTGAATCCTGAGGAGCTTCAAAATCACGACCCCGTTGGGTGGCACATACCCGTATAGCAAGAGACTATAAAGGGGACAGAGAGGGCATCCCCCATATACACCCTATTCCATAGGTAATCCGTCTCGAGTTATTTTTTACACCACAGATCTCAAGGGGGATTAGACAACAGCCAATCACATAGCGCGAATGTGTTCCGCGTGGATGACCCACGCTGAGAGCCACGCGTCCTTCACGAAATGACGCAGAACAAAATGGGGGAAGACGCGGAGAGCGATTTTGCTATTCCTTTTGTCGACGAAAACGACTACAGCGAGATTTCTGCGAAAGCTGTGTCAGCGAAACCGAAATTAAAAAAGAATCGCCCTTCCTCTCTTGTATAGAGCTAACAGTAGAACAGGGAAATCCTTAACACACTGAATATTCTCTCAGGATCATTTATAATTTACAGTTTGAAGAGAGCAATTTCTGGTTTGATGTTTATTTTTTTCAGTCTTTATAGCGATTATTCCTACCCACTTACTTTGTCAATTGTAGGCGAACCCTCCTAAAACTGAATTTCAAGGGACCATATTCAAGCTCAGAAAGAGAAATAAAATTTCGTCGTTGCGTATTTACGTCCTCCATAAAACGCGAAATTAGGCATTTTCACGTCGTAGTCGTGCAAAAACGGGAAAGAAATGAACAAAAAAGTGTGTTCCACGTGCGAAGTTGTTGTTTTGCTAATTAAACCTATTGTTTTTTTGACGTTCTAGTTGTCGTCCGCGTCGTTGGATCTTAAACTCCCTAAATTATACAAAGGACCGGTTTCAATAGACCGGCGAAATTTCTCATTTTACTAAAGCACTGAGGTTACGACAACCTCGAGTTAAACTGATTTCACGGGTTGTCAAAGAGTCCAGCGATTCCTTTTTCCCAGGTGAGCGCCGACTCATTTCGCTTCAATATTCAGGAATGCTCTCGATCTTTTTACGCTTTCATTGCCTCTCGCCCGACATGTTTTGCACGGCGTTTGGTCATGCGAAACCTCCACGAAACATCCACGCCTCCCGCGAGGAACTTTATCCCGATTCTAAAAATAACTCGAGACGAATTACCTATGGAATAGGGTGTATATGGGGGATGCCCTCTCTGTCCCCTTTATAGTCTCTTGCCGTATAGGTAATGTATGGGAGAACCGCCCCCCCGGGCATAGGGTTCACTTTTTTCAACCTCGTTTGACTGCTCGAGCGTACTTGAATACGCAAAAATACGAACTGTTTTGCAGTCTAAAGAATTCGTAAAACCTAGCTATTTTGACTTGACAATTTGATGACGTCACAGTGAAAACCATCTATACTTTCAACGTTCACTTTTTCCTTATTTAATTTTTACGTGTTATCATGGTATTATATTGCATGCTATATTTTTCAGTCATTGTATAAACGTCTTAGCTTGACCTACATCAGTAGTCATTGTAGACCCTGAATAAGCTAGGGAAGGCCGTGCCTTGCGCAATATTTTAATTGGTAACAGAAAATAGATATTCCGACTGTAAAATCAGCCTTGCTTCTTTTGTTCGACCAATTAACTAAATTACAGTGCCTATGGAGTCGGGGCGATGGGAAGCTTTAGCCCCTTCCCCAACTTTTTTGAAAAAAAAATAGACTGACTGTGAAGGGCCGGTCCCACTTAAGTACCTAGTCAGCCCCAAACCTCCCCCCCGCAACTCATCCCCACCTAGTGTGCTCACTCACTGCTCACTAAAGTGCCAGAGTAAAAAGTCGAGATCTTGCAGGGCACAGGTACCGTTATCGAATTCTGTCCAAAAACGGTGTGTTCACATTAACTTGCCCACTGAGCAGGTACCGTACCCTCCCCGGACACAAAGTGTGAACAAAGCCTAACTTGCTGACTGGACACTGAGTCGGCTCAGGGGCACCCAACGACAGTTCTCCGTGAAATATCTGTTCGGAGAAGCAAATATTGCCTGGAATTTTCTATCACTCGAGGACGGCTAAAAATTTCTAGATGACCGTTACACTGAAAAGTCCCCTACGATTTTCTGAAGTTTAATTTTTCAGACTCACTGAATGCAATAGAGAGAGAAATCAGAAAATATCTCACTTTCGTAATACGTCAAACTACATCTAAAATTTTCTCAAGCCCTTGCAATTTCGAAGAGACTCACGTTCCCCTAGGATGACCGAACAGCATTTCTAGAGATCTAAAAGTACTCTGCATAGCCTAAAAAGTGTTAGGAATATATTTAGGAGGAAAAGGTCGTTGGGTGCCCCTGAGTACTGTTCTCTGCAATATTTTCTTTGGTCCCGAAAGGGATCTTGGATTTATTTAGTCTGAGAGCAAGCTCTCCATTTGGGGGAGTCGCGAGACGTCACGCGAGAGCAGCACGCGTACGCGACTCAACCTCGCCCCAAGGGCGCTTTTCCCTAGCCTGAATTTCATCCGATTACTTCGAGTCGTTATTACTCCCTCAGTAGTTGTTGAGAGGAGAAAACGACTCGAAGCAATCGGATGAATTTCAGGCTAGCTTTTCCCTGGCTTTGGAGAGCCAGCGTGTGCCCGTTCGAATTTTCAATTGCTTTCCTTGACGTAAGTTAAAAACTGTTTTAAAAAGTGCACCGGGTATTAATGCTGTAAATAAATAAGTGTAAATCCACCCTGAGACTTTTGCAGTTCTAGGATTCCATAAACTTTCCCAATCTATACAAGACATACAACTCTTGCATTACTTTGATACGACCTCTCGAATTTTAACCATTCAGGTGACCATTGTTCTTCATTCAGATTGGGAAATGGTTATCTGGATTGGGCAGGTAAAAATCTTCGCGAATAAATGAAATGACTGTGATCTGCTGAATAATTTCAACAGCGCTATTCAGTACTTTTTTCCCTTGGTGAAAAAAGTTAAACTTTAAAAAAAGAAACCAAAATGAAAGAAAACAAGCTAATCAGGGGCATTGCTGCAGGTTGGAAAGTACGCTAATAAATATAAAACAACTTTAAGTTAGGTAATTAAGTTGTTCAATAAAAAATACTGAAAAGTATTAAACCCTCTTCTTTTAAGTGATCCCTCGGGAATCGGTACTTGCCTTACATGAAAGCACATCTCTGTGAGTCAGGATATTGAACTGAACTGAGTTTATGTAGGCCACTATACCGCCCTGTACCTTCCGTATACCCAATTTGAGAAATGACAACAGAGAAAAGCAGGCCACGGTTTCCGTACACAGGAGACGCAAAATGATTTAAACATTTTAAAAACTGACACCAAGTTTATCACGACAGTTAATGAGTTAATAATTTAATCACACGATAAACAAAGATCACTTTACATGAAACTCAATAGGCTCTTTGGTGACCTTGAACGAAGGAATGTTATCTGCCGCCGCGACAGTGTCGAATGGAAGCAAGCATTTAACACAATCAAAGGAAAATTCAAAATTTAGCGGTGTTTTCATATGGTACTATGGGACGTCGGTGGCTTAACACACTTCTTTTACTATATTTGTTCCACAAAGTAACTCAGGGGTTTAATTATAAATGTGAAATGCTTGAAGAACAGACATGCTTGGGTACCAAGTTGATGTACAACTTCACAACTTTAGAGTTGGTCACTGATTCTCCAACACAACAGGCCGCTAAGGAGAAACTTGGAGAATGGAAAGGCCTAAAGTTTTTATCAAAATGTTGGGCAGTTCTACAGCCGTTATTATGCCAGGTTTATAAACCGAGATGTCAAAACAGCACTGTTAAATTGCCTTGTAGAGAGCAATGCTATGCTACCAGAAAACCTTGCGAGGTAGTTGAACGCTACCATAAAAAATGGCCGGACTTTTTACAGTGTGATCGATTTCCACCGGGAAATTGTGATGGTGGATCGGTAAGTAATCATCTAAAGTGTAAGATATTTAAACCTCTAAAATCCTAGGGGTAAGCGAGATACCCTGAAGATCAACGAATTAGAAGAAATGAAAGCGTCTAGGACAAGGGTAACCTTAAACTTACTTTCGAGTCAAAAGATGAACAGTTTCCCTATGTAGCAGAAAAAACTTTGCAGACTCTGCCTTATGGGGAAATTATGACCTAATTCACGCTAAACTGTTCCTCGATAACTTTCCAAATTCAAGTCATATTAATTTCCAATACCATTCAAAGCGAAAGGATTGTGTACATAACATTTCAATGCAACTGAAAGCGAAAGGATCATG
This sequence comes from Porites lobata, assembly GCA_942486035.1. NCBI lineage: Eukaryota > Metazoa > Cnidaria > Anthozoa > Scleractinia > Poritidae > Porites > Porites lobata. The sequence continues at coordinate 1,457,018 of CALNXK010000038.1, read as the reverse complement.
TACATAACATGTCAAAAATAAGGAACGTGACACAGGAGATCAGGGTAAGACAAGGGTTAAACAGCAGCTTCCACCTTTTTTCCGTCGCAGATACATGTACAGGCGATACGTAATGTACATTTTGGAGCCACTCCACTTCAGAATGTAAATTAAATTTTATTTCCAGATAAGCTGTACAGAACACTGCTAAGAAATTTTCATGCTGATAATTTTACAGTCAAAACATAAACAATAACGTCGCAACTTGAAGAAGATCAGTTATCTAGTTGGCCAACTATGATGTTTTGACATTCTGTGATCATTGAATACTATATATTCAATTTAGAAGTCCTCTGGCACGTTAGGCCAACTTTTTCAAGTTTTATTGCCATGCCTGCAAAAAATCACCAAGAAATTATTAATGATGAATCTTCTTTCACAACTCTACATGAGCATTTTGGGCAGGGAAAAGGGCACTTAGCTATGACTTTAGCATAGAATCACCTTAACAGAATTAATTTGTAAGCAAATAAACTAAAGAATATAACCTCACTAAAATATCTATTGTTTTGTTTTTCTCAGTGTTGTTGTTGTTATATTTCTTCATGGTAAGGACCAAAGGAACCCAATGATACTATCCTCTAAACATGTGAAAAGTGGACAATTTCCCTTTTTGCCAATTCCCCTGTCATCAATCCCATCCCAACCTACCAACCTTGTTGCCAGGGTTCTCTCCTACTTGTCCCTATGGAGCAAGAAAGGTTAGGAGAGAGAACCTGGGAACCAGGTTGCCCAACTTACATAATAAAGTTCATCAAACATAGTTAATGAGCACACCAATTAACACATACCGTAAAATTCTGAAAAGGCCTTTTTTGAGGGGCTTATTTTTGGGGGGGCTTATATTCGGAGGGGCTTCTCTATGGAGGAAAATTTGCGTTTATGAATCGATTGGACTAGCCTTATAGTTCGACGTAAACTTACCGTTTTTGCTTTGTTTTACTTTGTATTTGAGCGCAATTTTCCAAGTACAAGCCCGCAGGGAGCTTTTTTTTGGAGGGGCGATTTAACAGAGGGTTTTTTGTGTCACCGGTTTGGGGGGCCTATATTAATTTTTGGAGGAGCTTATACATGGAGGGGCTTATTTTCGGAATTTTGCGGTATGTCTAAATGGCAAAGAAGGACAGTTTATGACAGATGTTATTCATCTAACAGTTATCCACAAAAGTGTGAAATTTACTTTCAGGTAAAAAAGTTAGAGCTCAATGAGTCTGCATGTAAGCGACCCCTGGTAGAGACAGAGCATAATTCAAGCTGGTATGAGGGGATAGAGGGCTGTGGAATACAGTGTGAGAACCCCATATTTACAACTGTGGAACACACAAGAATTCATAGATTTGTGGGAGCATTTGGAAGCCTGTCATTTATATGCAGCCTTTTTACTATGGTATGTCATCAACCCTCTCTTATAACGGCCCCCTCTACGCGTGGAGTTGGTACCTGCCTTTCTTTTAAGTTGACTTTCTATGATTTGAATCAAATTGTAAATATTTTCATTATACACTTAAGAATAAAAATTAGCAAAAAGAGTTAGACACAATGTCTTGATGTTAAGTCTGATTTTATATATATTTTTTATCTTGTCACTTGATAATGACGTCATGGTGACATTAATTTCTTTTATTTTTTGCTAGATCACATTCCTAATTGGATGGAAGTCACAGAATCGCTATCCATCAGTAATTCTGTTTTACATGAATGCTTGTTTCTGTGCTGCTTCAATGGGTTTTCTTATCCAGTTCACTGATGGAGCTAGAAATCGTACAGTTTGTCGCAGAGATGATACAATGAGACTTCAGGAACCGAGGTAAATTTTTAGCAAAAACCATGTGTACTCTGTACCTTAATAAATTACCTTAAAAAACCCCAAAGCACTGAGTCTACCCTAACTGAAACCTGATTGAGATGCTCTCAGGGGAAGGTGCTTTTTTGAAAGTTTTTATATGTAGCAGGAACAAAGTCATGAATCACTTTTCGACAATGTTTTGCTTAATTTTGGTTCTTTTAGGCTAGATGGTGACCAGAAAACAGCTGTATGGAGCAACCAACTGCTAGTTAGTCTCATATAAACAGGCATTTTTAGGGGAGTTGTATTTCCAGATCATTTGAGCTTTCTGGGCAACTGACCACCTACTCCTCCCCTAAGTCAACATTAACACTTACTTCTCACTTGGGGCAAAATTTTGACTTGGGGAGGAGTAGGTGGTCAGTTACCCAGAAACCTCAAATGATCCTTATTTCCTTTCTCCTGTAGTGGGGGAGAAAATACTACTCCCCTAAAAATGCCCAGTGGGAGGGTGGGTAACTGCCAGCTGCTGCATCAGCCAAATAACTCTTCCTAACTGTTGATTACCTTTTTCTTCCATGCAGTGAGGATGACTGTTTCCTGTGTATATTTACATTTGTCTTGGTTTACTATTTCTCTATGGTGGGTGCTGTGTGGTTTGTTATCCTCTCTTATTCCTGGTCAATCTGCTTCAAATCCCTGGGTAGCACAAGAGACAACTTTGCTGGTAAAGTGGTTTATTTTCATGCAGTAGCCTGGATTCTTCCTCTGACCTGGACAGTCAGCATTCTTGCACTAAAACAGGTACAATCAGACATGTGAGTGGGAGGTGCCTCAATTGAAGCTTCAAGTGACTTCTGATTACAGCTAGACTCTCCTTCAAATGTAACTCAAAGGGAGAATTTGAGACATATATTAGTCAAAAGTCACTTAAAGCCTTATTAAATGCACTCCGTTGTTATTACAAATTTCTTAAGGCCAATTTATGTTACAACTTTTGTCACATGCATCTGTGCTTATGATGATGAGTTGTACCATGTAAGTCAAACCTATGACAACTGCAGTTTTTTATATCCTGTAGGTTTGATTTACACAACTCAGGTCACAGGCTTTGACAATGATGTCAGATGCAAAAATGTTGCATTTAAATCAGTCTTACAAGTAACTTTAACGGTAATCACATACTCAGTGATTACTGTTAAACCCAGCATCACTAATAAAGTGCTAACCGATTTTGAATTGCCACTTTTAAAAAAATAATATTGGTGATTGTGGGAGTAGGCGTGGGGTGGAGTAAAGGGGGGAAGGAGGAGAGGTGGGAAGGGGTATTAATGTAGTTGTGACAGTTTGTTAATATTACCATTGAACTTAATATTTTATTTGCAGGTTGATGCAAATTCACTAAGTGGAATCTGCTTTGTTGGCTACAAGAATTCCAGAATGAGAGTGGGTTTTTTGTTGGTACCCTTGGGTACTGATTTACTAATTGGAGGACTCTTTTTGATAAAAGGTACAATGTTGTAGTTTTTAAGAAGCTTTGTCAGAATTTATTAAATATGGCTTTGAAACCATAATAACATTGAAATCAGATAAAACCTAGCCTCCTTTTCAGGCAACTCCTTTTGCAATGGTTACACTGACCATGAGGAATCTGAGGACGAGAAAAGGAGAAAAAAATTGTTCTCTAAAAGAGGACAGTGAAGCCTGCGGAGGAGCCTAAATAAAACCCCAAAAAATTAATAATGAGTCAATTTTATTTAAAATCAACCAATTTTCTACCTACACTATGAATGCATGCCCTTTGCTTTGCAAAATCAGGAAGGAAATGGATTTGCAACGTGAAAAAGTTGGACCCACTTTTCCAAGTTCAACCCTTGTATTGTGAAAAAACAAACAAAAACTGACAAGGTTTTTACTTTAATGATGCATTAGAGCAGCTGAAAACTAATTTTCATACAAATTCAAAAAGGTTCTTGGTTTTGTGATTGAGTATGCTTGAATTTCTTAGCTTTTGCATGACAGCCAAGAGAGGTTGATTGGCATGAAACTGAACTCAGAAGACCAGCAATAAAAAAAGATGACCAAGGTTTCAGCCCAGCTTTGGCTCAAAAAAGTGCATGACCATGACATACATTGTAGCTCTTTTGAAGTATAATTAAGAAACAAAGAGATCTCCTAAAGATGGACACGAATATCATTTTTTTAAATTCATTAAGTCTATGTATGGTATGTTCTGATGGGAATAGACCTTTGTCACGCGGCAGCCACTTTGTCTCAGGAGATTTAAAAAGCTTTGTTTATGCACGTCTAGCCTTGAGAGAGAACGAGGCTAGCCATACATAGACAAAGCTTATATCTCCTGAGACAAAATGGATGCCAAGTGACAAAGGTCTAAAACTACTTACCGTATATCTCATCAGCAGCATCATCATCATCTTCATTTCAAGTCTTCTCAGGCTACAACATTGCACCATATGCCACTATCTATCAAATATTGCCCTCAACACTGCAGCAAAGATAAGACATACAGTGTGTATGTCCCGTTTGAGAGCATTGGTGTATGTTTTTGTTTGCCTCCCTTGCAAAGCCTGACCGTGTTCAGATCTTCGTCTTTTACCTATTGTTACTCTAATTTCCTTCTTTTGGTAGGAGTTGCAACTCTCTTTAAGTTACGAAGATCAAATCCCACTCTTTTAAGCAGCAGAGCATCTTACAAAATAAAGGAAACTATAATAAGAGTAGGTAAGAAGAAAAGCTGTGATTTAAACTGTTTGTTGTCAACTATCAAAAATCCTATGGCTCGAGGCATATATTTTGTCAGCATTCTATTACATGTATAAGTGATCTGATATGTCAAACCCTTTTTTTTCAACCATGGGTAAGTCTGTCTTTTTCCTTCAGCAGGTAAACCTTTATCATCTTAATTCTGCATTATCTGCTATTATGCAAACTGCTTGTTGCTCTTAATACATTACCCAACCATTCACTTCCTTGTGATTGGATGTACCTTCTCTCTCTCTCTGTTTATTTTTTTCCTTTTTCTTTTTTTCAAAAAGGTTGTTTGAAAACAGTCTGTGCAAATAATGATTTTTTTTTATGCTTGTTAGGTATCTTTTCCTTCATCTCATTTTTGACAGTCTTCACAACTTTTGCATGCCATGTTTATGAATATCACAACCAGGAAAGTTGGGAAAAAAGCTACTTTAACTTCATCAAGTAAGTGCAGGAATTGTGCTGTTAGTTAATACCATTGCCAACTCGGGATTTATCTAAGATAACTACAATCTAGTTAAATTGGATGAGTTTTGGCAAAAAAAAATCCTTTAGTGACTTCTGGGAAACAGCAATAGTTTTTCCTCCAAAACTCTTTTGACTGGGCTTCTAAAATAAAATGACAGGGAGTTTTTTGTGTCAGATCAAAGTCCCTCATAGCCTATATTCCATGAACCAATTCAATAAATCATAAATTAATCTTAACCTTTGGTAAGATTTACCGTATTTATTCGACTATAAGCCGAGCGATTTTTACACAAATTAAAACTGAAGTGAATTAAAATTTGGGCTCTAGAGGGGGTCTCGGCTTATAGCCGAGATCGGCTTATAGTCGAATAAATACGGTAATAACATATTACCCGGGTTGTCAGAAAGTTTTGAAGTAGATGGCTGAGTTGTCAAAGTAAGCGGCCAGTCCAGGGATATATACATAAAAAACGCCATCCACAAAGAAATGCCAAGCAGAGTAGCTGGCCAATGCTAACCAAGTAGGCAGCGATTTTCGCCGGCAACCCGCTACTTTTGACAACCCTGCATTACCATTAAAATAGTAATGTTACGTTACTCTTACCTGCTGTACACTTTCCTTTCAAAGGTGTATTGCAGAGAAAGCTGTTGAAGGACTAACATGGAAGTCACACTGTTCAGTTAGCGACCGTCCTAATCTAGGAGTTATTGAGCTTGAATTGGCTTCATTATTTGGCACTGGAATTGCTATGAGCAGCTGGACTTGGACATCAAATACATTGCAGACCTGGCAAAAGTTATGGCGCAGGTCATTATTAATAGTAACATACTGTGCTGGGTTTAATTTGCAGGCCAGTGCAGATGTGGCTGCTACTGAAGATGTTAGGATTATGGCCTGGGTCCAAGTTTTAAGACCTTAGTCACAGCTACAAATAAAACCCTTTAGCTTGCGAAAACAGATGTCTCTCCTCATCTCTAGAGACATCAAAGACGGAACATCCCTAGCCATGAAGAATGAGGAGGGAGGAGAGAGGGCTGTTTGCGCAGGCTAAAAATCCCTGGATTTGGAGTAATCCCAACATAAAAATATTGCCCTCTGATGGCTTGTGAAACATTAGGTAAATTTGACTTTACGCCACAGGTCACTCAAGGCTTGCACCCGTTCCAGCCTTAATGTACAAGGCTCAATCACTTCCCATCTTATTTCCTTGTTACTGTGATTTTTCTCTAAGAAAGTACACTTGTATAGCAGAGGTCCAAAATAGAGGCTGCTTGTAATATTAGACCTCTCCATTTAAGTACTGAGAATTCAAATATATCTTTGTGCAGAGATATTTTCATCTTAATCAGTAATAATGTGTTGACAGTATTTGGCCTCTGCAATCTCTCTGTACTTCAAGTGTGCAATGACTGAAAAAAACCATCATGCAGGAAATCGTCAAAACTCACAGTAAACTCTTATTATTCGTGCAGGATAACACGGAAACGCAGGCATCCAGAACTTAGTCACTACAAAACTATCAGGAGAATGAAAAATAAAATAGCGTAAGTACATTTATTCTACTGTTAACAATTGCAGTGCATTAATGTATGGAAAATGGGTGCCTGGGATGTCTGGGGACCTCTAATGTCACCAGCTGGCCCCTAGACGGAGACCCCCCGCCCCTGGCTGGCAATCCTCGCAACCCAGCCATGACCCCCGCAGCACACAGAGTCTTCCAGGCAATAGTCAAACTGATTTTATGGTGGAAAATAAAGGGATGGGAAGGGGCATGAAAAATGAAAACAAACAATGCACTCCTCAGAAAAGAACTGAAAATGTGCTTTGGAGCTACAACTTAGAAAGCTGGGAGCAAGTGCTGAACTCTGCTGCTGCTGACTGCCATGACCATATCAGTTGCTCTTTGTTGTTAACTCAGTTAAATTTCCTTTCACTGCATCAGAGTCTTGGTTAACTTACTTTATTATATGGTTAGTTGATACACATCCTGTGTGACTGGTTAATTTATTAAACCCTTGCTTCATAATAGTGAACAAAAGAAAACTTTGCAAAGGAACAACGACCTTTCTTTGAGTAAATCCCTTAGAATATAATCTTTAATAGTACCATGCAAATGTTCTAATGTAGAAATTCTGCAATTTCTAAAGTCGTTGTGAACTACTGACAGTAGGTATTCTAAGCAAAATAATAGCCTGGGGAAATAGCATAATTTGCTGCATCAAAGTTGACAATTTTTTCACACCTTATTAGAAGGCCTGCATTCTGTTGAGTGATTACTGACATGTAAAATGGTTTCTGTTTATATTCCAGCCCTGCCGTTATATATCCTGTCATTCCCGACCCACATATACAACTGGATGGAATTAAAAAAGCAGAGGAAACCATTCAAGCTTGTGGCTTAAATAAGAAACAAAGTTACCAGCATGAAGAAGAGGATGATGATGATCAAGAACCACTAAGACTTAAGAGTTTTTCAGAATGGACACCTCAAGAAAACACTAGTTAACAAATTTAATACGTTGTGATTTCAATGTGTCTTTGTATTTTGTCTACACTACAATAGACCACTGTAACCTCCAGAGTAAAGACTATATTCAAATCACAACGGGTACATATAAAGTCATTTTTTTGTTCAAAGGTATTTTGTAATATAAAAATAATTATATTAATATATTCTATTTATTAATAAGATTCTAGCACATGCAAAAGTACATGTATAAAAAAGTCCTATTAACAGCTTTCTGTGACAGTCACTAACATTAATTTTTCCTCTGTCTTGAAGGTTTTCTGCTTTTATGGGTGTCTACTTTGAATAATTTCTTAGGCTTTAAGGCTTTTTCTGATCAATTTAGACATCTTGTAGACAACTACCTAATGTTAGTTAACATGAAAAGACATGTCATAAACTGTGACAGAGATGGTTCCTTACGTTTAATGATCTATTGTCAAGAATAGGGCAATTAAGTAGTTGTCTGACTATTTCAAAAAGAAGAGTACCTGAAACCTTGGAAACAACCCCATTAAGATCAAGGATTTAAAACTGGCCATTACTGAGTTCCAGAAACGTTCACTTTCAAAATAAGGCTAAGCGCAAAATATTTCTTGCGAAAATGAGTTTTATTTGCATGAGAATAAAAAATCATTTTCTTATTAATGGCTTTGTACTTAGCCTCACTTTGAAACAGAGGCTTGCGGCAACTCGGAAATGGCCTATTAGAATGGTTATTACAAGATTATAGCTATATTATATTCAATAATATTATTGGTACTTTGATAGTGTAAAGGAAGAAGAAAGGGTCAGATGCAGGTAAAAATTATCTAAAACAATGGGTTAGTAAGTGTATTACTGATAGCACAATGTATCTGCAATTTAGTTACTGTTGTTATTTCCTATACTATTTCTTACCTTAGATTTACTTTGTTACTGTTCCAATGTTACTGTTGCTTTGCAAGCAAAGACCTACAAACAACGTGACATGTAAATGTATATCAGCTTTGTAATACCAAACCATTACTTTTTATACAGTAGGTGAGTTTAAACTTGTAAGTTATTCAATAAAAGTGATTTTACTGTTCATGACTATAACTTTTAAAGATGCAGCATATCAATATTTCTAGTTATGATTTTAATTCACTCTTTCTATTATCACTGTCAAAGAATACAATACTTGTGAGTTTGTTATCATAACACAGTTGTTTGGCAATAGTTTATGTCTGTGTCATCTATTCCTCCAAGACTTATGCTTTCTGTAAAGCAAACAGTGAAACAGCAAATAGACTTCAACCTAAGAAGTTAATGCATATAGTCAAGCCCCAAGTTACACATTTTGTGCAATTCCTACATTCTTATTTATTAATGCATGCAAGCCATGATGTAACTTGTGAACTCACTGCACTAAAGCCCAAAGACTCAAACATGGTCAAATTTAAGTAATACAAAACGTTAAGCTCTTAAAACACTGGAATCTTTGTATCTGCACTCATTCAGTACCTGTAATTTGCCTGAGTATATGAATAACACAAATGCAGGGTGCAAAGAAAGTCACTTTTACAGCTTGCTATTCTGGCAAGCCGAAGCTAACATTTACTACCCCAAACATCATTTCAACTAGCCCCAAAAACTTTTTGATGAGCAGATTGATTTCACCGTTCTTCTGTAATTTGAATTCCTCAAAAAACTTCACTTGCCCATTGGGAAGTTAATAATGGAATTCACTAGCCTGATAGCAAAATCCACTAGCCCCAACCTATCGGACACGACTTTCTTATACGCTGACAATGTGATTGCATGCATGTTAAATTAATTTTATTGTTTCAGTGGTGACAACCTAATTTGATATTTTCAGTCATAAGACAAGAATAACATTGACCAGGGTAAAAAGGTTTCAATTGGCAGCATAGGGAATTTATTGCAGCCTACGGTGTATGAATGTGCAGTAATCAATGTCGGTTATGATCCTGTTAGCTCAATAACTGAGTGCTGAATTATTGTGATCTCAGGACATAACTTCCTTGATGAGCGGAATTTGTAAACAATAAAATGATCTTGTCATGTCCCTTCAGAATCATTCACACTAAACAGATAATATCATTCAAGTTGGAAGTGGTTAAATTTTGCTGCAAAATCCCTGTTAGTCCTTGCAAGTAGTTCTCTTGTCTCCTGAAGCCTCTTATGAACATTCACTACTGTGTTCTTGGTTGTGGAGTCAGCAAAAACCTCTGAAAGTTTTGAAGCTGACGGAAGTGGGCTAATAACAATAACGTCATCTTGCTCGCTTGATGAAACAGTTTTACTTTTGCTTGGTGTTTCTTCACAGTTTATTTTATTCTCTTTATCATCATCATCATCATCATGGTCATTATCAGACTTGTCCGAAGTAGATGGTGTGTTGTCATGGGACGACTCTAAAACTGCGTTACCTCCACTGCCAGCTGATGTTACTATTTCTTTAAACAGTTTCCTACTAGTGGTATTTTGCTTAAGCCCAGTTTTGTGATTCCCTGTATGATTGTTGATTTCTTCATTTGTCAATGCATTTGTAGCTAAATTTTTGTCACCATGAAGATTAAAACCAGACACAACTGCCACAATGTCTTTTTGTAAAGTACTCTCTTTGCTTGTTGGTGGGTGATTATTACAAGAACAGCATGGTTTTTTCTCACAGGCTTCTTCAAGAAGCTTCATTCTGCTCTCCAGAAGCACCACTCGGGCTGACATTTCATTGTTTAACAAGGTCATAGCATCAAACTTCTCTTGTAATTCCTGAACTAGTTGTTTGAGGACAACAACCTGGGTCACATTCTCAGCACTTGAAGATGGATGTGCTGAAACAGCAACATTTGAAACAGCTTCAGATGAATTTGAATGTCGTAAAACTTTTGTGGCTGGAAGGTTATCTTCTACTACTGGGACTTTGTATGCCTGTAAATCTGACTCTCTTTGGCAGCTTAAAATAGGAACAGTGGAATGATGAACTCCCTTAATGACAGGTGTAAGCATCAAGTCAGGACTTGGTGTAGGGGCTGTTGTCATGGATACTGGTGATGGAATAGATTGAGGCCTTGTTCGCACGTTGACAGTAGTATCCAAGTCCATTGGATAAGACAACACTGATCTCTCTGAATAAGGAATGGTGTGAATTCTTGCTGGTACAGAGATTGAAGGATTTGGTCCAAAGGATAATGGAACTTCTAAGGGAAGTGCTTCTGCTGATTTGGTTTGCTTGGGTTGAGATTCTGTAAATTGATCCTCCCTAGTTACTGACTTCCCCTGAGAATGTCCAGTAATCCAGTTCAACTGAGGCTGTTGACAAAAATTTGATCTAATTTCTAGGTTTCTTGACACCGGAAATTTAACACCAAAATAGCGTTCATCACTAACAGATTTAACAACCAAATTTGATGGAACAGTACCACTGCTTTGATGACTGTCATCTTTGCCAGCTGTTTTAGAGCAACATCTTGTAGCATCTTCACTATTCATAATGGTATGATCCTCATCAGGAATCACTCGAGTTACAAGAGGTTCTGTTAACCCCAAGCCAGCTTCTGTTGCTTCTTTGTTGCTCTGAAATCTTTTCATGTCTGTATTCACTGGAAGTGGCCCAGGAAAGTAATCATATCTGGCTACAACGTCTTTAATAACTGAAGAACTTTCTTTCTCCGTGGTACCTTTACTGGTCAGGTGTGAAATGTTCCTTCCCCGCTTTCTTTCACTCTTGGTTTTGGGATTAAGCTCATCATGTTTTCCTCTCAGAAGCTTCAGAATTTCACAAAGAGAGAGGATCTTTCTTTCCGCAAAGCCGATTGTAAGAAACTGTTCTTTTGTAATTTGAGGTTTATAACCAAATTCGTCTCGAAGAACTTTGTATACAGCTTCCATGAACCTCGAATCTGTTTTCCCATACAGGTCGTACTCTTTATTGGCAAAGTACTGGGCCAAAGAAATTGAGTAATCCAGAAAGACATGATGAACAACTGGAAGAAACGCTTTTGGAACTCCCTGCGCAATTCCTTTGAGGTCAAGTTCACTTTGAGGGAAGTGAACTTGTTTCAGCTCTGAAACAAACTTTCGAAGGTTGTTTTTTAGGTCTCCAGTAGTCATGGTAAAGAAAATCTTTTCTTCTTTGACGTGTACTAGCCTCAAAGCGACAAATTAAAGTAGAGAGACTTGCATTGTCAGTCTCTTTCAGTCCGTTGAGTTTACCGCCATTTTGAATTTTTGAATCTGCAAAGCATCAGCGGATATACTTTTGAATATATGCATACATGACGTACTTAGCTTGAATTTAACGCGCCTGCGATCAATAATCAAGATGGCGGACACAGGTTTTCGTTTTCCTCGTCGCAAGAAAGGTGCTAAATCCCACCCAAAAGATGCTCCATTTCCTGTTCCCATTCAAAGTATCACGTCCAAAGAGCCTTGTAGTGAAAGATGGTATTATTACACTGGACATTTCAGAGATAATTGTGTGGTAATTGAAGATCTAGGCGACCTTACTTTTCTCTATAGGATGGTAAGTCTCCAGGGATTAAGTAAATCATAACTTTGAGGTATATTTACGTTTACTTTTCACCACATTTGATATACTAGGGTTAAAATATGAAGTAACTCTATGCCTTTTTAGTGCAAATTCCTATTTCATTCCCAAGCCTTGTCTGATGTTTTTGGTGTTGTTACTTTTAAACGGAACGCGCACGTACTGTGTTTTTATGTTGCAGGGTTTCTTTGGTAAAGGTTTCCTATCAAGGAGTAAACCTGAATATGAAGTGATTTCAAATATTTCACAAAAGGCTTTTTCAAAGTCTGAAAAACTAAGAAGATGTAAGTGCAGAGAATTGTTAATTTTAATTGATCATTTTATTGATTACTATGATATAATAACTTTGTAATTATTATAATTATAAATAACAATTTTTATTTTAGCCATATGTTTTCCATTTCTCATAGTACCACCAAAAGAAAGAGAAATCAGACAATCAAAGTTTCGAGTTGTAAAAAAAGAACGGTAAGAAATTGTTAACTTTCTACCACCTAATATTTTAGACATTGATTCCACTGCCAATAATATTTTAAGCTTGCTGCAATGCTTTTTTTACGTAATCTGGCTGATCTGCTGACTTTTAACTTTCTGTGATTATTAATTTTTATTTCATTTTATTTTATTTATTTAGTTTTTGTTTGGAAACTTGTAGATGTAGATGTACAACAAAATTGGCTTTTAAACCTTATATTAGTTTCTTTTGACCTGGGATTACATTATTAATATTCATTTTTTAAATCTTACCTCTTTAATTTCAATTATCAGGTTTAAAAATCATAAGCAATGGTGGGAACAGATAAATGGTGCAATTCTTACAGATGATCCTTTGAAATTGGAGTGTGAAGAAGCTGAAGAGGCTGTAGATACTTGCATAGAATGTCCACAACATCATCAAGAGTTTACTGTTGATTCAGAAAATATTGAAAGTCTTCCTAATGAAGAGGATGGAAGTCCATCTCCGAAAAGAATTAAAATGGACATTTTTTGTGGTGAGGTTAGTGAACTTCATCATGATCATCAGGATGGAAGCCGTACTGAAGAGATCAGCGTAAACTCAAGCGATGATGAAGATATTACCAAAAGTAACTCAGGGGAAGACACTGATGCAGATGTTACCAACAGAGAATTGGAAGAGGTTGTTCATGATGTCATGAGGAAAAGGTGTTGAATAAGCCCTAAATACCATATTATTTCATTTGGCTATATGAGAAGAGTTGTCCAGTAGAGCTAGGGTACATGTATGAAGAGTGAAGTGTGATTGGGGAACTCCTGTGTTAATAAAATAGATGAAAATATATAGTTCAACCTCCCGTAAGCGACCACATAAAATGCAAAGAGTTAGTGGTCACTTACTGGAGGTGGTTGCTTACAAGAAATATTGAACTACATAGGCTCTCTCCGAGAAATGGTTCTGACACATGTGCTTTTTGGAAGAGAAATAATCGCAAGCAATTTCTAAGTGTGATATATTTATTTTGTAGTTCCATGTTGGCATTGAAAGTTTTTTTGCATACTCAGAGTGGCTTAAGTACATTTAGCAAAAAAGAGACTACACCAATGCATAAAGTGGACTCTTACAAGTGGTTAAAAAATGGAACATTTTTCTATCGTGAGCCCCAGAAGTGGTGGTGATTGCTTAGGAGGGTTGGTCATTTACAAGAGGTTCTAGCTTTAATAGGGCTTTGACCGAGAAAAATTTGGTCTTTTAGAGAAGTAGTCGCTTATGGGAGGTGGATGATCACTTAAATAGTACAGGTGTAATATTGATCTATTGTCTTTCAAACCAGTAATCAAAAGAAGTCTGAAAAAGTGAATGAAGATACCAAACAAACACAAATTAAAAGCAAAGGCAAAAAGCAAGAAGACCCTTACAAAGTCTTTGAGCATCTGCAACTGAGTTTGGAGGAGGTTTGTAAAACTTTCAAAGTTTATTAAGTATTGCCTAGTTTCAAACCAAGGGAGAAGGCCGGGTACAATTATTCACTTTATTATGGGATAAACAACACAAGACCCTTGTAGTCAGAAAGAGCACATTGAGGTTAGCAGTATTCTCAAGTTTGGTGTTTACCGGGCCTATATTAAACGAGATACAGCTAGTCAAAAACTTCAGAACTTACTAAGAAATATAGAGATGTCCAGACCAGTACTCTATACATCTCTTATTAATTTTCAAAGTTTTAAATAGCTATATCTTGTTCAGTATTGGCCTGATCAACACCAAACTTGATATATTTCCTCATCTCAATGAGCTTTTCCTGACTATGCGGGTCTCATGTTGTTTATCCCATACATGCATACATACATACATAAACTTTATTTATCCTCGGATTTTAGTGTAGCTTACATAGCTAGTGTCTCCGATAATAAACTGAATCATACCCAGCCCTCCTCGCTTTGAAATTAGGCAAATATAGATTTAATATACACAGATAACTCCTTAACTACATGTATGGATCAAAACTTCATGTACAGGCCACAGATGATGTAAAACAAAAGACCTCTTGGTTTTCTGTTCAGGGAAAAATCAGTGCTTGGTTTTGTTTCATGGTTTTTGTTTTTGTTTTTTTGTCATCTGTGTCCAGTACATGAAGTAAATGCCTAACTGTAAGCCCAAACATATAACTCACACTCTAAAACTATGTGAGTTATCTTGACTGATATTTAGGGTTGTGAGAGGAGACATGGAGCCTGTTGTCTCTTTAATATTCTTGTTCAGTTCTGTAACTTTCTGTTTTTAAGGAGTTTAGTAGATGTAGTATAGGTGTATGTTTTAAACTCTTGTAGTTCTCCTGATCCTTTTGTCTATTTGTATGTAAGCTACAATGTTTCTATTAAATTTTCCAGTCTTTCAGTGAGAAGAACCAGTGAAAGATTACAACTTTATCTGATGCAATTTGACTTCTAATTCAGTTTATCTTGTAGGCATTTTTCCTCTCTTACGGACTTGGATGTCTCTCAGTATTGAATAGCAATAAGGTAGGCAATATGGCCTAATATTTTGAGGTGGTTAGCCTTTTATTTGATCAAATTGTTAAAATATCAAATTAATCGACCATTTTGTTTTGATTTTTTATAATAGAAGCCCATGTCCTTGAGTGAAATGTGGTGTTCATTTTGCACTGCTAAAAGAAATTTCCTTCCAAGTTATATAACTTATCACTACTTCAGATCAAAAGGCTGGGTGCCTAAGATAGGAATCAAGTATGCAACAGATTTTGGTAAGATTATTGATCAGAAGCACTTTTTGTATACACATTGTGCATGTCTCAACAACATCCTTAAGGCAGTTGTCTAAAACTTGAGGTGATAATGTAAACCCAGTAGCAGGGGTAGGGAGCCTGGGATTAAAAAAAGAAAACAATAATGTAAGGTTCAAAAACAGCCATTAGGCAACAAAAATGTCTGGAACGTAACTGAATGAATTAAGCAAAGAGCCAAATTCAAGAGATTCTTAAATTTGCTGGATACAACTTAAATTTTCTTTGTGTATTTGTTAAGTATGAATATGGTTTTTTTCAGTTCTTTACAAAGAGGGCATGCCCTTTTACCACTCAAGGTAAGAGTTTTTGTAATTTTTGCACATTAAAAACATAAATAAAATTTGCACATTCATTAATTTATCAGATATCTTTTTTTTCCTGTTTGATTCTGAATCTCTGTACAGCTGCCCCCTCCCCTCTTAGTCTATCTTGAGTTAATAATTTTTTCAATCAAATCAAAATATCAAGTGTACCCATTTTCTTTCAGTTATTCAGTTATTGTCCAAATGGTTGACTCACAATCACTGGAAGTTGATAAAAACAGCAGTCCTTGTAGGCAGCTATCATGGCCTCAGTTGTGTGGAGTGAGTCGTGTAAGTGGCCATGCTGCTAAGGTGAGACACCAAACTGTCATAACTCTGAATTCATTTTTCACTTCCTTTCCCTTTCTTTCATGTTTGGCAGCCTTCCTCTACAACTGTGTTAGCAGCCCTCAAGAATATTAAGCAAGCTGCCAAGGAGGATCACATGCAATCCTAAACACTACAGACTATTACCAGCCCTGTCAAAATGGCAATTTTTTTTTTACCAGCTTTTCTGGACACATGCCTGCCCAGAGGAAATAGGTACAAACGGGACTCACAGGTCCCATGCAAGGTGCCATCCCTACCCAATCCCACAACCCGTGAAGGTTGGCCACACCACCAGGGTCTACATCCCCTACTCTTTTTGAACAGTGGTGTGGGTTCTTTTACGTCCCACAAGAACAGTGAAAGTGCTGTGAGATGGAACCTTCGGTTTTTCATCCTTAATCGAGAAGACTAGAAAGTCTAACTATTTGCAGATGTCATTACAAAGGCAGCACTTTCTTCTCAGTCATTTAAAAATCCTGAGTGTTGGTCCTGCCGGGGTTTGAACCCGCTACCTCCTGCTCAGCAGACCGGCGCTCTCCCAACTGAGCTAACCAGGCGGCGGTTAAAATTAAAGGCCAGCAAGAGAAATAGGCAGCAAAATATTAATACCAAGTCACCCCGGTCTACTGGAGGAGATAAGCAGCTTATTAAAGTAATAAGTGACTGAGGTAGCAACGTTTCCAGTAGCTGAGACATTTTGACAGAGCTGTTATTACATGTACATGTCTGTAAATGCAGCCATTACCTAAGAAGTGAGTTGCCTGCAGTATGTAGACTTTTTACGCCATTTATTCTCATGTGTAATAACTAAAAAATTAAATTGAACTCAAAGTATTTTTTATCTCATGCTAAAGTGGATCATTCTAATTATAGTAAATTGTTGGTTTTAGGAAGTGATGATATGTTATGTCATTAAACCATCAGGTAAGCATGTTTTCAGGGAAACAACTTTCCTCTTTAAACCTACAAAAACTCTGGGCAAGGCTGCAGATTAATTAAGGCGCTTCAAGAATACTGAAACATTTGCCCACGTATTCTATCTTCATCAGATACAAGAACAAGGGCTACACTGCAAATTCTTTTAAAACAAATGTTGATTCAATAAACACTAATGCTTGGACAATTCATGCTCTTTTTTTGTTTCTTTTTCATATTATTGTAAGTAGATATGACCAAAGAAGAAATGATGTCACCAAATTGTATCCCAAGATTTAAATTACAGGTAATTTTCTCTGGTACATGTAACTCTGTGTAACCCTTAGGGAAGTAAGCCATAGCCTGCTTAGCTCAACAGGACTGTTGTGTGCGGGGTACTTTCTTTGCAGTAAGTGGAGCTGCAAGGGAAATTCAATAATCTCCGCTACTAAAACACAAACAGCACTCACCCGCAAATCCCACCAGCTAACTTATCCCACCAGGCTAACTTATAAGCCTGTAAGGAGGCCTTTTTATGTGGGGTTGGGCCAAGGAGGGAGGGGGTACATATGTCCCTAGTCTGAGTTTCAAAACCTATGTCCCTCTCCCCTTTTTAACATTGTACAGTGGAAGTTCCTAACCGACATCCTAGTAAGCAGACAGCCCTACTTACAGCCTCCTGCCCAAGACCCTGCTTTTTGCAGGCTCCTCTTGGTGCCTGCAATCCTAATCTCCAAGTTGTTATTACGCATGCATCTCATGTATGAGGCCAGCATTCAGGACTTCCACTAAGAATGTTTGGAATGCACAGAACACACTTTGATCACCCACTTCTGGACCTACTATCACCTGTAATCTGATCAAGCGTGTTTTGACCACCTGTCACATGAAACTTACACAAAGAACAGCTGCGGAGCAAAAGCGTTTTGACCTTCTATCATTGTCGCCTGCACTCCATAACCTTTGCAATTTACAAACTCAGTATTTTTACATTCCAGTAAGCAGCCAACTCCAGTTACAGACAGCTTTTTTGTGTCCTGAGGGCGTCTGATCACGAGAGCTTACACTATAATTATTTGCTTTTTTGTCACTGTCACAGTTTCAATCCATGTTTGTGTTGTTTGTCGCAAATTCAGCTGTTATATCACTGTTTCAAGGCCATGTAATTAGTCAAAGTTGTCCCCCTACAGGTAACAGGCTCTGCATTCACTCTTATTGATAAAAGGCCAGCAGTTCAAACACCGGCCTTTCAATCTCATTACAGTGGTAAAATCAGATCTAGCCTTTGTACAGCTGCCCCTTTCCCCCCAATAAAATCAGAAGACTCCCTCCCCAATTTGTATCTTGGTGAGGGGACAGCGCAACTAAGCGGGCTAAACTAACCTTATCAACTCAGTTGATATCACCAATGTTTGTGTTAAAACATTGTTCTGTCCCCAGAAATCTACACTACTGTAGGTAGTAACAAACACAGGGGCAGCAGGGTTGTGCTTGTGCAGTGCCTGGTTGCCCGCCCCTGGTGCCTTACTTTTGCTGGATCATCATACGTTTCTGGGAAACTGCCTACCTACCCCTCCCCTAAGCCAACATTAACATTCACTTCTCACTTAGGGCAAAATGTTGGCTTAGAGGAGGGAGGGATAGATGGGCAGTTTCCCAGAAATACGTAATGATCCCTTTTGCTCTTGGATGACTGGGAAATCCTATGCTGGACACCCTGAATTTCACAGGATCAGAGAACCAGCTTCCCTTTGATTTTTCTTATGGTGTAGCCTTGCAGGATGCACAATTTTAGTGAACTTCCTTCTGATTTTTTTTTTCAACAGGAAGTTGTTCTTCGAAGGTGGATTCCCAAAAGAGCAAGAGAACCAGACAAAGACAGAACTTAATGAGATAATACAATGTTAATGACATAAACAGAAGAATAAAGAATAAAAGAAAATAACTTCAAAGGCAATGCTTCATCTTATAATAATAATGGCTGCATGGAGATAGAGATTTTATCTCAAAGTGTGAAGAGCGGTGAATCAGAGAAACATTGCAAACACAGGAATACACACTTTTCAGTTTCAAAATACCTTTTTTGGGGGCTTTACAGCACTGGGTTTAATAGTAATCTAAAAAAACAATAAGCTTCCAAAACTTTACAACAGGACATACACCAAGCTCCAGACGATCCAGTTTACTGCACTTTTCAATAACATGTGATCATGTAAAGTCAAAGATTAAATCAACAGTTACAATTTTTGCTATACTGTCAATCATAATAGGGTTCCATGTATAATTATAGCCCACATAGTTACATGAACTTTTGTACCTGCTGAAGAAAACCTCGTGTTTAATGAAAGATCTGTCAAGATGATTAAAGGAAGCATAAACATAACCGTTAAAATGAAATTGTTGACTTTAGAGGTTGCATGTTATTGAAATATGCTGTAAAGATTTGTATTATTATTATTTTCTCATTAACAAGTCATACCTCACCAGTCAGGGCTGAAGATCATATGAATCAAACTAAACGATTGCTTTACTGATAAAGATAAGTTTATTACTGTTGCAGCAAACCCTACTAAAGAAACCAATGTACAAATTGCACATTGAATGATACCTCTACACGATTCAGAACAACCATATAATACAATATAAAACACCACTGTATATAAGATGATGCACCAATCTAACCTACAGTGTAGTCACTAAGCTAACCTATTGTGTAAAGCTGATGGCAGAAGTAATAGTATTGAACACTTGGTATTCTGTATATAAAGCCAAATATCTACTTTTAATTAATGATGGTGGTAAAACAAGCTGTATTTAGCAGTGCTCTTCAACATCAAGGTGTTTTTTCTTCTTCAGCACAACTTTCATTGTGCCTGACAATCTTCAAGTACAATGTTTGAAAGTGCCACTTTCTTGCTAACAAAAGTGTTCAAAGTAAAATTAGCTTCTCTTCCATTTTGAATAGCCAGCTGACAGCACCATGTTTAAGGACACTGGGCAGGTCAGACCAGGCTTTTGACTTAACAGCAATCTTCACCAATAAACCATTCACCAGGCTGCCAGTTAACAAATTGACACCCTTTGCAAGATTGAACTGATAAAGTTTTCAGAAAAAGACTAGTTTCTCCAGTGATTTTGTCTGACTCTTTCCCTTTGTTGGTCTTGACTGATTTCTTCATCTTGTGTTTTTGTTTCCTTGTCATCACCTTCAGGCTCACCTTTTTCTTCCTACAAAATATAAAAATTATCAAGGAAAATTAACATAATTATTTTATAATGAATAAAATACATCATCATTGTTGTCATCATCATCATAATAAAAATGTCATTTTAATTTATTTAGGTATTTTAATTTTGAACAATATTTATTCAGAGGTGCCCAGTTCAGCAAGGCTGGTTTGAATGGGGCCCTGATGAAAAGAAAAAACAACACAAAAAACAATAACAGATAAAAAAAATTGGAACAACCAAGTATAGCGAAAGCATTGGAGGCTCAATTTGGCTTAGATCTAAAGTGCCTTTTTAGGCCAAACCCAAACATATTTATATCATGCTCGCTCCTCAGGGCCAGAGGAAGCGTGTTCCAGATCTTGGTTCCGCTGTTACTTGATATATTTTGATGTAACATGATTCAGACAAAAAAAGAAAAGGAAAAACCTTGAGACACAGAAACTGGTGCATCAGAAAATTCAGAGGCTTGACAAAAGGGGTAAATTAAGTTAGCAGCATTCAAAGAAGGTGGTGTCCAGTAGCCTGGGGCAAGTGGATTTTGCTATCGGGCTAGTGAATTCTGTTCTTAACTTGCCCGATCAGCAAGTGATTTTAGGGGGAAATTCAAATTACAGAAGAACTGCAAACAATCCTGCTCATCAATTCTTTTTTTCAGGATAGTTGAAATGACTTTCGGGCTAGTACAAGCTGTAAAACTGACTTTCATTGCATCCTGGTTAGACGAAATAATAACATTTTCCAAGTATTAGGGAAAGGAAGTTACATCTCAGGTCCCCCAAAGAACTTGAATCTACATGTAAAACATCGCAAACACCATGCGTGCCAATTCCCTATCCACTGAGTCAATGAGAGACTCATGAAGGATAGTACCATTTTACAAAGTTAATATGTGGTAGTGTTCTTCACACTGAGCACTAGGATCAGCAATGTCCAGAACATACTGTATGGTCAATAAGATAATATTCAATAAAACTATTGCCATCTTTATTTGTGAACAACAATAAATCTCATGATCTTTCTTTATTGATCATTGGGGGTAGTTGTTAACAGTCAGATATGCTTCCTAAAATCCCGGGGACTGTCATATATGGGCTATATAGGTATGTGCCGCTGTGAAGGGTATGGTTTTCAAGCAGTTTACTCTAGCATAGGGTATATAAATCAAAGCGTTTGGGTCTAGAATAGGGTATCATTTTTCAGGAAACTGATCAGTGGGTTGAAGATTTTATCTACACTAGGGAAACAGCTACTCTAGGATAGGGGAGATTTGGGGAGTTTACTCTAGTATAGGGTAGCAAAATTCAGCTGAACTAGCTCTGGTATAGGTTAAGGGTTTCAGGGTCCCAGCGGCACATCCCCACCCAAAAATTCCTCAAGTACCCCCCCGGCCTAAAATGTAGTTTCATGCATGTGTTTATTTAGCATGATCTGTTACCTGTTCCTCCTCTCCTTCTAAGTCATCAAATCTGTCATGCACCCACAATGGACTTCTTGAGCGTGCTCTTGATCTGTCCAACTTTTGACGACGGGGCATCTCCCTGTCATCATGCTGTCAAAAAAGAAAATAATAATAATTCGCATTAGATTTCCAAACACTACAACATGTGTTGGTTTCTTTAGAAACAGTAACATACCATGAAGTAACGTTTTCCCCGAGGGACATCCTGTGGATTGACTTCAACTTCAATCATCCTCTGATCAAAGCCTCTTCCTCTGGGAGGTCCATTATCCAGTCTGTCAAAAACAGTGCGTCTTTGTTGGTTGGCAAATGAAGGTGGGCTTCTTCCTCTTCTTGCTGCAAAATGAAAAGAAATTTAAATGCTACAGGTTTGAAAGGCTTTATTTGTTAATATTATTTCGTGAAAATGTCACACCAACTTATTTTTATTTTTGAGCAACATTAACACCATAAAAATAAAATAATATCATTTTCAGTATTTGGTTATTATTTGTAAAAATTATTTATATACATTACCACCCAAAACATTTATGTCTGATTTTTGCCCAGAGGTTGGAATTGTTTCTGAGCTTTCTGGTCTTAGAATTCTTCTTCTTCCGAATTACATACTGTTTACTGCTAGCATTCCCTCAAAATCGTACCACAGGCCTACTTACAAAATCGCTCGTTCCTTTGCTTCCATCTCGACCCACGATCATCCTTGTCATCATTGTCTTCAGGCTCATCACCTTTTCTGGTGCGAGGACCAAGTCGTTCACTTATTCTTTGCCTCCTTCCTTCTCTGTTTTCCTCACGATCCATGTGCATTCTACGTGCACCTCTATCAGTTTCACGGCTTCCATCAGGAGATCTTTGTCTATAGCGCCGTTCTCTTCTCGGCTCCGGAGAATGTCTGGATTTGTTTTAAATCATATGACAAAATAATAATTTATTTTCAGCAACTGACTATAGACCAAACTAATTTTTGTAAAGCAAAACTGTCAAATATAAGCAACTATCTAACAAAAAAAGTTTTGATAATCACTTTCTTGCAATTGCCACCATTGACTGTTGCTGACAAGAGATGGTCACACAAGGACGCTGTGATTGTAAAGCCTGGTTCTGATATACCGCCAATCTACCTGCACCATAACTGTTTGTACTATCTAGGATACTGTTCCATCATAAGGCAAGATAAACCACCGGCAACAAGAAAGATTACAGCTACTTTCTGCCACCACGCCTGCAATGTCAAATTCAAGTGAAATTTGCAGGCATGGCAACAGTAAAGACTGGGATGGCCTCTCTAGCTGGCAACTTCCATTCTCATTAGTATCCAAGGAGGTACGTTCTGGTGGCCATGTTGCAGGTAGGATAGTGGCATACGACAAACCGGGCTTAATAATTACAATTACAGTCACTAAAGAAGATAAGAAGCAGTCAGCTTCAAAAGAAACTCAATTGCTGCAACCAGAAACAGTGAAACACAGAAATTTTTATTTCATCATCTGAGTTAAGATTCAGAATCTCTTTACAGTGCTAAATTTACTTTATCAACTTATTTGATAAAACCGTAATTCAACAGGAGATGAACATGGGTGCACCGCCTTTATTATCCGCTAATAAAATATTGCAAAGTATCACAAAGATAACTTGAATTGAGGATTGGATCAAAAGCTTTCTCGTGACTCCACTTTAGTTGGCTTTAATTTGCCATCTGAAATTCACATGAACCACAATTTACAAGAGGACTAACAGATGTAGACAGTTTGGATTTTCCAGACGGTGCATTCATCAAGATTGATCGACGAGTTCATTATAATCCGATCCATGGCGTTATCCCCGATCAAGTTCACTGCCGTTTGACCCAACTTCATTATCGGGATATACTCTGTTCACATTCAAGAAAACTAATGCGTGTATCAGTATCAAGATATCAATGACGCTACCAACCTTAATCAACAAAAAAATGTAGCTAAGAGAAATTTAGGTTTTCAGCAGCTGTTTATGTAAGGTTCTTTCCCCATTATCAATCCAGCAGTTTGTTTTCAATTCAGGCAGGTGACTAAAACTAAGCCTTACCGTTTCTCCTGGGCTTTTTGGAAGGATTTAGATACCACGACTGCCGAGCTGATTCTTTTTCTGTCGCCTCTTTCGTTCGTTCTTTCCCTTGATCTGTCCGGCATGTTGGCGTTCTTCTTATGTGGCCGCTGGTAGTCTCTGCTGCTGTATCGAGTACGCGAAATCTCTAGAACCCAGGTCCCTTCCCAGATGCTTCCTAGATACTTTTTCCCCGGGTTTCGAGGTAAGGCGGGTTGGGGGTTTTGCGGCGGGGAGGGGGTGAGGTTACTGTCATATATGGGCTCAAGAGCCATAACGGCTCTTGATGGGCTATATAGCTATGTGGCCACTGTCAGGGTATGGTTTTCAAGCAGTTTACTCTGCCGGATAGGGTATGATTTTGCTCCGTACTGATCCATTGGTTGAAGATTTTAGTCTAGATTAGGGGAACCAGGAATTGTTACTCAAAAATATAAAAAAATCAAATCGGCGTGTTTAAATTTACGCAACTTAGCCTAAAAGCTACTCTAGGATAGGAGAGATTTGGGGAGTTTAGTCTAGTACAGGGTAGCAAAATTCAGCTGAACTAGCTCTGGTATAGGCTGAGGATTCCAGGTCCTAGCGGGACCCAAAAAATCCTAAAGTACCCCCTGGGCAATATTCTAACATGAACTCCGTGGCTTTCTGCTCATTTTTCTATATTTGGTTTGGTTTTCTTTGTGCTCAAGTCTCTTCTGGGAATTGCGAGACGATGGAGTCATGAAAAATTTGCAATTTTGACCCAAAGCCTCGGAGTCAAGTTAGATTTTTAATATGTCAATGTTAGCCTGTTCCAGGCTCCGAGATGGTGGTGGAAAGTCGTTCAGTAATAAGAAATGCGAAAAACGCACGGGGGCTGGGGAGAGACAGGGCGGCGGAGCCTGTACGCATTTTTTTAACGGCCTGTTCCGGTAAGTTCTAGCCTGTGAACAGGCTCTCTGTTTGGGGAAAAATAGCGCTCGACTAAAGGCCTGTTCACAGGCTAGGTAAGTTCCGGTATATCAGCTCCTGATATACCCTCTGATTGGTCAATTGTGACAGTTAACATCATCACCTAGTAGCGTGGTCATCAGTTTGTCATCACCAAGATGGCTAACGCGAATCGCGCGTGTGATCTTCATGAGTCCGCTTTGTCTTGTGCTTTAGACGAGTGTCTGCGACTTGGCTCGCGGTAAAGATGTTTTCGGTATTATACCCACCGGTTTCGGCAAAAGTTTAATCTTTCAGCTATTCCCACGCTTGGCTAAAGCTGCTCTAACCCTAGAAAACTCTACGATAATAGTCGTTTCGCCGCTGATATCTATGATGCGAGACCAAGTGGAACAACTGGAAAAGCTTGGATTTTCGGCCGCAGCTATTTGGCAACGGTGAAGAGGGAGAGGAGGACGACAAGAAAGCGAGAGAAGGAAAGTGCGAAATTGTTTTCGGTAATCCGGAGTCCTGGTTGATCAAAAAGTGGCAATAACAAAACAGTCCAAAGACTGTTAAGCTTATTCCTCTATCACCAAGGGAGAAATTACGCGCTCCAGTCAAAAGACTCACACTGTTTTCCACTATCAAGCTGGAGTTTATTAAATCACAATGCAATTCTCCTTAGTTGATGTAGCTTAAGTTTAAGCTGCACTTCATTCTTATAATTCTGGATCTGTAAGTCACTATTCGTGATAATTTAACATTCTGCAAAGAAAACTAACGAGCTGGGCCCAGCGTGATACAACATTGCAGAAAAATATTACATTAATTAACGGACTAAAGAAAATCACTTAGTTAGTCGGATCCAGAGGCACTTTAGAGAAAATTAAAACCCTTATTCAGCCGCAATAAAAAGCTTAACGTTCAAAAGAGGTCAAAGAAAATGCTCTCTCATCAGAGGGCAAATCCTGCCTACCAGAAACAAACGCCACAGTAAATCGATATGTGTGCCATGACCTCTCAGTGTGAAACAAGCGGCTAAAGTCACATTTGCTCAGTGACAATGTAGAACCTTCCAGAATATAACCTACCTATACCCAACAGAGGAAAAAACTTACCGCCCCCTTTTATTGCTATAAACTAGAGCCAAAAAAACGGATGCTTTCACAGGATAACGAATTCGAAGACATAAATTTCCACACATCGCACAAGGAGTTCGCGTCGCGTGCAATGCTCACGCGAGAAACTTGAGAATGATTGTGATTAACTGAAGTGTTTTAAACAGTTTTGACAGCCGAATCCAGAAGTGACAAAAATGGGCGGAAGGGGGTCGTTAAAGAAATGCTAACAGGCTCTCTCTCATTTTTCCCGCCGCCACCGCCCCCTTTCCCGAGTCGTGCGCGTCTTATTTTCGCTTTACTCGTTTTAATACGTTCCCACTATACTATCTGAGAGCCTGGCACAGGCTAGTCAATGTGGGCTAGATAGCTTGGAATATGCCGCCCTATAGGGTAACGTTTTGGGGGATCTCTATAGGATATCATTTTGCCCTTGTTGGCATTGCGCTCCCCACCATTTTCGAGTAGTCCCAACGGCTCTGTTTCAAAGAAGACTGCAGAACAGTTGGTATTTCTCTCAAAATCGGTTTAGGGTAGCGAAAGAATAGCGTAAGAGTCTCACACGCGCGAAGCGCTCAAGTCTCACACTCCCGTGGGGCCCGTGAGGCGAGTCTGGTTCTCAGACATCCGCGGTCGTTCGCGGCGAGGGAGAGAAGCGAAGGGTCCGCGAAATCAGGCTACCTCTACCTCTATCCTTGCTCTCTGTTTTTAGCCTCGCTCCAGACCTTTTGTTTGACTGTTCGCGCGTACTTGAATAAGCAGAAATACGGACTGTTAAGTTTGCATTTTAGTCAAAGCGATGCTAACTGCGAAGTCAGCCTGAATATGATTTTTAATATTCTCACGCAAATAACACTTATTTTCACAATAAAGGGAGTTGCTCTTAGCCGCCTGTTTGAAAGGGAAATATTTTGGAACTCAGATATGGCCTATTGTATCATCAGCTAAAATAAAAGTGCGTAAATTCCCAGCTTTACTAGAAACAAATTATCTGTTTAAACTGAACTACATTCATGTATGCTTTAGAGTATTAGGAAAGTAATTGAATGAAGGTTCGTGGATTAGTTAGTTTTGTAGCACACACCTATCCAGAATGTTTAGGAGTACCGTGGCCTCCTCCGGGGGAAGGCTGCCATGCCCTGAACAGCATGAATTTTAGCCTCCTCCTCCGCGAACGAACTCATGCCGCTAGATGGTTCGCCCTTAGCGGGGTGCGCACTGGGATCGCTAAGCATCATAGGCGGTGTTCAAGTCAAGATAGCAGGCAGTGAACACCTCGCAGGAAGCGACTGTGGAGACAAATATTCGAATACCGTAAAATTCCGAAAATAGGCCCCTCCATGTATAAGCCCCTCCAAATATAAGCCCCTAGGGGCTTGAAATTGGAAAGTGCCCTCAAATACAAAATAAAACAAAGCACAAATGGTACAGTAACATAAATTTTTGTATTTTCCGAAGAACTTTTATATGTCTGCCAGGTGTTTGTAGTCAGAAAGTGTCACAGTTAATTGCTGTTTGCGTGGTTCCTCTTCACTGTTGGCCTTGATTTCCTCGGTCCATACTGAGACGAAGTACTTGCATGGTCCTCAAGGCGAGTTTCAGTAAAAACTTTCTGCAAATTACTGACATAAATTTCCTTTCAACTATAAGCTAGCCCAATCGATTTTGAGACGCAAACTTCCCTCCAGGTATAAGCCTAGCTGATTTTCAAACGCAAACTTCCCTTCGTATATAAGCCCTTCAAAAAGGGCCTTTGAAAAATATAAGCCCCGGGGCTTATTTTCGGAATTTTACGGTATTCACCTGGGCTGAACTGCATGCCTGCACCTCTCCCGAAACGTCCGACCGCACGCGCGAGAAAAAACCTGTGGTATCCAGGGTATGGGTATATACCTGTTGTAGTTAATTTTCTATATCGAGTAATTTTTATTTTGTTTCAACTTCATTGGCACACATTACCATACCCAAAAACAAAAGAAAAACAAAAAATACCCGAGATAAAAAAATACCTACAACATATCCCTCTTTCCCTCCTCTTAAGATAAAAAAGAAGTTGAACGAATTATTTATTTATTTATTTATTTATTTATTATTTTCCCACAATAAAGATTACACAAGCATTACATTATACAAAGATGTGGCGAGGGGACCTCAGAAAACCACAAGGCTTGTACGAGGAGGCCCCCTCGTTACAATAATATTAAGCAATAGAACTATAACAACACACAACAACGGACAGTACAAGACGCATTATCGATATAGTAGAAAATCAAAAACTTTCGTTTTAAACGATTGCAATGTAAAAATCGAAGTGACTGAGTTTGGTAAAGAATTCCAAATTTTAGGGCCTTGGAACAAAATAGAAAATTGTTTGGTGTTAGTTCGGCAGGCATGAGAACGGAAATGCGAGGAACTTCTAGTATTATAATTATGAATATTGCTACTAGTAACAAAAAGGTTCGAAAAAAGCGGTGGCAGTAATTGATGATAATATGAAAACATAAATTGTGCAGTATAGAATGAATTAATGTTGTATATGTCCAAAATCTTTAAACGGAAAAATAATGGTTCAGAGTGCGCGCGAAAATCTGCATTTGTAATAATTCGTACTGCTCGCTTTTGTAGAAGAAAAATTCTATTAAGGTTTGTTACATAAGTGGAGGACCAAACTGTGGTACAATATGTTAAATAAGGATAAATTAAGGTATAATAAAGAGACTTTTTGTTGTTTCAGAAAGAAAGAAACGAGACCTAAACATGACGCCAATAGATTTTGAAATTTTCTTACATATATAAGTAATATGCGGCTTCCACGTTAGATGCTCGTCGATAAAAACCCCTAAAAATTTAACTACCTTTTTACTTGTTTTAATAAAACCTCATCGTACAAGACAGGATTTATTGGGAAGCCGACTGGTTTTTGCCTTGCTGCAAAAATGATATAATTAGTTTTCGTTATGTTAACAGAGAGCTTATTTGCTTTCATAAAAGATCAATTTGAGATAAATCATTATTTACGGCAGAAATAGCACAATTTAAATCTGGATTAGAATAAAACACACTAGTATCATCTGCAAAAAGCATAGTTTCAGCAAGACGAGTAGCACAAGGGAGGTCATTGATATACAAAACAAACAATAATGGTCCTAATATAGAACCTTGAGGGACTCCACAGCTCAGAGTCAGCCTAATAGAACAAGTCTCTTTGTACTGGACAAACTGCACGCGATTTGACAAATAGCTTTTCAACCAGCTAAGTGCTAGCCCATGAATCCCATAATGCTCAAGCTTAGACAAGAGTATTTGATGGTCTAAAGTATCAAATGCTTTTGATAAGTCTAAGAATATGCCAACTGTATATTCGCTTCTGTCAATAGCAGTTGCAATTTTATTAATAAGATGAATTAAAGACAGCGCTGTAGAATATTTTTTACGAAATCCAAATTGGCAACAGTATAAGATATCTAAACGATCTAAAAAATTTGTAATACGATTGTGCATAACTCTTTCAAAGAATTTAGAAAAATTAGAAAGAAGCGAAATTGGACGGTAGTTAGTGAAATACTGGGAATCACCAGCTTTAAATACCGGAATCAGTTTAGCAATTTTCAGTTCATCAGGAAATACTCCTTTAATAAGAGACAAATTGATTACATTGGCCAAAGGCTGAGAAATGAGATCAAAGGTGCTTTTTATTATATCCATTGAAACGTTATCATATCCAGGCGACTTTCCAGATTTAAAAGAGTTGCATATTTGATTTAGTTCCGAAATATTAGTTGGATTTAAGATAAGCGACTCATTAACAGAAGCGCCAAGAAAACTACGAAAAGATACTTGTGTGTCTGGAATTTTCCTTGCTAAATTCGGACCTATGTTGGTGAAGAACTTACAAAAGCAGTTAGCTATTTCTTGTGGATCATTTAACAGTTTTCCATCAGAGAAAAAGGAATTTGGCAGAGCTGCTTTTCTGCTCGGTTTGTTGATTACATCATTGATTAGTTTCAAGTTTCTTTCAGGTTATTTTTAGCCTTCTCAAATTTTGTATCATAGTACTTTCGTTTAGCAATTTTTATAAGATGATTCAGTTTGTTCCGATAGCGTTTGTATTTTAACTCAGTAGTTGAGTCCCTAGAATTAATGAACTGCTTATAGAGTTTATCTTTTTTCCTGATAGAAACAAGCAGAGATTGCGTTATCCAAGGGGAGCGCATTACTTTCTTTGTTTTAAGTTTTATCGTTTTTAATGGAAAGCTTTCATTGTATAATCGAACATACTCACTCACAAAACTATTATAACATTCATTAGTATCGCTTTCATCGAAACGTAAATTCCAATTAACACGAGAAAGAGAGAGCCGAAAATTGCTCTTATTTCTTTCTGAAAAATCTCTTTTAGTGAGATATTTAGTTTGGCTATTTTTCGACGCTATTTCTGTCTCATCCACTTCATAAACAAAAAATGAGGACAATTACTTAGATAACCTCTGAGTGTGTACAAGACGAGGCTAGTCTAATTTGTCTCTGTTTATTATTAATAATTTTTGTTTGTACAGTTTCTTGCTCTTGGTATTTGCTTCTAAAATTACTACTTATTGATACCAAACATATTAAAAAATTCTGCTAAAATCCGCAAAAGTTCTTTCATATTATTTGCCATTTCTAAAAACATTATTTTCATCTTTAGCTCAATCTATTAAGCTCTCTTTATGATTACCTCTACCATCATTATGTGTAAATGATGATTTTCGAGATACACAGCTCAAAGTCACAAAAGTGAAAGATGCAGCATTTAAGTGAAAGGGAAAAAATTACAGCGGGCAGAAATATTCAATAAACTTTTGTTACCACTCGCGTGGCTTAGTTTACTTTAATAGCTTGGTGGGCAGACTGATTCATTTAGCTACTTCACTTTTCCAAGTTAAAAGGTACGCTACAATGTTTAGATAAGAATTAAAGAGTTAATAATAATAATAGAATTAATCCACGGTAATCCTCTTTTGAGGGGTAAGGCGAAATGAATTGAAGCGAAAGCGGGAAGAGACGAAAAGGGGACCAACTCTTTCCCTACTGAACAGGCTTCGCTTGCCTTATCCCTAGCCATATGCAAGCTAGCATGTACATGTTTTTGAAAAATATTTGAAAAGCAATCAAAGAAGTTGATCCACTTTGCCAAGCTTCTCTAGCCTGCGTGGCAGACGTTCGAAAGGGAAGGGGAAGGGAATTAGGGCGCGAGACCTCGCGCGCCCCTCGCGTTTCTCTCGCGCCTAAAACTCCCTTTCCCAAAACTCCCTTTCCCTTCCCTTTCAAACGCCTGCCACGCAGGCTAAGCTTCTCTTGCTCTGAGTTCGTTTCTTCTTTTGATATTCATTCACTTTTGTTGTTTACTTCACTTAGTTACCAAATAAATCAAGCTTTGCATCTGATTGCGGCATGTTCTGCTGAATATAACTGGCTATATCGTCTGCACTCATGTCTTGTACCGCCACTTCACTGACTGATGTTGTTGACTTAAACAAGTCGTCATCTTCCTCTGTCGTTGTAAAAGCTGATTTTGCAGGAAGGTTAAATATGTCGTCCAGTGTTTCGTCCTCACGTGATGGTGTTCTACGGCATTACCAAATAACATGAATAATATCAGTATAAAAATATCCTTTATGTTAAACAGGCGATATTAAAGTGGGATAGCCTACGTAGATGGCCTACAAACGCAGACGCATTTTCGGTCGTCGCTTCTCTCCACGCGGCTGCGTTCGCAGGCTACTCCGTAGAGAGCGAGAGAGAGAGAGTTGGGGGTGTTCTCCTCGCGCGGTCTATAAAAACTGAAAAAAAAAAACTAAACGGTACCTGCCACGCAGGCTAAAGTGGGACGACTGCTGAGAACTATGCGCACGTGTAAACTAACGGCGATATTTCGTGGCGATTTGTCGCCCTGAAGTTGGCATCAGTCGAACTTGCCTGAATTTTGATGAGATTTATGAGCAATTTTCTGCTTGTTGGTCTTTTAAGACCCGCAAGCAGAAGACCTTTTTACATAAGGCATGTAGTTCTAACAGTTAAGTCTGTGAACAGCGAAATCATAACTGAGGTGCGACCATTCCAATGCATGAAGGCTAAGTACTAAGCAGTTCTTCGTTAGTGTGGTACTGTTTAACTGATACCTACGGTGGTTCTAACTTTTGAGTCGGTGGATGAAATCTTGTGGTGAGACCATTCAAATGAAACCTCTCTGACCGTTCTTTCAGATGGTGCTCAGATTAGTATTGCGGAATTATATCAACTAAAATTTGGATATTTTTCAAAATGGTCTGTTTCCGCTCTTAGGAGGAAAGTACATTGCCATTACTGCTGCCCCGCCACAAAAAAAATCATCGAAACAAACCTATTGAAAGACTGCTTTCTTGCGTGCACAAACAGATCTTCATCTCCACCCGTCGCTTTTTTCTTCGGAACTGGTGGTTTCTTCGGCTTTCTTGGCTTAGCAGTAGGAACTCCTCCACCAAACAGTTCCTCCTCGCCAGCTCCCGCCTCCGCAAACCTGGGTTTAGGAGTCGGCTTTGGCTTCAGATCTGGTTTCGGCTTAAGTCGTGGTTTTGCTACGGGTTTTTCTGGTTTAGCCGGTTTAGCTGGCTTTGCAGGCTTGCTTTTTGTAGTCAGTAGCTTGTCCAAGTCATCCTCGATGCTGTAAACAAATACATATATAGTGGGGAGAACTTTTACTTAGACTATGAAATTATACTCCTCGCCGAGACTCTCCTATACAAGACTCAACTCTGCGTGGCGGAGGGCGTCGAGAGAAGACCGAAACAATGGCTCAGTCTAGGAGAGTGTTCATTGAATTTACTTTCCAGTAAAAACTAAGGTAAAGTCAAACCCTGCTTTACGGACACCCGCTTTTTAAACGAGCATGCAAAATGCTCCTTAGCGTGATAATAAATTATATTGTAGGTAAATACATCAACTACGTTACATCAAGTCACGTTTCGTTCGGTGACGTTGGGTTATGTTGTGATATGTTACATTAGATTTCGTTACGTTACGTTATTTTGTTACGCTATGTTACGTTAAGTTATGAAAAACGGAAAAAGTTCTGTGGTTTGACCCTTTTGTCACAAAATGTTAATATGATCAAACGTTATTTTCCAAAAACAAACCTACTCACCAAACTTAGTTAAAACTCACTTGAGAAGCTGCGAATTGTCTTCTACTTCAAGGCTGATCTTATTTTCATCCGCACCTGCAGGAATAAATAGTTTATTGATATCTTCATCATCCAAGTCTTCTTTGTCATTGTTGTCGAAGATTGAGAAACCAGTCATTTGTGCCTCAGATGAGCCCTTAGCTGTTGCAAATAAGTCTTCCTCTTCATCCTCTTCATTGCCATTGTTTTGGGCTACATCTGTTTCATCTGTTTTGGCAAACAAGTCTACATCTTCCACTTCCTCTTCTTTGACAGGTTTCTGTTCCGAAGATTCTTCTTCCTCTGCCTTTGGATCCTAAGCAGAATTTCAATAATAATATAGAGATTTAGCCAAGGCTTAAGGCAAAGTTCCTGTACATAAAATTATTTACAATTAATTTGCTTTAAACAACCATGTAACCATTGTAACCACTGCAAAGAAATCCACTCGGCGTTAACCCTGTTATTACATGTAGTTAAAAACTAGTGACTTGTCAGCAGATAACTTCCAAAAACATGTAACCTTGATAGGCCAACACCTGAGCCTGCAATAGGGTCATGTGATACTGGCCAGTGGATACTCTGTTTTGCAGCTATCAAATGACCACAACATAAATGTGCAATATCAGGTTACAGGCTCCCACAATAAGCTAGAAAGTGGGAGATTTCACATTGGGAGCCCTGTGGTATGGAAGGATGCGGGATGGCTGGACAGACAGTCATGAGACTAACAAAATTTATCGGATGGATAGACAACCAAATTTTCTTAGCTATGGGGCTCCACTTGCATATGATTTTGCTCCACTAAAAAGCTGTATTGGATTCTATCACTTTATACTTTCTTTCAAGTTCTGGGTCTTCTGGCTTAAAGTTAACGATAATGGGTAGCCTGTGTACAGACACTTTTATAGTTATAAGGTCTTATAATTTGTTTGCTATTCATTACTTTCTTTGTCTGGGTTATTTCAAGTCGGTTTACATCCTTATGCCCTCTTTTTGCTCCAAGAAATTCCAAAACCAATGAGCTACAAGCTAGTTTTGGAGTCCTGGCTATCTGTTGAAGCACATCCTCCATATACCGGCGACGATCTGAGATTACTGAATCACTGACTAAAAATGTCTTCTTTGGTGGAGAAGAAAATACAACACTGGGAAACTTCTGTGAGAGTTTAGCACAAAGGTCTTCAAAAACCTCATATTTTTGTGGAATCTGGAATAAACAATAAAAGACAGTTGGTTAATATCTATTATTTGTTTATTTCAACTTGAAGTCACTTCAGGTGACAGCAACCTCATGCATATGGAACCTGACCTATACCTAAAACTCAAAATTTTCTCAGAAAGACATTAGATAGTCAGTTACTGGTGGTTTGACTGTAATTATATTACATGCTTCATGTAGATTTCTGGATCCAAAATTCAAGACTTTTTTTGAAAACAATAATTTCTTTTTCCAGACTCGAGGTTACCAAATAGGTGATAAAGCCGCCTTAAAAAAAACAGGAACAAAGCTTTTTTCCCAATGCACTGCAAAGGTGTAGGAAAGATTGAATAAAGCTTTGACCAAAATGAAAAAAATTCACTTATGTCAGGAATAATTGTTGTAGCTTTGAAAAAAAGACTTTATTGTTTTCCAACATATCGCTATTTTCCAGACTTTTTACGGGTCTGGAGAATTGAACCCTAATATTAGTTAAATTAACTTCCCAAAACAATTCTAAGTCAAGTAGGAATCTTGATTTCTTATTGGCTGCCGGACACCCAGCTTTTGGAAACTTGGCTTTTAGAACTAGTTAACAGCTTCCCTGGGGGTTGAAAAAGACTTCAGCTACTTTTTCAAAGATAAACAGTCTATACACTGTCTACTTACCATGAACTGGACAACATCAGACTCCTTGTGTTTACCTGGAGTTTTGAAGTAGAACAACCGTGTCACAACAATCACATGGTACAAGACATTTCCACCGAGTGGACCAGAAATATGTTCATGCTGTGGTACACGGATATCAATACCAGTAGCCTTGTTCTTTAATTCCCTGCAGTTATTGACAGAAATAATTTATTATTATTTTAGTATGGTTAAATCGTTCAACACTTGGTTCACTGGGCTATTCAGTTACGGTTGGTTTGGGGGTTGGGGAACTTCAGAACCTCTAGAAAGAATGGGCACAAGCTTTGGGTGCAGAGATTTCTGGGATCATTTGGGTGGACAAGTGGGGATATCCTGAGACACAGGGGGAGGGAGGGGGGCTAACAAAACTAAAAAGGTGGCTGTAGCCCTCCCCCACCCCTGCCGCAACTATTTCATCAACAAGCGAAAGGCAGATTAGTTTACTGATTAGAGGTGAGGTGAGTTGATGACAGGGAGACAAAGGACTCCAAATGTTTCACGTGGGTTGAAGAAGGTTGAAATCCTCATGTGCAGCAAATTTTAAGACAGTAAAATAAATTATTTACCGATTATTTAAAATACTTTGTATGACTCTGATTCTTTCATTTCAGTCTTGGCACTAAATTTTTTTAGCTCAAATAATTATCAAATTCATTATGATACCGTTGACACGCACGTAATGCAAGTAGTAGAAGATATGTCTGAAAACATTCATATGCTAATCACTCTCTCTTGAGAATCTTCACTTGCAGAACTAAATCCAACCATTTTACTTGTATTATTTACCGTAACTCTTGATTCGCACATTTTAAAAATGTACGATTCTTTGTTCGCATGCTGGAAATCATCGAGACCATCAAAGCAAGTAACTTTGCGAACATGAATGCCAACCTTTCACAGTTTTGTTAAAGCCTCTCGAGACAACTGTATACTTACCGGTTTGTTAACGTCACAGAGGCCATTATCATAGGGTTTCTAATGGAAAGAGAGAGCTTTCTTAAGTCTTTACATGATTTTCCGTGTACCTAGTTTCCATTACCATTGCGTGACCAGAATTGCCTCTCTCGCCCCATTCCTATTTCGTACTTCTCGGCAATCTTTCAGTCACGGAATATCCATGCCTGACCAATGGTGCAATGTTAGCTTGTTCAGTCACACTGAGCAAAAACTTCAACTATCCATCCCTGACCAATGGTTGAGTGGAATGTTAGCCCGTCAGACTCCTTTGTATGTTTTTGTGGACCTGAAAGTGCACAACGTTCAAAAGAATACATTTTGATTGTATTGACCAATAAAAACGTTGCAAAATTCCGTTCAACAGAAAACAAACGATTGTAGATATCATCCCTGATCCAAGACGAGCTGATCTTGCAGCCATTTTGAACATGTTGAATAGTGCAAATGAAAATTCAGGGGAAGGGTTGTTAACTTAAGCAGCTCTCTACTGTACAGTAGTCCACTGTACTGTACAGTAGTTCCTACTGTGGTGGTGATATTTTTTCGCCAGAAAACAAATGCGAAAGCTCTGGATTCAAGTGTCCGCAACTTAAGGCCAAAGACAAACAAACAATTTCAAAACAGCAACGCTCTTGTCACAAGTCACTAAAATGGTAAACAAATCAATAAGTAAATAATAACAAAGATGAAACTGTTTTATGTCACATTATGATTGTAAGATAAAAGAAACATGGTCTATACAAGACCTTCAGTCAACTTTATTAGCTGTTGCCTTTTGTATTCGTTTCTGTCAAGAATTTTGAATTCTTAATCTCAATTCCGGCCACCTTTCGACACCTTGTAAATTGTCTGTATAAAATTAATAGTTTCGTCATCATCCGTAACGGTCATTAAAGATCACTTTTGAAAATGTATGTTGACTAGCAAACGAAACGTCAAGTTTACATAAAAATGCAAAAGCTCAGAATGTTTATCACCGCTGTTTGTGTTTTAATTAAACTACCATCGATGGCCCAAGAACAAAAGTCTTTATGATATCAGTTAATTTATTGTTTGATCTGTTACCTATCGCAATAACTTTATTATCCATAAAATTATTCCTACATAAATATATTTTTCTTCTTCTACGAAAGCTGATTGAACCGTACGTTGTTAAGCTAAGCCTAGCGGAGAGCAAGACGAACAGAAAAAATGAACTATCCCTTGTAAATAAAGCACAACACCCCCTCCTCCAGTCTCGCGCTTTGCGCCAGGCTGCGTCTCCCGCTTCGCGCTCAGTTAAACAACGTGCGTTATCAGCAATAACGAATTGCGTGTGTCTCGAAATTAATTTTATTTTTTGTTCAAGTTAACTTACATGAGCACAGATGATTTCTCAAATCGTAGTCTTTCCTTTTGGCATGCCGGTGAAACCCCGGAATATAAAGAGACAGAGTTTTGTTTGTTCAGTGGGATCCATTTACTCAGTGACCACATTTTTGAGATCGCAGTTGAAAATCACACATTGCATCTTAAATTTCAGTCTGTACTTGTCGTATAGAAAAATATCTACAGAAAACGTGGCCTAATGCCCACGTGGTCTTATGTTCTCACTCAGTTTGCAATTGATTTTGTACATGCCAAGTTCGTTTCGACGCTACAGTAACTATCTTTAAAATGCAATTATATATTTTCTAACACCTTAAAATTGCGCCGGTATGATTATAGCCATATCAAAAATAAGATCCATTGGACTATTCATACTACGTCTTTTCCCAAGCTGTGTGATATTTGGGTTGTCACATAATACTCCTGACTACCGAAATAACGGCCGCGTAGAAGATAACATGCGACACTAATACGATCAATACGTAGAGGTTAGATCCTAGCTGTATCCGCGCTCCGCTCTGACATAAACTTTCGCTTAAGTAAAGAGACTGTTTTCTACCCCACTGTTACAAAAATGGTAACCACCGCACTTAACTAACGCAGAATCTATAATGACTACTGCCGGCAAAGAAGAAATAATTCCTCTAAACAAAGTGAAAGAATCTTGACACAACTTCAGTTTCAAGTTCGTTGTTTTTCTCTCTGGTCTTGTTCTTCTTGCCATTTTCGTCTTTCTTCAAATACTTTGGCTTGTAGTTCGGCGTATTCCCTGAGAGAACAAAACAACATAAGATTTTATAGAGATAGTGACGTTTTCCCCAGGCAAGGAAATCAACACTTGACTTCCAATCTTCTCGGAA
Organism: Porites lobata; assembly: GCA_942486035.1. Classification (NCBI taxonomy): domain Eukaryota; kingdom Metazoa; phylum Cnidaria; class Anthozoa; order Scleractinia; family Poritidae; genus Porites; species Porites lobata. The sequence continues at coordinate 1,419,047 of CALNXK010000038.1, read as the reverse complement.
AAAAAAAGAAAAACTAACCCAAAACTAACTACAGTTAAAGGTTACATAACGAACAAAGATTTGGCTGGTGCTGAGTTGAGAAAATAACTTAGATTGACCGCCGGAGGAAAGGTTTTTTTTCCCTCGGCTTCGTCGCTCATTGCTCTTTCGTTAAACCAACCGCCAGTTTCGCAGGCTAACTTTCGAGCGCTTGCCCTTCATCAGAGATTCACGAGACTCGCTCAGAAGAGCGCCTTCTCAATCTTCCCACTCCCCCACCGACACAACACTGCAGTTTCTTCAGAAATTAAAGCTTTCTTTCATAACAGACACCTCATACGCACAGTCATCTCCGTAGACAAAATCCAGATTGAGCATGCAGGACCACCCGACGACTGTTTTCTGTAAAATTTCTGTCCGGAGGAGCAGATATTGCCTACACTTTTCTATTGACCGTTCCATACATGTACAATTTTCTAAACTTATCTAATAAATTTCCTTCAATTTTCTGAAGCTTAATTTTTCACACTTCACTCTCCAAGTAATGCTGTTTTTTGCTTTAAAAAAATGATAAGGAAACCTAAAATGTTCGGATTCAAAAATATGATTTAGAAAGGAATCAGAAAAATTCTCACATTCGTAAAACGATAACTTGCGACTAAACTCTTCGAGAAAATAATACTGAAGCCCTTGTACAGGGGCACCCAATGGATCTGTTACTCAAAATATCTGTTCTTCTGGCAATTTTTTGCTGGTTGGGAGATGTAGAAGTAATGAAATGTCCTTGGAAGGAAACTGTTCTCGGGAAAAAGACAATTCGTCTAAACGTGCTTCCCTTCCCGTATGCTGCTAATGACGACTTATGTGAATTCCTGCCATAAAGATCGGAGCCCCGGATCAACTCCAGTTAGGGAAACCTACAAGAGCTTTAACTGTACTCATTTGAAACTGCTCTCCTTGCACCCTATAGGACTAAGATGTCTTCCCTTACCTTCTTAGAGATATAGCTTTACTTTTTAAATCCGTATTTATTTCCTGTATTCTGCGCACTTCTTCCCATAAAATGTCTTCATTCTTGTTAGATTCTTTCCATTTAAGAAACAAGCTTGGCCACAATACCTACAAGAACAAGGTAACAACATCAGAATATCATGTACAGTCCTTTAACGCATTCATGAAAGAATAAAAATCGTCCGTTTCCTCATTTTAGAAATGTCACAAAATGTGCGTCATCCTTTTTCAAATTTCGACGACGAAAGTTTGGGGCAGCGGTTGTTAAAGATCAAATTCTTCACACCACCACAAATGAAGTCACAAAAATTTTAAATAGCGACCTGTGGGAAATTCGTAAATAGGCGCTGGTAATATCCAAACTTTTTCCCCAAAAATCATCTTTAGCTACATGGCAAAAAGAAGCGAGATTCTTTATGAACTTACAAGACTTTGCGAAGCCACGGAAGGCCAGAGAACAGAGCTGTTTGGTTCATACATTGGATTTAACAGCGGTTTAAGGATATCTGCTTGATTTAGATATGACCTGAAAAGTGAGATTTGTAAAAACTTCATTAATAGAAAAGAAAAATTAGCTACATTCAGTAGTATTTAAAAATAAAATTGCACAAGCCTCACCACAGAGACACTGTCATTGTTTTAAGTTTAGCTGCTACACGCTCGCATTCGTTATTACAAAGAAAGGTGCCTGAAAAGGAGAAAAATAGAAATGACCAGCTGTGCAATGTTTAAGCATTGATTACACGGCACAACTTCTTCGCAAGCTATGTTCTTAAGATAATCCTATACGACACGGGTTCTGTCGTGCACATCTCACTTACAACAGACTTGCGACTATCGCAACTTTGATTTACAGGGTACGAATTAGGTTGTAGGTCTATCATAAACTCATCGCACGCGACAAAATTGTACCGTGTAAATCGGCCTTTAGAATGTACGTACATTCCAGGCTCCAGTTGCTCAAAAGGTGGATAACGCTATGCACCGGATAAATCACTATCAACGGGATAGCGCATGTAATTGGTTTCCCGAATACTTATCCGCTGGACAGTGATTTATCCGGTGGATAGCGATATCCAACGTTTGAACAACTGGGGCCGGGAAACTGCGGAGCCCTCCCAGGACGGGACGGCTGGTTAGCCCGTGTACAGACGTCCCCTCCTCCCTCAGGAAAAAATCGGTAGAGGAAACTGGTACCTAAAAAAAAATTAAGTATAACGTTTTAGTGTACAAAGAAAATGCCGCATTTCCATGTTAACGGTTCAAGGCGACAAACGAAAAACAGCTGTATCTAAACACAAAAATTCTACAAATACCACATAATAAAGTCCAAAGATATCTTACCGAATTGCGAAGAGTACGCATGCTCGAACAAAGTTATGAGAAAACGATCATTAAACTCAAACGAGCATGGGAACTGTTGGTATATCTGTTGATAAAAATGAAAAACATTAAATGACAAAGCCACTGCACAGTGTGCCTTGAGGGACATGTATTTGATATTGACGCGACTGTCACCTTTTACCAGTACTGAGCTTGCTACAAGTACATGGAATACACAAATCATTGGCTTTATCATCTTAACTAACGAAAAAAATTGCCATTGCAGAGATCATCACAAATTGACTTCTTGGGCACCACGCCTTTATCAAAGTCCCTCGTCTTCACTGTGACGAAAGAATAGCACTCGTAACGTCAGGTTTTCATTTACTTTACGGAGGCAAATATGCCGAATTTTCAAAATCTTCACTTTCAAAAAGAGGCTAAGTTCATCACTTATTACTTAAGTGAGTTTTATTTGCGTAACAACTAAAGATTATTTTTGTAGACAGACTTGGCACTTTTTAAAAAGAGGCTTTGGCGACTGAGAAAAAGGGTCAAAACTTCGTGTACCAGACTCTGATGACAGAAAACAAAAGATCTCTTTGTTTCCTGTTCAGGGAAAAATCTGCTTGGTATTGTTTCATGGGTTTTGTTCTCAACACTAACCTGCCACACACAGTCTAGGAACAGAAGGAACACTGCACCCTGGCCTTTGTAGCGAACTGGAGATACACCTACTTTAATACAGCGCTCAGTAAACGGATGGCCACCACGTAACCATTCTCTATCAATTAGACCCTCAAATCTGTCAATAATGAATGAATAATAATTATTTGAGTTTCCCTGTGAAACGACTAGGTAGCAAGTAGCATGCGCTGTAGTATAGCCTGCGTAGCAAGCGTTTCCAATCATTCCTTTTTTTGCTCTCGTCCTAACTTTCTCGACGAACTTGCGAGGAAACGCTTGCTACGCAGGCTAGCTGTAGTAAGATGAACTGTTTCCAAAAGTAAGAACTGGCCGGCCAGACCATTACCGGACCAATCATTTTGACAATGAAATAAGCTTTTTCCAAGACTTTTTGCTGAAAAACCATCTCCTTGGGGCATACTAATTTTATTTAGGATTTGACTGATCTGGCAGGAGAGTTTTGATTAAAAGTGAAATTCTCATTAAGGTTCATACATGGGTAACTTTCAGAGTACAAAGAAATGCTTTCTTACAATCAACTCTCACACCCCAGCTGTTAATTCAATAAAACTTTTAAATCGTAACTTTAGTGTAGCTATTGTTTTAGAGATTAAAAACAACAGCCACACTTTGAAATCACACTTGAAAAAGTTTTATTTAATTGAATCCGGAACTAGCACTGGCCTTCTCCATTACAAATATTTTAAACTTACTGTTGAGTGACATACAAAAAACAGGAAAGAAAATCTGCAGCACACAGCTTAGCAATCTGACTTGTCCCGAGTCGTCTCTATTTGGATCGCACGCAGAGGACGGAACGCAAGAAGAGTGACTGAAACGAGTGCAAGGGGTGATGGGAAGGAGGAAAACGAAAGGGAGAGGCCCCCCTCTTTTTTCTTTGACTGAGAGTTGACTGGACACAAGTCAGGCTTAGCAATGATCAGTGCACTTTACGAGAGAAGAATTTAGACAGGTATCTACTGTACACCAAACAAAAATGCCCAATATAGTTAAAATCTGACAGATAATTCTTACCCTTTAATTGTCCTGCAAACAGGATCTAACAAAATCTGCACTAAAGATGTGACTTGTAAGGTGGCATCTGTGCCAGCATCACCATGAACTAAGACAGTTGTTCCTAATACAGATAATATAAATTTAGAACCTTGCAAAGATAATAACCATAAAAAAACCTCATGTACAATAATATTAATTTTACTCATTAAGTGAGGGCGACTATTCCATATTAGTAAAATCCAACTAGTGGTCTATTATCAATGCTGCATTCTGAATGGTTGAGCTACTACTAGGCTATATGTTATAGCCTACTAGTAGCGAAAAGCGCACGCTTTTTGGCAGCAAAAACGGATTAAAGTTTAGATAGCTTTAACTAGCTAAAAGTTTTTTATTCTCCATATTTTTGACCAACTAGTTGGATTTTACTAAAACATTAATTTTATTCCTCTCGCCCTCATGGCCTCTGAGTCAATAGCCCATTCGGCCTTCCGCCACATGGGCCATTGACTCAGAGCCCATTCTGGCTCGAGGAATAATTGTTAAATAAAGCATTAGTGCAAAATATCTACTAGGTATTAATGCAAGAAACTATTACAATAGCTTCCCACATTGGCACTCTTGGTGCTAACATAAAAATCTTTTTTCTGTTTATTATAGTTGAAAATTTTCTTTTTTGTCATTTGCTAACTGAAGAAAGAAAATCAAACATAAGTTTTTTTATGACCTAATGAAGTACAGCTGTGCAGTCCCCTTCCCAAACATTTTACTATACACTGTAAAATACTTTCTCTTGGTTGTAAAATTATCGTACTGTAAAATGCACTGTTACCGTTTTTGTCCAAACATTTAGCAACATGACAAGCTGTGGATAAAATGCTTTGAACATAATCAAGCCATGAACTTGACTCCAGTTTAGACAGCCATGAGGTCATGCTTAGCTTGGGATCTAAACTTGCTGTATAGACAAAAATAATAAATAAAATCAACGTAAATAAGAGCAATGTCACTAACTTTGGGAAGCTGCAAATACTCACAGTCACAAAACATATGACTGTGAAAAATTTGGGGCAAGCATGCATACTCATTTCTTTAAGGGGAATGTAAAGGCAGCGGGCAAAAGAAAGTAGTGTCCGATAGCCTGGGGCTTGTGGATTTTGCTATCGGCCTAGTGAATTCTATTTGCCCGATGGGCAAGTGATGTTTTTTGAGGAACTGGAATAGCAGAAGAACTGTGAAATCAATTCTGCTCATCAAAACGTTTTGGGGCTAGTTGAAATGATGTCTGGGCTAGTAAATGCTAACTTCAGCTCGCCCAAATGGCAAGCTGTAAAAAACGATTTTCCTTGCACCCTGAAAGGATTTTTTGTTTATAATTTGGTTACTCTTGATTTGTATCTTCACACAGCATGTAGGATAATATTATTCTTCTTGTAAGCAATAAATTCATGCAACGGCATAAGCCTTTGCAAAATCGTTGTAAAAAAGATATACTGTATGTTATACATGTACCTTCTGCTAGTTTTGCAATACTATCATTGAGTGCTGTATATCGTTCAATATTTTGATATTCTCTTTTCCACTGAGGATAATGTGATTCTGGTTCAACACCTCCACCTACATAGATTGAAAGCAAGTAAGACTAGTTCAAATAATTTGATTATTGATGTCATCCAAAAACACCACAACAATACTGATTATCTACACATGGGATCATATTTAATGGAGCTAGTGTTAACTTTACATGGGATAAAATAATATTAATTAATATGGAGTACATATTGATTTTATATGGGTTAACATGAATTTCATATAAACTAACATTTCACAACATTTTAGCACCCACATTTCAAACTTGATTTTATAACAATGTAAACTGAATGCAAAATGTGAAGCCCAAGCCAGCGATAGATTTAAGGCTTACAAAAAGAAAGAATAAGGTGGAAATGTCATCTTTGTTCTCGCCTATGTAAAGCAACATGATATGAGACCTATAAATCACTTCACTTGGTTAAGGTTGAAGTATGTAAGTGAGTCAAATATGTGACAGCAGGATGAGCACTTATGCCTAGGTTTGCATGCAGCTGCAAAATATCATTTGCAATTCTTTGCAAGTTGGACAAATTTTTGCATTCATTGAGATTTTCCACCGTTCTCTCTCTTGTTTACAAAATTGCAAGAACTGCATAAGGATGAGATGAGCAAGATGATCATGGAATGCACGACTTTTTCCATTTACCTTTTGTTCTACTGTTCATAGCAGCTGTTTGTGATCTTGTATCAATAATTATCCCTTTAGAATCACTTCCAAGAGTGGCATTAACTAATTTTTCATCTTCACGACTTCTTTTAGATGCCATGGTTGTTAACGGCTGGCCACATCGCATCATAGCAACCTGCAACATTTTAACAGACCTTTTGCAAAAAACACATTCAAGTTTTCACCCATAAAATACCAGTATTACTTGGAAAGAAATAGGATACGATGGTATATCAGTAATACATTCAATAGAAATATTTCTTGTTCAGCAGACAGTCCAACATACTTCAACACGAACAGCAAAGGAATACAGCTATATGTAAGTGTCCTTAATAAGAGACTATCAAGAATGATTTTAATCTGTAACTATTATTCTGAAAATCATTCTCAATAGTTTTTGATTGTAAAAGATGATATTGCATTAATAACAATTATTATTAAATATTAATTCTTACCCCATTTTTCTTGTGATAGTAGCTTAAAATAGGAAACCTGCCAAATTGTCTGAACTGTGCTGACGCCTTTAATGTATCATCAGAAATTTTAACTGGTACTATAACACTGGCTGGATAGCTGGGACATAGCTAAACACAAAAAAGAAAAAAACTTCACTCTTAGAAATATAATGGTGGAGAGGGTGAGGCTATAGTTTTTACCCTTTTCTTTGTAGCAATAATTGGTATTATTAGTAGGTGGACAGGTAACCTAACATTAAAAAAATATTTCCTTCAGCTAATATAACATTCATTATAAAATAAAATAGAAGCAAACTATAGCTAACTGTTAACTAACTAAGTTAGTAACAAAATTAAGACCAGGCATTATTTGGCTTGAAAGACATTCAAGGATAATGCAAGTTGTAGTTATAATACAAAAAGCTTTTCCTAGCAGAACCAGTATGAGTTTTTGAAAATTTCAACCATGCCTTCCTTATTGTGTACGATCTACAAATGTAATGTAAGAAATCACATCGTCATGGGACACAAAGCTGAACCTCAGTCATATATTCTGGAGTCACAATTGTAGCTGAACAATAATCAATAGAACAATGATAATGATGATTAGCATGATGATGATGATCAATAGAATCAATAGAACAATGACGATTAGGATGATGATGGTGATGACAATGATGATGATGAAAATGATAATGTTGATATGAAAACACTCAGTCTGTTGCAATAATATATTAGAAATGTACCTCATAATTACTATTGGCATGGCTTATTCTCCATTGTTGAGTTAAAGAGCACAAATGAGAGAATTCCATTTCTAAACTAAACAAGTCCCACCCATCTTCTTCAAGAGGTTTCAGATGACGATAGAAGAAAGGATACCTCAAGTTTGTGTTTCCTACGTTAAAAAAAAGAAATCACTTTGATAAAAGAAACATACAAACAAAAACTACATTAAACATGTTGACTAAGGATAATGTGAAAAAAAGAACTATAATGTAATATTTAGCAATAACATTATTGAATAAGGCTGATTATCATCTGAAGAATGAAGGACATAGGGCCGACTAGGCCTCGGCAGATAACATCCTCCAAGATCTCCATAATTTTTCAGATGACACGAAAACCGAATTCAATAATTGTTTCATTATTCATTCAAAATAATTCCTAGTTTAAAAGCAAGCTAAAACATACTTCTCAGATAACTGTTCAATAATCTGGTAATTTTCCTGCACAATTGACATCATCTTTCAAATATTGTAGAAATTTTCAAGTGCAAATTTAGTAGACAGAACCTGGTTATGATAAATTATGCATTGGATTTTAGCCAATCAGAAATGGAGAAATATTTTTAAAGAATAATATGTAAGTTATTATTATAATAATAATGATGGCTATTTTTCTTACCAATGGTTGACAGAACTTCAACTGATGATGCTACATTCAGTGCTTCTTCGATGCTGTTGAACTTTAGTTTCACCAAGTCAAAGTTCTTACAAAAAAGAGTGAGTATCCCTTCTTGACCTCTTGCTTTCTTCTCAACATGTTCCACTGCTGAGTGCAAGAGCTGTAAATAACATACTTTAGTAAGACAACTTTTCTTTTAAGTGGCATGCAGCTGGACGATGGTTATTGCATTTCCTGCATTCTGATTCACTCAACGCAGCAGGGTTATCAGCTCATAGCCATGCTGTGACCATATATGGTAAACAAAAGCGTCATTATGCCAGCAAAAGACTTTTTCAATTTGTATGTTTTTTCTCGCGGTGGATACAAGTACTGAAGGAAATCATTTGTGGCATAGATATAAGATATTTTTAAAAACTGCTATAGAATGCAACCCTTGGAAAACATAGACAGTCACAAAATTAAAAAGCATGGCATGAAATTACCTCAACCAACAAGAACGTGTACATTTCTTCACGATCACAAAGCCACTCGCCGAAATCAGCAAAATACATATGCAACCTGTTTGGCTGAAAAGATCTGACTATAGCTAACAGATGCAACCAAAGGCCACAAAGCTATCCACCACACCTATAAAGTTACCCGTAGCATCTGTTCTCATTCAGCAAAACCAGTGTGGTGACTTCAAACAAATGTCACGCTTTTCACAAGCGTTGTACATGGCGATCAATGGAATCTTTTTCTTCTGCAGTTTAACTTTTGTAAGTGCATCATCATTTAAATTCACGACAACTTTGGTGGTACAATTTTAAACAACCGTATTTTATCAGCGGTATTTTTAGTTGTCGGGGAAGGGTAAACTGCAAGAATCTTGATCTATGAATTTAGTTTTTTTATCCATTCAGAACAGTACACGATTACAAATGTGTGAAAAACGGAAGGCCTTTGTCCTTTCCGGTTCCTCTTTTCAAGTTAATAAAAGTAACAGGGTAATAGTGCTGCCTAGCACTTTTATCTCACGGAAAAACATTACATTCACTAACATTGCACTCTTTTTGAGTGCTCAATTCAACTGAACAGAAACTAAACAAAGCAGTTTTTTTTTTTCAAATATTTGCATAAGATGTTTAACATTTTCAAATCTGTTACGTCAATACAGGATGAGTTATGTAGCAAAACGATTCCTTTATATATTGTGACAAGGGTTTCACTACGAGATTGTGCACTGTGCAAAAAATCGGGAAAAGACATTTTCTTATTACGCGTGCAATTATGGTGCATAAGCTCACCGTTTTGTTTGTTTGTTTGTTTTTGTTCTTTCTTGTTTGCATTTGACGATTCTCATTAAGATGTAATATGGGGTTGACAGGCCTACAGGACTCCCCAGCCCAGTGTTTAAAATAGCCTTTTTATAGTTTGGCTCTCACGAGTATGTCTTTTGAGCGACCGCCCTCTTTTATAAGATACGAGGGCCGGTTCTAGTTTGTAGATTTCGCTCAGTAATGGTTGTTGTTCTATTAAATGCCAGTTTTTCATGAGAATTTGCTTTAGGTTAGGCACTGATGGTTGGTATTGTGTGACAAAAGGCAAGATTCGTTGGTTTGTCTTTGGTTTTCTGTTGAAGGGCTAGTTTCCTGTCTTTGAAGTTCACCTCTGAGAAGGTTGTGTTAATGAGATCCTCTGGGTAACCCCTCTGTAGCAGATGCGCTTTGAAATTTGTAATTTTCTCTTGAATATTATTTTGGAAGAGTTTGTTCTGAGGAGTCGGAGGGCTTCCCCTTTAATGAAGCCTTTTTAACTCCTTATGGTGACAGGAACCAAAATGGGTATACTGAAATGTCTCAGTTGGTTTGAAATGAGTACGCACATCAAGGGTTGCGTCTCTTTTGAATCTTTCCCTTTGTAGACGAGGGTGTCCAGGAATGCTGTTTCCTTTATCGGAAATTTCAGCCGTAAATTTGATCGTAGGGTGATGATTGTTTGCTTGTTCAATGAAATGTTCTATGTTATTCTACTTGGCTTGTTCAATGTTGGATATAAGATGATTAAAGCCAACTCATATCCAGTGTGCGCTCGTGGAATAATTGTTAACTAATCATGTTTGCAAAGGCAGTATTCACACTTGGTGCTGGAGTACAGTACTCACTGCGCACTAATGTAAGTACACAATTTTTTCAAATATCCATCCCAGTGCTCAAGTACAAGGTCGGGACCAACGTACTCAGTTACAAAAGTGGTCAACAGGTCCCTGTGTGCACACTGTTTTCGTTAGTTCTGGGCCAGTTTACTCCTTAATAGAAAACTGGGACCTGTTTAGGTCATGTTTAGTTGTCCTGATAGACCAATTTTATTTCAAATAATATATTAAAATTCATATCTAACTTTAAGGTTTGAAGGAATAAAGAAAAGAAATGGCTTTAATTTTCAATTCACTTAAAATTATTTTTTAAAGATTCATTTCTTTTGTTTTATTACCCCTAGTATCAAAGCCAAACGAAAACTTTAATATATTGAAACTGGTCTATTGAAGGGCTGACAGACTAGTCAAACCCATTACCCTGAAAGCCATCAGGGCATAGTACATTGTTTTGTTTGTACAACTAATGAATTAATATTTACACGTCATCCATTTCCAATGAATAGGCAGACCGAACGGGCGTGTAAGGGCTGTCTGTAAGTACGTTGTCCACATTAAGATATAGAAAAGAAATTACACAAAACAATAAATATAATCACACTACTTACAATGAGCTCATCCTTGTGGTCCGTTCTGGAAGAAAAGATCAAGTGATGACCAGTGACACACAGCGTTCCTTCCAGGTACGCCTGCCCTCTGCGCCGCAGAGAAACCTTGTCGATTTTTGGTGATTTGATATACTCCACAAACTCCATAACTACAAAAAGTTTGCACCGATAGAAACCAAAGAGGACTGCAGAAAAAGCGCAGATCTACATTTTTCTCACTTTTCTTGTTCTCTAACTCACTTGCAAACACTGCTTGGTAACCTGGCTTACCAGCCAACCGAAGTATCAGCGGTCAGCGGATTCGTTCATAAAACCAATATGGCGACTAGAAAAGCTCTTGCACCGAAACTTTACAAGAGGTTTTTACAAGTTTGTGAGCAATGGCCTGTCGACCAAAACCGCTTAGGAAGAGATCTTGGAGAGCATCTTAAAGGCAACCTTGTTCCACGCCTCAAGAAATCCCAGATAGATGTGAGTGTTAGGGGAACCTGATTCTTAGTTCTTATGTAACGTTACCAAATATCGACGTCGTTGAGTGGGAAAAGAAAGCACTTTATTTGAGTGTCAATGTATTTAGCACGAAAGTACTAATTGGGGACACTATATTTTACGTCTCCAACTGGAGACTGGACCGCCATTTTACGTGGTCATCCGAGCCACACGTAGCCTCCCACGCAGGCGTTTTTAGGGGAGCTCGTTTTTCATCCCTCCCCACAAACGCCTGCTCAGCCGAAAACAACATTCCTTTCCCATTGTTTTATTTGCTTGGTAAGTGACCAATCAACAGTTGTGCAATAAAGTGTTGACAGGCTAAACGCGACTAAAACGTGACCCTACATTTACCGTTTTCTTTCTTTTCTTTCCCTCGTTAAGGTTATGAAGTGCATGGAGTATTCTAAAATTGGATTGAATCTTATTTTTGCCGCTCTTAATCTAACATTTATTGTAGGTTAGAAAATTTTTCCAGTGTTTCATGCAGATCGAGTAATTATCAGATTACCTTGCGGTCAAGGTCAACTTTCCAGAATTTGGAAAGTACAATGTGATTGGCTAAGCATGGGAAAGGAATGTTGTCTTCCGTTGAGCAGGCGTTTGTGGGGAGGGATGAAAAACGAGCTCCCCTAAAAACGTCTGCATGGGAGGCTAAGCCACACGAACGTCTAGCCTGTTGCAGTACAAAGGGAGTACCTTCATTTCTCGGTTATTTTAAGACCCTGGGTATTGGTCCGGCCCCAGGAATCGAACCCCCAACCTCCCGCTCTGCAGTCAACACACTCTACCGGCTGAGCTAACACTGCCTAACACTGCCACTGACACTGCCGTGGAAGACAAGTACAGCCATTTCAAGGCTTTAAAAGTTTGCCGAAAGTTTTATTATCCTTTCATAGAAATGTGTTTTCGGATTGAAGGCGTAATTTGGTGTTATAGCAGAGGAAAAAGAGATATTAAGATTGTAAATGCCATAACATGACCTGTTGCACATACATACATGTACATGGTGGTACAAACATTGGTTATCTACATGTGAGACAATCATTTAAGAAACCTGATCATATTTCCTTCAGTCAAAAGAGGCAGAGAAGATGCTTGACAGCCTCATCAAGATAAGCTCAAATTACTACAGAAATAAGGTATGTTAATACTTTTATTTAGATGTAAGGTAGTTGCACATGTGCCCTGTTGAGTTAAACTCCCCCTCCCCCCGCCCACCACACACACCCTTCCCCATGACATTACCCGTCAAGTTAGACCCATGTTTTTTTACCAAGTTGGATATCCATGTTAACCTGCCTGTAAAGTCCCAATGTACACCGGTTTAAGCACACAACTAACAACATCTACTGAATATTTCCCTCCTTAAATATATATTCATACATATAACATGTACAATCAATTCTCACAAGGCATACTAATTAAGCTAATTTCCATGTAGCAAACTGATACAACACTACTCTGTCCTTACATTTGAAAATTAATTTTTATTTGATCATCTGCAACAGTTTTCTTATTATTAAACTCTACAGTATCCTCGCAAAGCTGAAACAGCCTTCACTGGTGACCTGCAGACTGTCAAGGAAGGTGCAAAGTTTTATTTATCAACTGGTAAGCACAATTTATCATGCTCAACAGGGATTTAGCTATGCCAGTGATGCCAGTGGTTTCGGTAATTTCACTCAGCAATTCAAACTTTGTGAACATCAGAGATGTTACAGAAAATAGTATTTTATTTTATGGAAAGTTGTTGTGAGCAAGGAAATAGCCAATCAGGAGGGACAAAATTAAACCACAAACAGCAAAGGAAATTGGTTTGTGGCTTTGAGGTTTGCTTGTGTTCTCTGTGCTTTATTGAGATTGTTCAGTACACAATTAACCTGTCAGAATCAAATCAAAGTCTTCAGGGTTTTTTACACTCTCACTGTAACATGTTGGTTTTAGAACTGCTGGCTTGATGGTTGTCAGTTACTAACAACAATAGTTCCGTAGAGGAGTACACTAAATGGACAATAAATTGTTTACCACAAATAATGTACTTAATACTGGTGGTGGGGGGTACTGCGGATTTCAAGTGACGGGGATGATCAAAATTTGGGAGCAGGAAAAACAAAAACCCAAAACAATCCTCAGGGCTTCCAACAAAACCCCCATAAAACCTGGACCATTAATATTAACCCCCAAAATTGCCATGCTTACGGTAATTCCCAAGCCCCAGTTTGGCTTTACTTTTTTGCCGAACTATGGTGCTGAGAAGGGCACTACCACAAATCTTCTCCAAAAAAATCGCTACTTAAATTAAACCACCCAAAAAAAACTTGGCAAATTTTCCCACCCAAAAACATCCCAGAATGGAAAATTTCAAACCCAAGAAAATCCTTTGATCATCCCCATCACTTGAAATCTAGAGTACCCCCCCCCCTTACCTCCCTCTCCCCGCCCAGGGCTTAGTTATTACTAAGGCTAGTACATTACTTTTTATGGTTGCTCAAAGAATGAAAGAGGACTAGTCATCAAGACTTACCTATTTGTCTTCATAAATTTTTCCATCTCAGATATGCAGAAAAGATCAACAGAACGGACTTGGTGGGAAAAGCTGATACGAAAGAGGAGTGTTTACTATGATAAATAACATGTTGATCTATAAGCAGATGCTGCTTTATCCAACAATTAGCTCAAGTCTTGAACCTTTTGGAGGTTGATTGTAAATATTTATTTAAATGTAGATGAGATACTGTACCATTACTAAGAAAATGCACACTTCAACACATTGGACAATTCAGGAACCAAACTATTGTATTATGTGTGAAAGCCTGTAAATCCAGTTGTTTAATGTCCTTTAATTCTAGTCAAAAAAAAGAATTACTAGCAATCTACTTATTAGCAAGACAAAAAGGAACGAAATCAATACCACTTATCACCCAATTTTGATGCAGTAAGGGCGTTATACTTACGGTATGGTTTGTACAATCTTGAAAAGGTCTTGTATGTTAGTAGGTGTCTTAAAAAGTCCTTGAATTCGGTTTTGGTCCTTGAAAAGTCCTTGATTTCTTTATTAGGTCTTGAAAATTCCTCGAAATTCACAACCTTGTTAATGCCAGGCACCCTTTTTTGTAAAATAACATTATTTTTCCAAGGAAAATTTGGCTCATCCTCGCTGTAAGAAACGGTAAAACTCACAGGTAAAGTAAAAACATTTTTGTGCATGAACGATTTTTTTTGTTTCTTTATTTCAAATGCTATTTCTGTACCTCAGATGCATACCCAGTCATTTGCAAAGTGATTAGTGCAGAAAGTAGTATAAAATAACGTGATCAATGATGGCCAAAGAAGTAAAAATCGTAAATGACTCCATGACATGTCTTAGCCAGGAGGTGATCAAAGGGGGTTAAAATTTGTTTGTCTGAAGTTTATGAACCATGTAAGGGTACTGTAAAATTCCGAAAAATAAGCCCCTCCAAATATAAGCCCTCCAAACTCGTAATGCAAAAAACCCTCCGTTTAATCGCCCGATATAATGCCCCAGGGGGCTTCTACTTGGAAATTGCCGTCAAATACAGAGTAAAACAAAGTAAAAACAGTAAATTTCCTTCCAACTGTAAGCTAGCCCAATCAATTTTGAAACGCAAATTTCCCTCCGTAGATAAGCCCCCCCAAATATAGGCCCCTCCAAAAATAAGCCCATCAAAAAGGGTCTTTGAAAAATATAAGCCCCGGGGCTTATTTTGCAGTATTTTGTAGAACACAAAATGCTGAAAGATACATTTCAAGTTTTGTGATTAGGACTAAGAAACTGAATGAACTTAAGTTCCAGTTCAGTTTTTTATGTATAGTGACCCTCAATAGAACTTGAATTGCTCAGTCTCCTAATAACCCTAAAAGTAATCAGAGTTATGTGGTGAGCAACATAAACTGGACACCTGCCGATATTCTTATCCTGTAAAGACCTGTATAAATAAAAGGTTACATGGAAAAAAAGTCCAACATGCATTCTGATAAACAGCTTGGTTTTCTTCCCAAATTGCCTTGAGTTGGGTTAGGAAATTAAAGGGGGGATTTCATATTACTTGAGCACAGGTCACTCAGGCTTTATGATAGTACCACAGTATGATTCCATCTGGAGGGTGAATTTGAGCAAATTATCACAAAACTTCGTTTGAGCTTTTAGAACAACAACAACTAACTCAAAGAGTAAGTTTCATTAACCTTTATTTAGTATTCCTACAACTTTTAGGATCATATTTTTACCCCATACAAACACTGTAATTTTACTACGGTACAGTCACAGAGCCTGGGTTACCTGTGACTTGAGTAGTCATGTGGGTTCTTAAGGGTGTATTCTATTCACTTAAATCAAGTCTGTTATGGACTATGGGACCACATAGAAATTAATTTTCCACATTATCCTGAGCTACATTTTGTGAGATGTTGCTAAAATGGTCCAAGGTAGTTACCACTGCAATCAAGCAGGGCAAAAGAGACATTTATAAAAGAGCATGGCACTATAACTGATGTTGAGGTTAAATTTGTTACATGTTTTTCATGTTATGTGTGATTTTGTCCCAAACTCATTACATTTTCCTTTAACCTGACACAAAAGTTTAAAGACAAATAGTGTAAAGTGACCCCAAAATAAACCGCAACATAAATGAACAGTCAGTAACACAGTGACACTATCAAGACAACTACCATTAGATAGCCAAGCGAGGGATCTACTTAACAGGGAGTTCACAGATATGACTAACAAAGAGAAAGGACTAACTCTTGGTGTTCACTTTGCCTTGGGTAAGAGACAGTTGGCTCTGATTTAAGAGCACAACACTGATGAGTTTGAAACAAAGAAAATAGAAAATAAACTGACAATGGGAGTTTTACCCCTTCGCTGAAACTATGAACCACATCATATTATGCACTACAGTCAACCTGCTGGCGGGGCCTTTCTTTCACTTGCTCAATTTTGGTGTACTCAAGAAATACTTTGCATGAAACATATAAGAACATTGTTGATTATGTGCTGCTTGCTGCTGGGACGTTTTCAACCTTGGCCTATCTAATAACTGTGCATTTAGTACAGTGGCTCAGTTCTGACCAGTGGTTTATCAAAAATTTGAATGCATGCTTGCACAAGGAAATCCACTTTCACAATAAAGGTTGATTAGTCCTGGCCTCGGTTGTTTAAACATTGGATAGCGCTTTCCATCTTTTGCACAACTGGGGCCAGTCGAAGTTTGGGTTTCTATGACATAAAGGGCACTTCAGTGAACAAACATTCAGTGAAACAAGGGCAGGAAATTTAAAGCAAATCAATTTATTTTGTAAAACAAGGCCTTAAAGTGATGTCTGTGATAATAGGAATGTGGGAACAGTCTCTATTAATTATCACAAAACAAATATTACAAGGCACAGCAGGTATTTTATACAGGTCACTGTGTTACAGATAAGTAAACAAGACCAGAAGTGTCTCCTTGCCCTAATCCTTATCCAAAATGTTGTTTTTGATCGAGGGGAAACCTGGTTTACTAAACTATCAATAAAACAGTGACCTGCAAAAGAAACCTCTCCGAAAATGCAAACTTACAATACAATAGTCATTCAGGGGCCAGTTTCATTACACCTAACATCAGATGTGACATCTAGAATGTCTGGACGTGTTTTAACAAAGTTTGTCTTCTCTGAATGTCACACATTAGCTTTTTACATCCAAAGTTAACATCTATATATGCACTCACCCCTCGGGTTGAGCATTTCTACCTTTTCTTCTGTACATAAGCTCTAAAGTTCTCTCTTTACGTTACAAACTACTGTTTTCATTTTAAATTAAATAGCTAATGATTATTTTTTTACAGCTAGACATAAAATGTTTCTCCAATAGTTTTCTAAGGAGCTTGAGCTTACTTTTAGCACAATTTGGGCTTGCTATCTTTTAAGAGGAATAAACGACATACAGGGTGGTGATACTAGTAAAAAATCATAAACTTACCAATCAGAAACAGATTTACCAAGGTAAAAATGAAATGAGTACAAATCAAGGACCGGGAGGAAGCAGGAATGTTTTGTTTTTTTTAAACTCTACTGATTGGCAAACCGGGTCATTCATTTCTTTGGTGCATCAGGTTTCCAGCAATTTATTCTGCTGATTCTTTTTCTCCAGTTATTCAATTTTTACAATAACTCATAGTTTCCAAACACTCATTGGTCAAGAAAAGTGACTTAAATGATAACATAATTTATCGTTTTTCTCAGTTTCTCACGCACAACTTTCCAAGAAACTTTGCCACAAAAGGATGTTAAAAACCTAGTATGTTCTTGTAAAACAAAAGACAGTTCTCCACCATCTGTAATCTTACAGACCACAGAAATGACATCAAGGCACCATTCCACCTGAAATCTAAACATTTTGATGTCATTTCTGGAAAAAGGACAATAGAAAATTTTTGTCAATTTGTTAACTTTCTACAAAATATGTTGACATTGTCACTTTGCGTAATGATTCCACTGGACTACAAGCTACATGTAGGCATGAGTACAAGCTAAACATGTCAATACAAGGAGTACTGCTGCTCCTAATACCAGACTGTCTAACCTTTCGGGTATGTAAAATAGGGATATTTTTCAATGACAGACAAATCATGCAAGTGCCATAGGCACAAGCAGCTTTGGGAGTGTGGCACCATGCTCTCCAGAAAAAATTATGAAATCTTTATGCTCTGAAAAACCATTTCTAGTGTTCTGAGAGAACTTCCTGTCTCAAATGTTTGCTAAATCAATTGTCATTTTTAATGTCTATCTATGTTCACATGGTTTTGCATACAATGACTCAATCTTATGTTACATTTCTTGTGGGTTTTAAAGTTTTCTAAATTTCAGTTTCCTTTATTACTTTATCAGGTGTCAATCAGATTTTTTCCTAAACTGATCGCATAAAATTATTACAGGATTTGGGATTTTCAAGCAAACTTGGGGGAATCCTGAGAAGATCAGGATGGTTGGACAGTCTGTAATACAATAATAATGAAAGCCATTATTCTAAGATCATATTTATGAATGCTTTGACAATCTTAGTGTAAGCTAATAAACTTTTCAACAGTCTTTGGAACAACGCCAAAGTAGGACAGGCCAAATTTTCTGACAGCTCTAGCAGCAATGCATTTTAACTCCAGCCGGCTTTTCGCAGAAAGAACTCTTCTGGCTTCATCTGTTTCTGCAACATCCATGGCTGTTTTTCCATCACTGTTTACAAGATCCTCATGTACCCCACCATCTAACAGTGCCTCTGAGACATCTCTCAGCACTTGCAGACCTCCAGTCGCAGGTTTATAAGCCACTGCTAAGTGTAGAGGGGTGTTACCCTTGTTATTTACTGCATTGACATTGCCACCAGCTTTTATAATGAGCTTCATGGTCTCAACACAAGGAAATTTACACACATCTCGTACATAGTGTTCCTCGGTTGGGGTATTACACCAGACAGCCAAGTGGAGCATAGTGTTGCCTTCATGAGTGCGCGGGTTCAAATGAAGGAACTTCTCAATCAGATCAAAAACGCGAGACCTTTCTTGATTTTTTGAATCCTGTACCTTGGCGAATATTGTCAAGAGATAGAGTGCACGATACACTACATACTCTTGCTCATCTTTCAGTACTTTAGCCTCATGTTCACCTTTAAGCTTCTTGGATTGCACTTTCTCTGTCAGTCTTTCATATTCACTAATGGCTCTTTCAAACACTTCTTCGATGTACCTCTGCTTTGGAAGACAATGTCTCTGCACCATGTGGCAAAAAAAGTCTGCAAATATCTTGAGATCATCTGTGATTGGTTGATTGCATCGCTGGCCAATTTCCATCGCATGTCCCCACAAACCAATGCAAAGATCAAAATTGCCAGAGTCAGCAAAAACAGCACCACGGTACCTAATGGGGAAACGGAGTTCTGTATTATCTGTTCCAAGGATTCTTTCCCTGATTATTAGACCCTCCATGTGAATTGCATGGTCATTGCCCTCAATTAAGGCAAGCTCTGGCAAATTTTGACTTTCCTTTCTGTTCTGGTAAACTTCTAGTGGTTCCATTTGCTTTTTAAGCGATGGGTGGGAAGGTTCTGTAAATCTCTCTTCCATTCCACGTTTCATGTAAGAAAATGCTTTCTCAACATCATAGACATCTGGTTCATTGGCAATGGTACCACCAAGAAGCTCCAAACCTTCAATTCTTTGTTCCTTTGTACACTCAGGTCTTTTGATGAAATATTCAACCATTTCAATCTTACAGTCATTACTGGCCAAGAGAAGTGGTGTCAAACGTTGAACATTTGGCAGTTGCGATGCTCCCAAAGCTAAAAGCTTATTGGCAATCTCAAAATGACCTCTTTCAACGGCATAATGAAGTACAGTATTGCCTTGCTTGTCTTGTAAATCCATGTCAGCCCCAAACTTGATCAGATAATTAACCACTATCATATGCCCATTATAGCAAGCTACCATCAGAGGAGTGTTTTCAAAGTTGTTCCGCGCATTCACATCAGCCTCATTTTCAACCAAACAGCTAACAATGTCTAGACGTCCATCGTAAGCGGCCGCCCTCAAGGGCGTCGAATTCGTCAGCGTTCTTCCGTCTACATCCGCGTTTTGGGCAATTAACAACTTGACGACATCCAGATGTCCCGTGGCTGCCGCGGCCCAGAGAGGGGTACAACCTTCAATTACTTGATCATCAACTTTCACTGTTCCACGAGATTCGATGTCTGCTTTGTATCTGAGAAGCATTTTTACCGATTCTAGATTTCCATTACGGGCAGCAATTATAATAGGAGTGGTGACTTGATCGCCATCTTTCGTTTTCGTTTCCAAAGCAGAACTTCTTTCGCTGATCGACATTTTTTCAAGAACATTACTTAGTAGAATAACAGCACCATCACGAGCAGCTTCGTAAACTTTAGGCTTTGGGTTGAGCATTTCTCTCCACGACTGGCCATCCATGGTACAAATGAACTTCTTAAGTATCGGCATACGAAAAGAAAACTATCCACTTCTTCGACAAACAGTCTCGGGTAGCATTTAGTTGCCCAAAAGACACGTTTACATCCAAATAAAAGTTACTAGAGAGAGTACGATAAGTACTTTAAGTAATCAGAACGACGATGCAGCTTTTAAATGAGTGTTTCTACCTTTTTTCGTCAACTATATTGCGCCAGTACATTTGAAGACAAAGAACAGATTCGCGACCGCCATATTCACTTCTTCCGGCAAACTAGTCCCTCACGGCTCAACCACAGGACACCCAAGCTTCTTAAGGACAGTAAAAAGGAACAATTAGGGACTGTGCAATAATTATCAGGAGCGGGGGGGCTCAAAAACTAGAGTTATCTAGCAAAAACTTAGACAGTACCCCCCTCCAAAACAAAAAATTAGTTCAAACCCCCTCTGTTATGTTAAAAATAACGTCGCCCCCCACCCCCGCCCCCCATCACACTGGTAAACTCAAAACTGGATTGAGCTGCCATCACAGCTTCGATAATGACAAACGTTATTATGTAACATCTAGTATCGAGAAGGATGTTGATCGCTTGATTGAACATTTAGACAAAGCATTTGCTAAGTACCGGGGTGCTTACCACATTGGCTCAAAATCTAAAATTTCTGAAGCCAGAAAGAGAAAGGAGCAGAGAAAAAAATCAAAGAACAGCTGATTGAACGCTTCAAATAACAGACGAAACAGAGCTTGCATTATATTTAGATCCTTGGGAGGAGAGCCTGTTGAACTTTGTTATGAGCCACATATATATGGAATTCTGCAAATCGATTCAGTCGATGAAGAAACATTACTTTTTGTCACATCAAAAACCGACAAAGCTTGTCTACGAGATCTGTTTGATTCCCATTGTTTTATGGGGGAAGCTGAAAAACAAGTTCATGATTTTTGCTTTGTTGGTATTTGTTACAGTCTATCATGATGCCTGTATTGAGAACCTTTTATTGCGTTTAATTTTATTTACGTTTCGAATTAAACTTAAGGCTCCCCCTCCGTCAAATGAGTGATTTTACTTTGAGCCCCCCCTATCTTGGGAGCAATTTTATGTAATGCCCCCCCTCTGGTTTTAGGCCCCCCCTCCTGACAATTATTGCACAGTCCCTTAATTTTTGTAAGCGTTAATTTCCGCGCCTTTCAATAAACCAAGGATAACATTATCCATGGTAAAAGACTAAATGTAGTTAAAAAATCCGTGTTCAATCTTTAAAGCCAATTTTCTGAATTTTACCCTTTCGAGGCCAATTTTGAAAAAGAAACAGACAATTACTAAATTGATGAACCAATTTTTACTTTCAAGAATTTATTATGGTTCAGTCAGCCTGTACGAGATTTTTTTTTTTGGAGGGCAACGTTATGTAGAAATTCTTCTTCTTCTTCTTCATACCCTTTTCACCACTATATAAGTTAAAAATAAATCACCCCTGACAGGCGCCATCCTTAGTCCCCGAGGCCACCGCCCCTGAGTCAATTTACTGAATCACTGAAAGTTTTCATTTGTCAACCGAACCACTAAGGCGAATTCAAAGCCACTTTTAACTCGTTACAAAGTTGGCATTTTCAGAGCTAAGTATTTGCCTACATTACTCCTTTTACGACTTCAGAGAAGTACTTGTTTAGCTGGCGTTTAACTCTGCAGAAAGCCTTAAGATATCAGTACATGGACCTCTTTTTTTGTTGATGCTACAACAATAGTTCCAAAAACTGCTCAACTATTATTCGATAAGCTATGGTCAGTTGTTTCCTATTAACGGCGAGTAAAATAACGTCATATCCTGTTAAAATCCTGCCTTTTTAACTTGCTGTACTTATAAATCAAACACGAGTTCTGCGTGACTGTGAGTTAAGTACCACTATGTTAATAACCCGTAATCAAATTTTCAAGAAGAAATTTAAGAAACAAGCGGGTTGGTGGCCACGAACGTAGGTACGAACTAACTATTTTGAATATTTCGGAAAGATTGCGAAAAAATGCAACCTGACATGCTGATTGCAATTCAAATAATTTGTAAATAATAACAATAAAATGGCTTCAGGCTATTACCTTGTTTAAGGATTTTGAAAGCATCTTCTATTCGCATTTTTATTGAACTCAGTCACCGACCACTATTTCGGTCAATTTCTGGTTATGCTCGTCGTTTTTCTTAGCGATAACGAGCTGATTTTCCTTTTGCTGTTTAAAACAATGATTTCTCAAGTCTGTAAGTAAGTTTTGAGACCTTCAAAACCTTTCAACGTTTCAAATTTTCCTTTTTTCGCCAACTCAGCCGCAGTTTTCTCATGTTTGATTGTCTTCTTAGTGAGAAGTGACCAGCATTAGCCTCGCTTTTGCGCAAAAACAAGCGGTCGTCCTAGGCCGCCCGAGAATACGAAACTCGCCTAAAAAAAGTCAGTACCATTTATCGGTAAACTTCCACTGAAGTTTTTCGTACAAATAGTAACCTCTCTACAGGCTTTAAAAGGGGACTGATTTGTGCAAATGGGACGTCGCGCCATAAAAAAATCGTAGAGTATTTTAAGGTTCCAGAGAGTAAAGTGATACCACAACTGTGAGACCTCGAAACGCCGTCGGCTAGCGCATTCTTAAGTTACTGGTCATATCTTTCACTACACCGAGGTGTGTCGTGTGGTCATTGCTTTCCATAGTCAAATACTTACTTCAAGGTAAGCCCAGCAAAATGCGCAATTTGATTGGTGAGAAAACTAGGGTTTTTACCTTATAACTCAGTTTTAGATGACTGAAAACCTTTGCTATCGCGTTAAGCCATTTTGAGAAGTGATGTCGGCCATAAAGTTCCCTTTCCTTTCCAGACTCCAGCCCCTCCCTAACCTGCTATCAGACGGTCCTTCTTCCCTTTTTGTTTTGGAAGATCTCGTGATAGCCCCCCACTCACCCCCCCCCACAAACTCCCCCCCCCTTTATTTTTTTTTTTTTTTTTTTTGGGGGGGGGTCTGCTCCTTTTTACTCCATGCCCTCGCGCCAGTCCCCTGCGCTTCTTCAGCTAGGCTAAAAGGAAATGGAAACTACTGCTAGGCAGGGGTTAACTTTCTATCTGTTTTTCACTCCAAACGTAACTGTCTCATATTGAGTTGATGACTGTTCTAGCGCATCCGTATCTCTGTTACCAATCAATGCGTTCATTTATTTCCTTTTAAACAGCAACATATATCTTAACTAGAAAAAGGCTTTTTCGATAAAAAAACAAAATTAATATTCAATGCCAGTTTCCCTCCCATTCCAAGGGAAAGGCTATTGGTGGAGGCTGAATTAAACTAAGTTTGGCAAATATCTTTGTTTTGACTCACTGCAGCTGTTGTCTATTAGAGGTGCAGTTACAACCTCTTTCCCAGGGTTCTCTCCTACCCGACCTACGGAGGGCGGGTAGGAAAGAACCCTGGGAACGAGGTTGGTGCAGTTATAACAGACCTTAATAACAGACCTTGGTGCCTCAAAGGAACCAAGAATTTATTTATCCAGCGGTCCTATATCTAGCTTCAAAACTTCTATCAACTGTTAACATGATTCTTAGTCTCTGTATGATGGAAGAGAACCCGCCACAGTAATGACGGAAAATCCTCAGTTAAGAAATTTTATGCATTATTAGGTATTAATTAAGACTGTAGTAAGTATGATAATGGAGGGAAGAATTCACGTGAAAGTGATTAGTTATGTTTCCACGTCAGGATTTGAGGGTTTTCCCCGTTTAATGAGCTGTTTTTCTCCATTGATGTTGATAACTGGTGTTTCGGTTCTTGTATGCCACACGTATACCTAAAACAACAAGTGAAACGTTGCAAAAACAAGTCACCATACAACAGAAATATAACAAAGGAAGGGATACAATGCTGGAGTTTGAATGCTCTTGAGTTGATTGCAATTGAAATTGGGGCATCTCTTGAGACTCTGTTCGTTTCATTATCGGTTGCTTCTGATTCACATGACAACTTTGCATTCATACTCAAGCTCAAAGGTTGTTTGGCAAGCGGAGAGCTACAATGTACTCCCCATCAGATTTGTCACTCATCTTGTTACCCTATCTACAATGTTATTTGCATCACGCCAATTTCCAAAAAGTACGGGGGCTTAAAACAGGGGAAGGTTTGGAATGAATGAATGTGACAAAACCACGACCTTCGACTGTTGTTCAGCGAAATTGGACGAATATTGGAGTTTAGGATAAGTATGCTCGTGGAAAATTAGAATCGAAAGCACGCAGACTAATGTGAGAGTGCGTGTCTTAGGCTTGAGGAAAAGAAAGCATGTACCGCAAAGTACGAAGGTAGTTATTTTCATTGTTTCTTGTTTCTGTTTAAACTTTATTAATTTTTAAAAAAATCTTTCTTTACGTATAACGCCAAGTGATCCCAGTGTATGAAAAAATATGACTAACCTTTTCGTCCTGATTATCCTAAGTAAACTGATAAAACTATATTACCTCCAAACCCCACGGACAGTTATCTTTGTCGCTGGAGAGAGAAAGCTAAAGCCTTTATATTTTCTCTAAATTCAACCCGCTTAATACGGCCGACACTTTCTATGGCCCCCTCAGTAACGGGATTTGACTGTATTTCAATAAACGACGACGAACAACCCCATACCTTTCATGGGAGAATCTCAGGGGACGAGCGGGATTATTACACTGACTACATACCTTCATACAGTTGCTTGCCTTAGGTTCCAACTCGTCCATAGTGGTAATCTGTTCTAGAAATGAAGTCTCCAGGAATCCTGGCTTGATATCAGGATCAAATCGAGCCTCAGGTCTTTCTACCAGCAGCTTTTTCAAGCTTACTGCAAACGCCGACATATCAACAGGAAATGTTCTGAATGGTTTCCAGTTGGTATGAAAGCCAGTCACATGACCGTTTTCGCAGATGGGACCCGCCCATCTAGCTGCCCCTGTAAATGCCACTGGCCACACCCCAACGGTGTTAATCGTCCGCATCTAATGAAGATGAAATAATTCAGTAAGGTCTGTTATTAGCAATGTTTTCAGTAGGTTTTTAACTTTAAAGCGATGACTACAGAGGAGTCAGAGGAAGGAGCGCCGACACTTAGCACCTAAGACTATGAATTGGTCAAAGGAATAAGTCTTGCGAGCGAAAATGATGTTGGTATGGCTACTAGGATCTATAATAGATCGAAATACTTAAAACTAAATTCTCACATTACAAAGAAGGCTGATACTGTCGGAAGAATTAGTGTTGCAAGACATCAACAGGACACAAATATCCTGCCAATAGAGCTGGGCAGCGTTAATTCAAAAACATGTTGTTCAATAGTAACGCAATCAGTTTAGAAGAAGACTTTTACAATGTAAAGTGCTAGTAAACAAACTCCAAAGCCATCCACTTGAAATAACCTTCGCATTTTGATGTCTAACGCCACAAATTTATTTCAAGGTTTTCTCCACGAAGATTGCTTCTGAGGCAAGTTTCCCCTGTCAGGGAATCCGGGAAATTTTTCCTTGTGGAATCCGGGATCTTTGGCCTTGGAATCCGGAATACAGCTCTAGGAATCCGAAATCCTACCAACGACTGGAATCCAGAATCCAACTTTCCCTGACAGACACTGGACATGCAAGTATTTGGAATCCGGAATAGAAGAACGTCGTGGATTCCCTTTGATAGGGTGAAGCTACTCTGAAAAGTTTTCATTGAGCAAACATGATAAAAATGCCAAGGAGACAAAAACTGATAAAAGAAGAAAATATTGTTACCTCATCAAATAATCTTATGTCGTAAGTATTATCGTCATCAGCAAAGTACACCACTCCTTTTGTTTCATTGGGCTTAATATTGTCACGTATCCATTCTAATCCCACATTACGTTGTTCTGTACCTCTCGACTTAGTCCACCGTGGCTTATTTCGCCCAATCCTCATTTCCACCGGTGTCCGTACGTTAAGATGAGTATATCTGATGCCAAAATGATTTAAAAGCCGTTTAACCAGATTTGTTTTTTCGTGCGAGTCCTCCACGACAATCCAGTGTAGATTTTTAACATGTTTTAAAGTCTGGGCCGTGCGCGTTAACTCAGCTTTTTGTAAAAATCTCCTATAGGTAGGAGTAATGGCAAAAATTGTCGGCAGCTTAGGATCCCATCCAGAATTTTGCATGGCTAGTTTTTCTTGTAGTTCTATTACTTTTGCTTGGAGTTTTTCCTGAAGTAGTTGTTGTTCATAAATTGCAGTTTCACTAGATGAAAGAAACTGATCCTTTGAATTGTTATTTTCCATTTGAGAGGGAACAGGGAGGGTAGTAATTCCGGGAAGTTTTCTAACCAGTCGACCATTATATTGACTAAAATATGAAGCTGATGAGAAAAAAAAATGTAAAAAAAACAGTTAGACTACCTATCAAACTCGAATAAAAGTAGATAATGCATCACGAGCCTTGATATCAGGCTTCATTTTCCACTGCTCTCCTAAGTCCGGCGGGTCTCATGTTCTTTCCCTTAACGAGTGAATTGTTTCTTAACCCTCGGACGTACAGGGGAGAGGAGGGTGGCTGCCACCCCCCTCTGAGGTTTTTCTGAGTTTTTTTTCCTAGACGATAAAACATTTGCACCTGACGTTTTCAGCAGCTGTTCGTTTATCTCTCGCGCGCATTTTGAAACAAGTTAAGTGATGGTCAGTTTATATGGTTACGAGATATGACGTCATAAGTAGTTCAAGCCATTTTTGAGTGAAAATACCTGTTTTTCAACTTTTTTTCAGCAATGTAGGTAAATCTTGTGGCTAAAATCATGCAAAGTGCTTATTTATGTGTTATTTTTCATGTCAAGCACAAAAAATTACCACCTCTCGCGGTTTTAACCTGATTTCTAAATCTTGGTAAAATCCAAGATGAAAGAGAAGAAGATCGAAAGAACAGTGTCAAAACTCAAACACTATCAAAAACTCTGGGGAGGGGTTCCATCCATCACCCTTCCCCCCTCCCGTTGGGGGTATGAATTTACGTTTACGTCCGAGGGTTAAACCTGAAGTGAAAGAAGTTGACGCTTCAAGGAATAAACGCGAATTTCAAAACTTCGCGTTAATTTGCAGGGTGTTAATGTTTATTTTCGCGCCATTAATTAAGTTTAGCAGGAGCCCATCAATTTGATGGGCTCCTGAGTTTAATGATAATCTCCGGGACCTTTTTTCCATTATTTTTGCCCCAATTTCTCGATACACTCTTGATTGATAAGAAAAAGCATTATTTTATCGGATCAGGATCTGACGGTATAACTAAAACTGTGAAAAACGCTCGAACAAAGTTGCTAGATTCCTTCGCTCAAAAAAATTGTTGCTGTTGTCTCAACAGGTTTTGTTTCTTTTGAGCATCTTCTCGTTATATTCAACTTTCGTGAAGGGCCTGTTTACATGGAGATGGGGGACCCCAGATAGGTGAGGTAACATGCGGCGGGTCACCCCACCTATCAAGTAAACGTGATCAAATTAAAATGAGAGATTATGTGGACAGGCGGGTTACCCACCAAAGCGGGTTACCTCACCTACCTGGGGTCCCCCACCTCCATGTAAACAGGCCCTAACTTATTTCATTTGAAATACCTTAATTAACACAAGCGTCAAAATGCGTGACCATTTCTTAATTAAAATTCGCATCCACAGTGAAGTGTTCATATATGATTTGTTTTATATTCTAATCGCCTTCTTGAAATGTTTTGTTGTATATATATTAACTTAAAACAGATGAAAAATACCTAATAACAGGTATTTACTCAATCAAGTTTACGTTTATTACTCATTTACTCGAATCTCTGATAATAAAGAAAAAATATACTAGGTAAAAAATGCACCACCACTTACTTTTAATATTCGCTTTTTCAATAACACTTTGAAGAACTTTCGTTAGAATTACAATTCCGAGGAGAACACTGAGAAAAATGACGTATTTGATTGCACTACCACGAAACATCTGCAAGATAATAGAAGATTTGAAATAATAGAACATCCTTAAAGTAAACACAACAAATAACAAAGACAATCTGAAAAAGGGGAGCAAGGGTGCCGCAGTAATGAGAGCACTCGCCTCCCACTAATGTGGCGCGGGGTTCAAATGTGGGTTGAGTTTGTTGTTTGTTCTGTCCCTTGCTCTGAGAGGTTTTTCTCCGGGTACTCCGGTTTTCCTTAAAAACCAACATTTCCAAATTCCAATTCGAGCAGGAATCAGGTAGACGAAGAACCAGTTTGCGGATGTGCTACCTCGAAGTCGTTATTTATTTATTTATTGTATTTCTAAAGAAAAGAATAGAAAATTATGTGGCCTATGGTTTCTCTTGCATGACCGTATTCTGTTAGTGCCCGATAAAATATTTTTGCACATTTGTAGCTAGCACTATTCTCGAAGTCTAAAAAAATTGAAGCAGAAAATTTTAAGTAGGATGAAAAAATGTCAAAAATATCATTTCTGCCTAGTTTAGTTCTAGTCAAGTGGGATAAAGGTTTTACATCTTGCATCCAAAATTAGTCGTTCTCAGTCATCGAAACAAAAAATGTGTCAGAGATGAAAAAATGTTTAATGAGGCTAAAGAATTGAATCAGATACACTAATGGGGAGGGGGGGGCGGGGACTAGAGTTGGAGTCAGATAAAAACTATCTATTTACTAGACTGCCAAACCTCGAAGGTCCTAGAACGTATATTTCTTTGCGTGCAGAAGACGTCACGTGCTCAGAAACAAAATGGCGCCGTCCATTGTTAAAATTATGTTACTGAATGAAATGACGAAGCCGAAATATTCAATAACTTCCAAATCACATAATATCAAAACCGAATAACAGTCCTTGGGTTATCCAGACCTTGAAGTAGTTACTTAAAGGCCCTTAAGGTTATAATATTTTGAACATATAAGATTACTCGAATGTGAACGTGTGGAGTTAAACCCGGCTGGCGTTTTCCTTTTTTTTTTCTTCAAATTCGTTACTGTCAACAATAATGTATCCACGAGTTTGGTGGCATTTTTCGCTTTTATGATTGGTAATTTCATTTTAAACAAAGTTGTAAGTAAAAGTTACACTGCGCTGAAAGTCACAAGAAAAATATAAACAATAACTTACCATTTTGTAGGATTGAAACTAAGACTAACTGAGACGATTTACAGTAACTTTTTATCTCCGTGCAGTAAAACTTTCAATATATTCCCATCAATCCTTGTCCAGTTAGTTATTTAAGTTCCTTCTTTTTTTTCCAAAAGACAAAAGCTCAGGTCCATGTGTTCGATCGTTGTCACCACATCTCCACCCAATCTCTATTGGTGAGCAGCGAAGACATCAACTAAAAACTCTTCACTGAATACCATATTGGCCGTAATTAAAGTCCGCTCAGTAATCTTGCCAATCGTCTTTGATTCTTTCTAACAACTATTGCATCCTTTTATTTAGTGTCTCGTTATTTCCTTTATTCCAACAGCACGTGTTTGCCTTCTCTAAACCTTATACTGTCAGGCCCTGATAAAATTTGCATAAGACCAGTGAGTGCTTTCCATTCAAGACTGGTACCGGCTATTGTCCAAGAAAACCATCAATCTGACATATATGCTGGTTTAATGTCGTATATTGTGACCAAGCTCTTGATTAAGTCGCTACATTTTCACAAGACATATTTTGTTTCGAAATTTTAAACTCTATCTTTTATAAATTAAAGGGGGAAACAGATGAAGAATCAAAATTGAATGGAGTTTTTCGAAGGAGCAAATGTTTTGGTTGGTAAACAAGGTCTTCCAATTTAATTACCCGATTGGTAAACCAGTACATGTTCCTTAATCAAACTGTCAAACGTAATTTTAAAGTTATTAAAACTCCACGTGGATTAAGGTGATCGACGAGAAAAATGAACCTCAGCTGGTAAGAAGAAGAAGGGGTATCGATAACCTGCGCTGCGATCACACCTTCGCCGACTTTCCCGCTCCTTCTAAAATGAACAACTAACAGCAGGTTTCAAATAAATTGAATCCATGGTAACAAAACGACACGTGGTGGCCTGGGAGCTACAATCACGGACAAAAGTAGATGGGAAGGTTGAATAACTTAACCGCATTATTGGTCCATTTCATGCGCCTTATATCTATGTTCAAAAAAGATTATTTGTTCTTCTCCTGAATACCACCCGCCCCTCCTCCCCAATTCAATGTTGGGACATAAAACAACAATTACGCACAAAAACAGTTTAGTTTTGTCCAACATTGATCCAGGGGGAGGGGGGGGGGGGACAAGGACAAGAAAGGTAAAAAGTGGTAGCCTTCCCAACGTTTTTGACGATGGTTGTAGGTAATCTAGATGAGACATATGTTTGTTAGCAGTCATTTCACCTCAACTCGCCTCTTCGCGCCCAATTTACCCTATTCCTCCCCCAAGTTCTTTCTTAGTCCCGCATGACCCCCCCCCCCAATCCCGTTTGTTAGCAGTAGATACAGTCAAGATATTCCTACCGCCATTAAGATTTCGCCTTAATCAGCCGTGATCAGATCAAAGCGATTTCTGGAAACCAGTACAAGTACGATATCATGGGCGCTTTCCATTTACGAAAAAAACCCGGAAATTTCGGTGGTAGCAAAAGTGGGATTTCCGATTGGTAAAAAGTTGTTCCATTTGGTCGTCAACCCCGGTACGTGGCCGGGTGCCCGACGGTGGACCTGGAACTGGTACAAACTACAAGAAACGTCAATGGAACACGACATTCCGTTCGGAAATTCCAACCGGGAAAACGGGACCACCTTTTTAGATTTTCCACTTTTTCTGGGAATTTTCCAGTGGGACGAACCGACGAAACGTGTTCCATTTACCGTCGAACCGGAAATTCCGGAAATTTTGACAAAATGGAAAGCGCCCCATATCTCACGGGAGATGGTTTTTCCAGGGCTCTGACTGACAGTATTTGATTGTCATGTAATACCCACGAAGATCTGTAGATACTATACTGGTTCATACTTTTAAAACTGATTATTCTCCACAACCATAGTTAATTGAGTGGAATGGTTATGAAACCCGTCAGACTCCTTTGTTATATGTTTTTGTGGACCTGTAAGTGCACAACGTTCAAAAGAATTCCTATCATTTTGATTTATTCCGTAACAATTTGCCAACAGAAAACAAAGGATTGTGCACTTTCACGGTACTTCCAACATAAACTGCAGCACTGTTGTTCTTATCATTGATGTTTGCCGCTTTTCATAACCAGTCTCCTCTAATAACTATGCCACAACAGAGGAAAAAAGGTTTTCCCGCCATTTTTGCATGTGTGTATGATTTCACACGTTAATTTAGCTCTATTCACGAAGATGCAGTGTGTAAAACAAGACAAATTAAACAATTTTTTTTACTGTGTTTTGAAACCTGCGTTAGAGGGTTTTTTCACGGCTGTCTAATTCAGTGGGTTAATATTGCCAATAACGCGTATATTATCGCTAAGAAATTTGACATTAGCGATGAATCTTTTTTTTTCTTGTAAACGACAAAATCGCAGCCTCGTATCAAACAAATATCTCTCCTAATTCATTAAATAAAGCAATACAAAGGCAACAGCAGCGAACTTTGAAAGACTGTTAGACTAACAAGTTTTCAAAAACCCAACTGCAATCATCATCATCATAATAATAACCTTTATTTTAAGAGGGTGACACCAATTACTATAAAAAGTATTCCGGCCCTAGTGCCCCTCTAAAAACAAAATTGATAATAATTAATTACAACTGTCGTGAGAAAAAGCCTATTTACAAATAGTAATTATAATAAAGGATCTTAAAAATTCTAAACAAGTATTCCCCCTCCCTAGTGGCCCTCTAAAAACAAAATTGATAACAATAAAATTACAGCAATCATGATAAAAAGCCTATTTACAGCCTATTATAATAAAAGGTTCTTAAAAATTGTAGAGATTTAAAAAATTGAGAGATGTATAAACGGAAGTGAATACATTGGTACAAAAGGGAATCCAATGTACAATGATGTTAAAAAAAAAGCACGAAGTTTTAAAAATCAGAATAACTTTTTAACTTTAAAATTGTCCACCGTACAGTTTGAGGCGACGTTATTAATCCGTTTTAATCTTTTTTAAGTTTGACCGTCCGTGCCTTCTTTAGTATTTGCTATATTATTTACACTTTCTTTGAATGTTTTTAGCGGTTATGTTTACGTTTCGTCTAATTTGGTGGCAGCTCTCGCTGTTAGAATTTTGGTAAAATTCAAGACACGGCTCCTTTAATCTGCTTCACTATTGAGTGGCTTATAATAAAAAAGTCTTTTCTTGTTCCCAGAGCCCCCTATGTTTCTTGGTCCGTGAGGTATGGACAAGAAGAACCTTGGTAAACAGATAACGTAGTTAAAAAGAAACAGGTGGCCCTGGAAGCCCAATTTTTCTTGCCTTGTTGATCCTTAGCATGGGTTTTTAAATCTGCTTCGTATCTTGGGAAGGGCGCATTTTACTTGAATCCTTCCCATGACGCGCTACGCTCTCTGTTTTCCGGCTACAACATGCAGTGCAGTGAAGCGAGACAGCAATTTCAATTGGTCTGATTAGTCCTATTGACAGCCCAACGGCCAGTTGAATGAACGTAACGTCGAATGTCGGACCTAACAGCGAACTTCTGATGCTCAGGTCAATCAAACGCCTTACTCCAACTCCAGACGATAGAAATCACCTGTGACGCAAATTTTTATGAAACTGACCCAGGGAACGAGTCCACAATAGAGTTAGAGGGTGTTCACATGACACTGGGGCGACTTTCGTGTCTACGCGAGCTCACTCTAGTTCCCTCTCGTGGTTTTGTATTTGTCTACATGATGCCACCACAAAATGTCATACCAGAGCGAGTCACACCGGCGTGAGTTCACACCGGTTCCCAACGATATCATGTAAACGCGATACCACCACTCGATTCGGTGTGAAATCGGCCCCCTGTGCCGGTTAATGTGCCGGTATTAAGTGCCGGTAGACTGGAACGGGTAGCACATGCGTCGGGTTTCGTCAATTCAGGATGGTGGTCATGGGACGACGAAAAAACATGCAAACATGTAAATGCGATATGTGTAAATGTAAATATCACATTATCCACTCCCCTCAGGGCTTTTTAGGGATAATTTACAACACCAGGAGCCCCGTGTGGGCTCCTGACAACACTGGTTGGGGGACTTTGCCAGACAGCTTAAGGTGCAGTTTACAAGTAATGAAGGAATGAGTAATGATGCCCCCATACATGAGTGTGAATGTGAGATAAACCACTAAACCGGGCACTACGTGCCCTACTCTTTACGAAAAACGTCCCACAGATTTTTTATTACAGGTGCAAGGGCTTGTGAGAAAGGGCCTACGGTTTATCGTCCTTATCCGAGAAGACTAGAAAGTCAAACCGTTTGCAGATCATCAGCAGATGTTATTACAAAGGCAGCACTTTCTCCTCAGTTATTTAAAGACCCTGAGGGTTGGTCCGGCCTGGGTTTGAACCTAGAGCCTCCCGCTCAGCAGACCGGCGCTTATCCCATTATGATATCAAATCAAGAAGTCATCCCAGTATGAAACTCGCACATGTGCGACAACCACCTTACTTGGCCGTTGCTAGGCAATTTGAGAAGCGTTCCAATACAGGTTCTCGCTAATGGTACCTGCCTACACTTTTTGTTCCCAAGTATTAAAGAAATGCCTTTCGCAGGTGCTACTTTGAAAACTTGTTAAAAGACCCTTGTATTTATCTCAAAAGGAAGTCTTGTAAAAAAAACAATTCTTATAGATTATTTATGTTTCAAAATAATTTTATTATAATTTAGGCAAAATGATCTTCGCTTGGGAAATATCAGTGATTTATTGGCTTTTTATGACCATCGAAACGCAGATTTGAAGGTTTGTTGTTAATAACTCTTTTCCCCAGATCTTGTTCGGTTTCTAAAATTTATAGCTAAATGATGATCTCTTAACATTTAACATTTCTCACTTAAATACCTCTTTAGAACAAATTAGTCTGTTCAAATATTAAATCAAATCAAAGATCAGCTTATTAAAATAAGCGCGTTTAACCGTAATGATGCAATTCATTCAAGACTGAAGATTTCACTTGCTAATAATCAAGTTTATTTGAAGTATCAATTGGACAACTCAGGGTTGTTACTCGGCTTTCATACGGTGCTATGATTTTTCTGACTCCAGCCAAGAAAAACACTGAGTTCAATGAGTGACAATTCCTATCTTTTATTGAATAAAGCAAAATGGTATTCCAAGGAGGTAAGAAGATAATTTGAATTGATTCTCAAATGGCTTTGTACTCCATGACATGCATGAATATCATTTTCACCTAGCGGGTTAAAAACGCTAGTTAACGTTTGCTTGCAGGTTTGTAGTCCAAATAGTTAGATGGGGTATGAGGGTATGCTAAGAGCAAGTTGCTCGTCTTTTCTACTGTCAGAAATAAGGCCCTAAATGGTTAACGTACGGTGGTCAATTTCAAAAATAGGCCACTTTCACTAAGAGGTCACGTGACCAGTGCTTCCTTTAAACAATAAGTTGGAATCTGGCTGATGCCAAAAATCGACAGAGCACATAAAAATTATCTTACATCCGAAACTTGAAAGGAAACGCATTTAAGGGAGATATTTTACGCCGCTTTAAGTTTTCAGCAAAGTAGTATCATTTGTATTGGCCGCCATGGTGGAGGGCATACTCTTGCTCTGCAACATGGCGGCCAAAACTACTTTTTGCTTATATCTTGTCAAACGTTTGATAGTTACGCTCAGATGTGCTGTAAACTTTACCACATCATCTTTTCAACATTTTCCGTGAAGTTTAAGTGCAAAATTTGTGTTCAGAAAGAGGTAATTCAAAATTTTAAAAATCACACTTTGGTCACGTGATCAGCTACGAACTTACTCATTTTAAGAAAATGGTGCGGGTTTGAAAAACCAAATCACTATTATTTTGTTTAAGATATGACCCACTTATCGTTTTTCGAAGGCAAAATCAGATAACTTTCATTTTCATAAAAACGATGTCACATGTCTCTTAGTACAAATGGCCTATTCTACACAGTGCTTTTGGTAATTTGTCTCTTGAGAGAGACACTTTCGTTTAAGGTCGCTATCATTACGCAAATCTTTATATAGTTTCCCGGCAAACAGCATTGAACGCCAACTCTCCTAAATACCCTCCATACTGCATTGAAAGTCATGCTGAGTACTTTGCTGTTAAAACAGTCGAGTCTCTCTCTCTCGCTCAGACACTTTTCTAGCACATCGGTTCTTGGTGGGTGGGTAGTCTTCTGTTACTGGCAGTTCTTAAAGGCAAATGGCTGTCTGTTATATATAATTTTCTACTCCCAAGGATTCCAAACGTCGTAGAACCGGCTCGAACTATATTATACCGACAGCTGAGCTGTGTCATGTGGATGCCTGTCTCATTCGGACAGTTCTCTTGGTAACAAAGATTCCGAATTTTCTATAATCCCCGAACAGTGTAATGCAAACAACTCTCTAGGCGGGTGCTTCTCTGTTTCGGTCATTTCCCTTGCATGGTCCCAAAGATTCCAAATTTTCTACAATCTTGACCTCTCTCTCTCAACTCTCAGTTTAAGACGCAGGACACCTTAGGGAGCGGCACTATTTGTGTCCACCTTAAAGAGATGTTCATTTTGATCTTCTTGATAGAGAGCCAACTAAAAGGAGTAAGGAAAGGCTGCTGAGGGACCAACTTTAGATGGTCATTTTTTACACACCTTGTCCGTTAAGAGAGAGCTGACTGTTTTGGCTCACTCGTTTTGTAGTCGGCATTAACGAGTTTTTTATTTGCTTCTAATATATTTTACTAGCGCACTCACTTTTTCAGCATCACATTAAAAGCAAAATTATGAAGACAAGTTCAAAATGGGGAGAATAAACAGGAAAAGAAGTACAAAGATTGTGACGTTTGCTGTTCTGCTCAGTCTCTTCGCTTATTTTATGCTCAAAGATAAATCGGAGATGGATAAATCTCACAATGAAATAACCTCAAGAGGTGCTGCTGGCTTGTTTCGCAGAGGTATGTACTGCCATAAGACATTTACCAATGAAAGTAGAAATTCTCGCGGGCTCATTGGTCGCCAGCATTGCGCATGCCTAGGAGAGATAGCGAAGGAATGAAAGAAAGGGATTAATCTTTACCCTTTCCGGAAAGTATTTTACCTTTCCGGTAATGGGCTCTGAGTCAATAGTTTTAGTAAAATCCAACTAGTTGGTCAAAAATATCGAGAATAGAAAAATTTTAGCTAGTCAAAGCTAGACTTTAATCCTTTTTTGCCGCCAAAAAGCCCGCGCTTTACGCTACTAGTGGGCTATGACATATAGTCTAGTAGTAGCTCAACCATTCAGAACGCAGCGTTGATAATAGACCACTAGTTGGATTTTACTAATAACCGTTGACCGTACAGTAAATAAGAGCCCTTTCTGTGGCCGCCCTGGCAAGCTGTGGGACACTCCACCGAAATACTTACCTTCTAAAAAAGCTTCTTGTCCATACTTATTTATTCTTGTTTCGTTTACTCTATTCATATTTCTAATATACAGTCGTTGATTTTTAAACAATATTCCTCAGCGCCATTAAACTGATGGAATTGGTCGCCAGATAAAGTTTCCCTGAATCATCGTTATGAGCTATTTTTGGTAAAGGCAACAGAAACTAAACTTAATTCTCTGTAAATGTAATTTATTCTAAAACGCAAAAAGCCTTGTTTTCGCTCTATTTATTACAGAATCAGAACCTTGGATCCAGGAACAATTCACCAACTCAGCAAGCATCTTTCCAGTGAGGAAAGCTTTGGAGGAAGAACTACAACGAATGAAAGAAAAAGAAGAGATGTTCGTGGAGAAATTGATCAAAGCAAGAAAAAACGAAGAAGATTTAAAAAACAATCTGATACGGTTATCTCAAGAACTGTGGGTAAATAATGCACTTAAAGATCCGTTAAAACTTACACACAACACACAAGAAAATTTTGACTTACCTACTATCTTTGTTGTCACGCCGACATTCAAACGTTTTGTGCAAAAGGCTGAATTAACTCGACTATCACAAGCTTTTAAGTCTGTCAAGAACTTACACTGGATTGTAGTGGAAGATTCTGGGGATAAAACAAACTTAGTAGCTAATTTTCTGCGGAATTCACGTTTGAAATATACGCATCTAAATGTAAGGACTCCAGATACTCTTCGAAGACATAAAAACGAAAAGCGGCGGTCCAAGCCACGTGGGGTGGTGCAGAGAAACGTTGGAATTCAGTGGATAAGAAACAACATTGATCCTCACAGGACCCCTGGTGTGGTATATTTTGCGGATGATGATAATACGTATGATAGCCGCATCTTTGATGAGGTTTGTTGACTGAATATGTTATATACTCTTCCCCTATATGATCGTACTTGTTACTAGTCCAGACTCGCACTCAGTCGCCACTTATTTATCCTGGAAAAGGAATATGCAAAGGAAAATTGAAGCGCGCAAAGACGCTTGGGAAGGAGGGAGAAAAAGTGTTTCCCAGTTTTACTCCCTTCCTTCCTTCCCTTGATACACCGCGAATTCATTAAGCCCGGCATTAATCACATGTAGGGCTAATATAGAGAAACTGATTGAGTACGAGTTAGTTACTATTCCAGATTTATTACCTACATACTGACTTACCCATAGAGTTACAGGAGACTGATGGGGCTAAGACTATTAAACGTGCACACGGAACATCCTGCATGATGCTAGGATTGGAAAATTGCTACTTACCCGGAATGTATTGCGTGCCACGCAGAGGAAAATTTGAGGTCGCAAAAGAAAATCTCTTCCACCTCGCTTAACTTTCACGAGAAACGTCCAAAATTTCTCTCTCTATTTAATACAAAAATAATTCGGAATCGTTACAGTGTCAAAGCAAAAACCTCCACTTTCACAGCTTTTTTCACAAAACAATAAGAAGTTTACCTGCCAAATTTTTTTATGCCTTTTGTAACAAGGTAAATGACCGCTCAATCAGGAAGATGAAGGATGATTGAAAATTTATTGTTGCTTCTATTTTGTTTTATTTCCAGCGTTCATATAACATGTTTTTTATTCTTAGATGCGCTGGATCAAAGGTGTTGGTGTTTGGCCGGTAGCCTTTACTGGAGCTGTCCGTTGGGCAGGTCCCGTATGTAAAGATGGACAGGTCATTGGTTTCCACGCGAAGTGGGGATTGTTTCGTCCATTCCCTATCGACATGGCGGCTTTTGCAATAAATATCAAGAAGCTTTTAATAGATTTCCCTAAAGCTGAGTTTCTCTCTCCTGAAAAAGCGGGAATGTTGGAGTCTTCTTTGTTGACTCAAATAACAACAATCGATGAACTGGAACCCGTTACGCCAAACTGTAGCAAGGTAAACAAAGTTAGTAAATAATAGTTGGTAAATAATAATAATAAATAAATAAGTGAATCAAGTTGACACGCTAAAATAATTTGTAATGGTAATAAGACCGAGTGGAGTGCAATTCAGTTTGTAATCGCACGAGCGATTGACAAAATCGGACGACCGCGTACCCTGGGTACCAGAGATTTTTTCTCGCGTGTGACGGGGAGCTTCGTCGGCCGCAGGCCGACATGTCTTTGGCCTTCGGAAACCGCGCATGAAAAGTCTCTGGCACCCAGGGTAACGACTGCGTAGCGGGAGTCCTATTTGTTACAGACCGAATTGGATGACACGCAGTGATGTAACCAATTAATCTTAACCATTACAAGTCCGAGAAAAAAAAAAGCATTTTTTGTGAAAGATCTTTAATACCAATTAATGTCCAAACTTAGGGAAAATATCACTGGCAGAGACACTGTCTATGTTACAAATCCATCCATTTTAGAAAATCCCCAGTTTGATAGGGCAGGTGGTCGTTGCTATGGTTATTGTGATAACGTCTGTGATTGGTGGATCATGATTGACTGTTGTAACTGTCCGATTACAACCCTACACAAGAATTAGTAAAATATAAAGCAGTTAATGCACAAATCAAATTTGTTGAAATTGTAATGTTGTGATTAACTGCGCAATACGCTCTCCTACTTTTACCCATTTTCCTTTATTCTTGAGGAAGTTGAAGTTAAAGTTAAAAAATACTGAATGTGTTTCATTCCTTGTCAGGTCTATGTTTGGCACACCAGGACAGAGGTACCAAAGGACAGTATTATAGGAGAGAGAAGAATGATAAAGCAAGGCACACCATCGGATAATAATATAGAAACCTAGCCAAACCATCACTATGGATTATTGTTCGATTAGAAACCAAGGTTTTAGCGTTATAGTCAAACGAATGTACAATCGCTTTGGTTTTGAATATCTCGGCAAAATTTAAACCTTGCTATTGTTTTGGATAATATATCTCAATTTTTCAATGAAATGTGAAAAGAGAGACGAAAACACGTTTTCTGAGTCTTTCTTTGTGTTGTGGAAGTTCGGCTTGTGTGTTGTGGTGTGGGTGTTGTTCTGTGTGTCTCCGCAGGTAGCTACAGTAGCGCTGTATGCTGACAAAAAACCGACTCATGAAACAACAAAGTATACCTCAAAGCCAATAGCTGAAAATCTCATCTAAGGAATCAATTCGGTATAGCTCAAGAGGCTGCATAATTTAGGGGTGGGTCCTCATACTTCAAAAATATCGTTTGTTGCACTGGGATTGTCGTTTCTCGTTCGTTGTAATGAGGTTTCTAAGCAGGAAGTGATAAGCCGAATTCGAGATTATTGTTACCACCTCATTTTGCAAGTGAGTTTTTAGAACACCTCAAATATTTTGGTGGAGAACTCGGGTATCAATCCGTGTTACTCTCGCTTGCCATTTGAATGTAGTCTTCGGGTAGGCCTTCATTTAACAGCAAAATGTTTTATTTTCGGCATGTTACGTTAAAACTTAAGTACCGAGCGACTAAGACTTTTTCCAATAGCAAAAGCATGGACGTAATCCAACTACTTTTTCAGCAGAAAGAAGCAAAAGAGCATGAAAGGCCTCCACCATATTCATACAGTACACTTACAGGAGTGCGCCACTTTCAAGGGCATCTACAAGCGGTGTCATTGAGGATATACCTCCATTATATTCATAAAGTGCACAGTCAGGCAATGTTCCATCATCAACGGAGTCAGCAAGCAGTACTGCTGAGACTGTGCGCATGCTTGCATGGCTGGCGATAATTTAAAAAACTGCGCGCCTCAGTGGATTGGCATATTTATTGATAAATAGACATTTGCTATAAGTAGTTGTGGCTACTTTCTCATATACTGTAATAGACCGTATATAATGAGGCCTAATGAAAAGTAAAGTAAAAGTTCCATTTGCACGGATATAAAAAGCTATTTTGTTATGTTCTATCCCCGTTTTG
The DNA here is from genome assembly GCA_942486035.1 of Porites lobata. Lineage (NCBI taxonomy): Eukaryota > Metazoa > Cnidaria > Anthozoa > Scleractinia > Poritidae > Porites > Porites lobata. Next base: position 1,378,312 of record CALNXK010000038.1, on the reverse strand, counting down.
AAAAAGAGGTTAGTGGCAGTTTCTTAATGACCTGCGTACGGAGTATGAAAATACGAAAAAGCTAACTTCCCACTTTGAGGCTGCAAGGCGAATAGCTTGAGTTGCGAGATCAGAAACCAGTAACTTGGAGACAAGAAGCCTTATTTTCGTTTAGATTTATGAAAGCTGCTTAAATTGGGCCTCATCTCAGGCTAGAAACTAGAAAAAATTTTAGGTTACTTGAGGCTTTTTAGTGACCAAATAAGACATGACCATTTTATTCAGTGGAACTGTGGGTTCTGTGTGAGTTAATATGATGTTCCAAGTAATGAACCTGTGCAGTAAGACGTTTTAGATGTTTTTAATCGTTTCACTGTCGAAACATTTTTGAAGTTGTTAGACAGAGTTAAATTAAAAGTATCTGAAGAATTTTTTAAACTTATTTTAGTAGAAAAACTTGTGTAATTATATATCCTATATAAGACCCCTCAAGGTACCAAGCTTTTTAAGAAAATGCCAGCTTGTATAAAGGTTTTTGACTTGATTTTATCAGAATACTGAACTTTTTGTAATAACTATTTTTGTACTTGCAGCGTCACTAAGGACAAAATTGGTCTCGTAGTTCGGTTTCATATTATAAATTATTCGGGTACAAAATTTTTGTCCACTGAAAATTGAAATTACAGTGTACTCAATTCCTTAAATGGATTCCGTCTTAAACTCATGCCAAAAAACAGCAATGGCGGACTTCCGTTATAACTCGTTAAAACCATGAAAAACCGATAACATCGATTTGACATAGCTATTCAGTTTATCGATTTTCACCGATTTCCGTTATCAATCGATAAAAATCACTTGATTCCTACCGATTTTTATCGATTGACTACTCCGGGCTTTAATATATGGCTAAGGCAAATCGTAACTAAAGATAATGCCAGCAATGTTTTCGAATCGAAGTATCTAAGGGGCTGTTTATATGGAGGGAGGATCGGAAGATCCTAGCACCAGGAAGATCCTAGAGGGCGAAACAACTTTTCGGGTGGGTTTACATGCAAAATTTCGGTCCGTGTGTTTAACAGATGAGAAGGAATTAAGGAGCAAAGATAACCCGTTGAACGACCAACCGCCGTTTTTGTTCTGTTTGTTCCTAGTACTAGCAAATCTTCCTAGGGAAGGCAGTTTACCTGGTGCTAGGATCTTCCTGGTACTAGGACTGATCTTCCTATCTCTCAGCTAGGAATATCCTAGCACTAACGAAAATTACAACTTGCAAGTAAACTGAATACAGAAAACATATGGCGCTAGGATGATTCGCCCTCTTGGATCTTCCTAGTGCTAGGATCTTCCTCCCTCCTGATCAGGTCCCAATTTTTCAAAAGGTGGATAGCACCATCCACAGGATAACGAAGTTGGCTTGCCTAACACTTATCCGCTGGATAGAGATTTATCCGGTGGTTATAAGCGCTATCCAGCGTTTGAACAACCGCGGCCAGAAGTCTAAATTTGGCATACTGTATGTCCTAGTCTGACTTTGGCCCTTAAGGTCAAAAACGTGCTTGATCTAAGAAAGCACGCACCAGCAACTGTGAAAGAATTTTTCTACCCCAGTGAAGCAACGAGTTGAGCAAACAATGTAAGGACTCCCAATTTCTTTGATCGCTCGATTGTTTCTGTGTCTTGCGTTTGGCAATTACCTCCTATGTCAGTAAGTTGTTATAATCAGAATTTGCATTGTCACTGAAAAGCCCTACCAGGGGAGTGTCAATAATTGTATTGTATTGTATTGTAATTTGTTTCATTTCGTTTGATTGTTATCATATATTTTTAAGACCATCTCACAGAGTAGTTACCAAATTCTTTCATACTTTCAAGTGTTTTCTCTGTCTTATGTAGTCACCGAGGTCAGCAAAAGCTAACAATCTCCTATTCGCTGAAATTGGATAACTTCTAGCATTGAACTGATACATTTCCTGAAGCTTGACCTTAATATAGCTGCTATTTTAAACTAATCACACAACTTCCCGTAACCAATATCCCTGTAATAAGAGCTTGCGCGGGTGATAGCCTTGCCAGACCTTGATTTTCCTGCTGCGCTGCAAACACGCAGTACGATAACCAGTTAAAACACCGTGCAAAATGGAAGAAGAGACCAAATCAAAAGCCAAATGTAGTACAAAGGTCTCCAAAAAAGACTCGTTGGTAATCTTTGGCTTGTCACTAGTTCTCTTTGCGTTGCTGATTGTGAGGGTAGAATTTGTAAATAGGAGGGCTGAGGTGATGGAAGCAAAACTTGAAGAACGCATTCAGCGAATCGAGGACGAAATGCAAGGGAAAGTACATAGTATTCTTAAAGACATTTTACAGACAGAGCGAAACCCTACGAAACGAAGCTCAAGAAGTTCTGCAAAAATGGGTAAGTCTTAAACAACTGTTTTTGAATACACAGGACACAGCAATTGCACTGAAGAACACTTCATTAAACAGGGGCACCCAACAACAGAATGCTTTTTAATACATAAGACGGGGTCTCCAATGGTTTCACCATAATTTTGGAGCTAATTTAAGTTAAGTTAATTTGGAGCTGCCCTACGAACTATTTATCTTTTTGGATGTCTTTGGGGAACTTTCGTTGTCTCGGAAGTTCTAGGTGGCTTTTTAGCTCATGGATGATGTATTCATGCCATGGGCTTTTGGAGGCACTCGATCACTCACTCACTCACTCACTCACTCACTCGATTCTCATTAATTTAGTCATTAAAGTCGGATTAAACACTTTACTTTTATCTCCCTTACTTAGTATTACTTTTGTTCCAAGTGCCTTTTACGTATATGTTTGGCATATTCTAGAGGGTACTAGTAATCTAGTAAGGCGTACATTTTTTTCCGACACATCATAGAAGATGGGTTTTGTGAAATGGAAATATTCTAAAGAACACTGACAATATCATCGGCGAGAAATGGACTTGGAGTTGTTAAAAGGACGTTGAAATAATTGAGCGGGGATCATTGTTGTATATTTGGACGAACTGTGCTCGGAGTGTGAAAAAGCTATTGCAGCCTGACGATGGGATTTCGCTAAACGAAAAGCGAATAATAAGCCAAAGAGCCTTAGCTGCCGAAAAACGGCCCTCGATTAAAGTAACCTTGAGGAGTTTCTATTGTGGTTTATTATTATTTGGACAATTTTGCTTGTAAAAAGGTGATTCCATTTATCAGCGCCATTAATGTAATTTCTACGGGAAATGCTACGCTGGAATGAACAAGTTTTTAGAATACTCAAGTACTGAAGGGCAATAGGATACTTCGACTGCGTTAAATTACTTAGCTAAGTCAGAGCACGTACAGCCGCGAGCTCAGTCCGTTTATCAAAATAATGTTTAGCTAGTGTTTATAGCAAAAGCGCTTCTAAAGCAGTTTAATTTAGCCGTAAACGCCTGTTTTCTGTATTTGAATTTAATAGCTCGTAGTACATATACTAAACGTTACGTACTCTTTGTGAACAGCATATGGAAACATTTATTTGAAAGCACTTATAGTAGACTGTTCACAGTCCTCTATTTTTCCGTAAGATCGTCGAGATCGAACGCTTTGCGTGACGGGCTGCCATCTTGCATGAGTGTCAAAACTACGTAGGGGGCGGGGGCGGTTTGGGAGGAAGCGAGAAAAATAGACGGACTGTAATAACAGAGAGATTAAGATTCACGTTTACGCCAAACGGCAAACGTGAATTTGTACCACGTGACCAAGTTTTCCCCTTGTTTTTCGTCTACTGTTTATTGCTTCTACACAAAAATAAGTAGTTTTATGCCAGTTTTGTCCACAAGAATCGTTCTGGACTGTTTTTATCTGCTTATTTTCTATTCTGAGAAATTTTCAACTGACGTTTGCCGTTTGCCGTATGCCGTAAACGTGAATCTTAATCTCTCTAACATCACTGCAGCTCGCGTTCAGGAGGCGTGAGAGGAATTTCACGCCTTTTACCATTCATTAATTAAGAAACTCCGCTGGTGATGAAAAACATGCCAGACACATTTAGCATCGATTACGCGCTTGTTTTTCGAAACAGTGATTTTATACTGTTTCTGGGCCATTCCTCGAAATAAAATCGGCAAACATGCACAAGAAAAACATTTTCCTAACCAAAATACCAAAAATCCTTCGTGTGTTTGCGCAAGATGTGCCTTATGGTATGAAAGCGTACGTTTTATGGAAACGTCGACTTGTCAACGACTTGTCAATGTCGGCAACTTAGATTAAACCCGTTGTCAACGCAAATTAACATCTATTGTATAATGACCAATCAAACGCATGCGTTGCTGGTACAACGCGCTCCGTGAACGCGAGCTGCAGTTATATTATTACAGTCCCTCTATTTTTCTCGCCTCTCCCCTCCCCCCCTTCCCCCCCCGTCAGAGCTATAATCCCCGACGCCTGCCCCCTCGGTACCTTTGAAAATCAAGATACCTGTGACGGTAAGACGTGGTATATCTAAACGATCTCACGAAAAAATAGGGGACTGTGAACAGTCTACACTTATAGGAAACCCTCGAGGTCCATTAAAATAATTGCTTAAAACCACGAATTAAATAAACCTCGGCCCTATGTAAAACTTAGGTATTTTACAAGAAAGTATACTATCGTTCAGAAAGTGTTTTACGATCACATGAGAAAGCAATTTATTTTACAACTAACAAGCGTTAAATTAATAAGTTTAAAGTGATCCTTGGGTTAAGCAGAAATGCTACGCTGATAACAAGTTTCTAGAATATTCAGGTGAACATGCAATCGGATACTTCGACTGTGTCGGGTTTGAATTCCTAAGGTTAGAACAGCTTCGGGCAAGGAAGGGAAGCTCCCTAGTCGTTGGTGGAAAGCGTGGGTGCTATAGAGATGCCAAAAAGTTAACGAAGAAACGCTGACGAAATGCGTAACACTATATGCCAAAAGCAGATGCCAAAAACCAAATGCTAAATACTGTATGCCAAAAATAAAACCTGCCAAAAATCAAATGTTAAACAAATGTAAACGTGATCTATCAAGTATATCAGCACACAGGAAGTCATGAAATATATATATAAAAAAAAACGAAGGAGAAAAGTGAATACAGTTACGGTGCCCAAACTGTTTAAAACACCTAAATTTCAAAATAGAATGTTTTTTCTACACTAATTCAATTCGATCATCCATGAGCTCACTCCTAGGAGCCTTTGATTCGTCTTATCAGAAATTGTAGCTTTAACTCTGATGGGTCCGGTCGGAAGTTTGAGGATATGGAGAAGCCTTCATTAGCAGATTCTAGGGGACGTTTTGTCTTCATACCGAAATTTTCGTCAGACCTCTTTTAACAATGATCGCCATATTCTGGAAATAAAATGTGAAAAACTTAATCTGCAAAAATCGTAGGTAAGGTACTAGTAGAAAAACGTTCCGAATATGTTAAACGGGTGGAACGGTTATCCAGAAGTTGTTAACCTTTTTCAAGCTTTAGAAATTTGTTCGCATCATTTATTCCTTCGAACAGTTATTTTACGTTCAGAATAAAGTCGTTGGGCCTCCTGACTTGAAGATCAAGAAAGTTTGAATTCGAATGTCATTTCATTATGATCTCTAATGTATACAAATACTTCGGTTCGTGCAAAGATCACTTCAATCCATTTATGGCGAATTAACTCTCGTGTTTGTATCAGTATACAATAACCACGCATGCTTCTAGATGTATGGCGGCTGGCTTAAGCTGGGTTAGGATAGGTTTTAAATGGAACATTTCTCCTGAAGTTTTCAACTTGGAGTATGATACGATCACTAACCGGTATTTTTTCTAAAAGGATTACGTTTTTATGCATGCCGTTGAATTGAAAACTAATATTTCCTGTCTCTGGTTTTATGTGCCCACCCCGTTTATTCCAATTTTGAGCCATGTTAGTTCTGTTTTATTGATAATTATAGCGTAAAACCTAAATATATGTGACCTGTTTGATAAATAAGTGGCTAATTACTCAAGTCAAGGTGCAGCAAAATTCAGGACAACGCAACAACCCCCCCCCCCCCCACTGCTGTTTACAGACTAATAATAATATATAACATATTTTTATTATCAACAGAGTTTCAAGAAACCCTAGAAAGCGTGTCAAGACAGCATCCACGAGAAAGACGAAATATAGCCCCGACACCTGTTGTATTATCTTTACAGCAAATCCGCCAGGAAATCGACAAGAAATTTACACAAGCGTGCACCACAGATGATAAGCTCTGTCAAAGAGGTCAAGAGGGACCTAAGGGAGAAAAAGGTGCCCCTGGGTACCCCGGATACAAGGGAGAAAAAGGAGCCCCTGGGAAAACTGGCCCCCGTGGTATTTTGGGCCCTAAAGGAACTAAAGGCGTTAGAGGAACACAAGGGCCTACGGGAGCGCAAGGATTCAAGGGAGTAAAAGGTGAAGTGGGAGGAATAGGCTCTCAGGGGGTAAAAGGAGACACTGGACTTATGGGCCCACCAGGTTTCAAAGGATCCACTGGAATAAAAGGAAGCAAAGGAAACAGGGGCTTTACTGGTATTCAAGGACCAAAAGGCGAATGTGTTGTTCCTCCCAAAATATTTGTTTCTCCAGAATCTCAGTATGTGTTTCTGAACAAACCGGCAACTTTTTATTGTTGGGTTCAAGGTCATTTGTCTCAGAAAATAACCTGGCGTAAGCTGGAAGGTAATTCGCACCGTGACATAAGTACAACAAATGGTATTCTTCATATCAATAATGTCCAAAGATCACACACTGGATCATACTTATGTACAGTCGTAACTAGTTATGGAACATTCCGAGCAGTGACCATTCTAGGAGTAAAAGGTAAGACACTTTAAAGTAGTTTTGTCCTTTTTTTCTTTCTTTCTTTTTGTTCTCATGCCACTTTTACTTTTTGTGATTGCTTTTTATGGTATTAAATTCGTTGTTGTTCAACAATGAAAATTATAAATGGCTTGTTCTCTTTCACATGAATGCATAAGCTCAATTTTGTGTAATATACATGTCCTGCCAAAAGCGATTTCCTGTACAAAGCCAAGTCGCCTTTTTTAAAACAAATTTTTGAATTATTTTCAGCTGACGATTTTGATACGTGATACATGATTGCGTGTATGAGAATTTAAAAAATATATATTTTGGCGTCTTTTAATATGGAGCAATCAGTGTATCGTAATTAGTATGCTACCAAGTAATAAAGCCTATGGGCTATATTCGTGTCCTATTGAACTTCTTAAAATGGTTACATATATTTTAAGTCAGAACCTTTAGCAAATACTTTTAACCAATCTATCTCATATGGGATTAATCCAAAAAAACTAAAACTTGCTAAAATAATTCCAGCTTATAAAGGAGATGACGCAACAGAGGCGGGAAACTATTGCCCAATCTCACTTCTTTCTGTTTAAAATAGAATTTTTGAAAAAATTAAGTGAATTTATCGACGAATATGGTATCCTATTTACTTCGCAATACGGGTTTTGAACAAACATAATACCCAACCTGTACCCAACACGCAATACTTGATACCATTAGCACCATACAATGTAACATGAACCAAGGGAATAAATCGTACGGAATCCTTATAGGTCTTAAAAGCGTTTAAAACAGGGAATCATAGTAGGCTTTTATCTCAGCTCTATAATTATGGTATCAAGGGTGTCGTGCACGACTGGTTTAAATCATGCCTAGCAAACCGTAAACAAAGGATCATCAAGTCCGGTTGCAACATTTGATGGGACTGATTTGATGACTTCTAAAACTTCGCGTTATGAAATTGTAGGTATGCTGAATTCAGAGGAGTTGCCAGCTTAGGTACGATTTACGAAATCTATCAAACTGGTTAGATCCTGTTCAGTATTGATGGTGTTATGAATACTGTTATCAGCAATAGACATGAATAGAGATATTAATAATGCTCATTGAATATGCTGGTTTTTTCTTCTGGGGTAGAATATAGCTGGTTCCGTCTTTGGTTACAGATCTCGTCTGGATGGTCTCACTTCGCATCAGCATTGTTTCCATTTGATTGTCCCGCATCACCTGAAACATTTTGAGACGACTCGGACAGCAAAATTCCGAGCTGATGTTGTTGTCTTGCAGTGATGGCAAAGAAATGCATTAAAATTTACTGCACATGCACGCAGTACTGTTGTTGTTTTGCTTTTGTTTTTAACGCCTTTTTCGTTGCCACTATTCGCTCAGAACGTCATTGATACCAAACCTTAATGAACTGAATCCTAACATACTAGAAATCCAGCTTTGGTCTATTATGAGCCCGCTGAAAAGGAACCTTACTTTTCTTTTGCTTATCACAGAAATGATTGATCTAACTTGCCACAAATTTTCCTACAGCATCTCCGATATTAACAAGAAAGCCTTCGCATCGCGTGTATGCAGACGGAGGATCCACCGTAAAGCTCTGTTGTGAAGCAGACGGTCACGTGGTGTGGTCAAGATCAGGAGCAACTCTTAAATCGCTTCTACATTTCATTCAGAAGGATGGATGCCTTACCATAAGAAACGTGAATAGAGAGAGGGCTGGAGAATACACTTGTCGTGCAACCAACCAGTTTGGAAAATCGGAGGCAACATCTGAAGTAATTTTGACAGGTGAAGTAATTCTTTACGTTTCTCATTTTCGTTGATATATATATTTTTTATTTATTTATTTATTTGTTAGTCACTCACACAACATAAATTTACATTAAACGCATTGAACCAAATTTATGCATTACATTGTGAATTAATGAGACAAGGAAGCCTAACGAAGCTGAGACTACATATTTTAGCTTGATTACTAATCACCAGCTTGAGTACAGAGTGTACAGAAGATCATGTCAAACTTAAGCGACACCTCCCAAGTTGAACAGAAAAATCGCTTAAGGATTTTTTTTCTCTTGACTTGGGAGGTGCCCGGCATGGAACTTCAGGTCCCGTTCGCACCTCACCTTTTGGTCTCCCTCTTTTCTTTTCTCTTTTTTTTCGTTTATATCATTTATTAGAGAGAGATTTACACCAATAAAGCTAATAAAATGAAATAAAAATATTAAATAGAATAAAACGACTATCAATAAGATAATTTATTAGATTTGTTTAAAAAAAAATAATATGGAAAAAGAGCGTCATGGTTGGTGAAATAGGCAACGAATTTCAGATTGTTTATCCTCGATGAAGGATTCGAATTGCTAATATTCGTTCTGCAAGAATGTGGCTTTTATAATGGTGAACCTGATCATTTTCAAAAGAGGCTACGAAAGCTACTAGACAGAAATTTATGGTGATAAGAATCAAAAGTACAAAAGGCAGAAAACGATAAATAAGTGCTAAAACATATTTATGTCAATGACTTCAAGTTTGCTAAATAAAGCCGCAGTGTTTGCTAGAAGGTGAGCTTTTGCTAGAAGCCGCACCATGGGCTTTTGCAAAAGGTAAATACAGTTTTAGCCTGTGTTGCAGCCGGCTATAGAGTGTTTTCACATGACGTCACGGCGGCCATATTGGTGTCCCAAAACAATTAAACGGCGGCCATGTTGGTGTCCCCAGCCAGTCCTGTGGGAGTTGAACTCCTTTCTTATGCAAACGCTTTCTTTTGTTCCAATAAATTTGCATAGATGCTGGCCACGTGAGTGAAAACACTCTATACAGTTGGTTTAGACTGTCTGCGACACAAGCTAATTCTCGCGGGCGGAGCGAATTTACCTCGCGTGTAGAACGCGCATGAAACAGACTCTTCGCAGACGTTTTTACGGCTTTGTAGGTCGCGGGATATGCAGACCTTCAAACCCTAGTAAACCAAGCAAATCTGGAGTGTTTGAAAAAAAAAAACACCCAAAAACCTGGAGACTGGGACCTCAAACCAGGCCTCAGTTGTTCAAAAGCTGGATAGGGCTATCCACCGGATAAATCACTATCCAGCGAATAAGTATTAGGGAAACCTGAACTGGGCTATCCAATGGATAAAGATTTATTCGGTGGATATAGCGCTATCCAACTTTTCAACAGCCGGGGCATGGAGATTTCGAAAATGTGTGCCAAATAAAACCAAAAAGGCAGATTATTTTTGTCGTGATATTCTTTACTCTATTAGCGGTGTCGTTATACTGTCTTAGTGCTCTACTAGTAGTAATGAGAAGATTCTGTTTTAATCATAAGAGCTTTCCCTCAGACCTTAGCGAACCTATGTTTTACGGGAATGAGGTTGTAATTTGACGCTGGCTCTCCCCCAATTAATGCAAAATTAGATTGATACAATATTCGCCCAGTATGAAGAGGATTTTTTTTAAAATAACGCGGTTTCCACCGGAATTGTCTGGCAACAGTGAGATTTGGAGGCTAAATCGTGAGACCGTAAGTCGACTGCCCAAACCGTGAGAGTTGGAGGTCTGGATATGTTTGTCTGCTGAAAGTGTGTTTCAGTTCGGCTTGTTACCGACAAAACCTCGCTTTTCCTGAAATCTGTTCCTTTGAATTAATGTTACGCCGAGAGTTGACCTATGGGTTAAAGAGTCATGAATGAAACACACACACACACACTTTATTAACAATTGTGACATACACTAATTAAATGCAGATTGTATACCTTGGACACCTAGCTTAGCCTGCGAAGCGCAGACGCATTTCCGGTCGTCGCTGCGACGACCGGAAATGCGTCTGCGCTTCGCAGGCTACACCTAGCTATGCTTGTTAAAATATTGACGCTATAGTCCGGGAAAGGATTGAAACTATGATTTGCCATGTTTGAAAGTTCTGAAAGATCAGAATTGTTTACCTATTCTTTTTGCATTTTACTCATGAATTGACAGTCAATCAAATCGGTGCCTGACGGTTTAGTTTCTGACACCTCGTGTGTGTATACTAAAGCGATTGTTCTTTTTAACTTCGGAGAATTCGAGAGAATATACACTTTTTCAAAAATTCTCGCGTCACCCCTCCTCGAGGTGGCATGAAAAGATTGTTGATGTAAAGCGGTCATTATTTTTTTTTCAAGAATCCTCTAAATCATGAAAAACATTACATGTATTTTTGTAATCGAAGTACCGAAAGAACCGAAAGTCATGAAGCCAGTTGCTTACTGGAAACTCACCTAATCGATGGGCAAGCGGATTAGGCTTCAAAGAAAAGGTGCGAGAAACAGTGATGCTACTGTTGAAATTCGACCTAATCAACTTTTCAGCGTGCCTATTATTATTTCGCAAGCTCCCTGTATAGGTTATTCTGACCGCTTATAATTTCTCCAAACAAACCTCTTTATCTTGAAGACAGGGAAATAAAGAATTTCTAGTATAGTTTTAGGTTCCCTACGTTCTTGTTTTAAGTAATAATAATAAAAATAATCAAGCTAACACCCAATGGCAAACTTTCAGGGCCTTGTGGAGTTCAAAGTCCTTCCTTCAAGGTACATACTTCTTTATTTATACTAACTAGCATTGTATAGTGCTCTTCAATAATCTTCCTAATTATTTTTGTTATTTTTTTAAGGCGCAATGTTAAGTGAGATGCGTGTTGTCCAGGTAGAGTCACCAAGATCCCTATTTACGTCATTGAAAAATAAGGAAAACTGCTTCTGCACTTGTTTTTCCCGATTCAGGGTTACTACTGTCACTCGGGCTGGATATTGATTGCTCGGTTCTCCAATAACGACGGCAAAAACTGGATGATTGACAGTGGTGACTGGTGGTATGACCGACGTTATGCTTCTGGAGCAACGTCTGATCCGTCAGTTAACGCTGACATGATCTCCCCTGCATTTTGGCTGCTGAAAGGCAGATACTTCAAAATCACGCGCAGTGATGACTCCAGTCACAAGCCACTGTTGCAAACCAGGGGCAACTGTTTGGGTGGAAAAACATTCCGATCAAAAATCACAAGTTATGGCGACTTTAGAAATGGCAAGGTGTGGTCCAGTGACAGGTGCCTGGAAAGCTGCAGCGTTTATTATGGTGGACAGTTCGCGACAACAGACGGGTTTCAACAGGTTCGGTGCAGTAGCACGATCCAAGCAAACTTCAAGATCGGCTTCTGGTGTGACTTTCGTGGTGATGGATCGGTGATGATGATTGGTGGAGGAGGTGGCTGTAACCGTGCTGATCACGGGATTGGAATAACAGAAGCAGACGGTGCTTCTTTTGTTGATCCCGGTGGAAGTGAAACTGAATATGACTTTGGATATGACGCTAATACGGGGAATGCTCCAACCCAGTCCTACTCACTGAACTTGTGGATCCGCTAATTGACAGTGATCTTGAGTTACTTGTTCATAAAAGGCACATCTTTGTAGATACCAAATACGACTAAATGCAAGAGGGTAACAACAACTCACCATATAAATGGTGAGGTGCCGCTTTCCTAATCACGCCGCAAAAAATAAATAATAATAAATATAAAACTTGTATCGCGCATGTACAATAGAAATATTTTCATAGGCGCACAACAGACAATAAGATAAGAATAAGTCGAATCAAAAGCTATCATAAAAATGTAAGTCGATAAATTGACAATAATTATTCCCTTTTGATTGTGCCAAGTCAGCATGTTTATTCCTGGCGAGGTCAATTTTGGAACCAAATAGCAGATGTCGCCGTTCGAGTTGTGTTCTTGCTGTTCTTGCCATGTTTTTAGCTATAATTTTGCCTAGTTCTTACTCTTGAAACGAGTGAAATGTCCGTCATTTTTGTTTTAACAACCAAAACAACTCAACCTCGTCCCCAGGTCTTCTCGGTTAACGGTGCATTAATCTGCAAAAACGCTGTATTTTGACGTCATTTCCTCGTTAAACACAAAATTCTTCCAAATTTAGTCATCAGTAACTGGTTATGGTGAATTGTGCGTGTGCTTTTAGATCGGGGAAATATTTTTTGAATGAATACTTATCCTGACTAATTGTAAAGAAACGGACTCGTAACCAGCCCCTCTAGGCTTTAAATTGGGCAATTACAGCAACTCGCCTAAGCGGTTCCTAAGCAGTACCAGCAGTCACCACTGGGGCAAATTGGTGGCATCCGCTAACTAACTTACTACTGCACTGCTGTAAGAAAGGCATTTTTTAAAAAGACTTATAGGAAATAAATGCAAAAGGTCAATCAGCTTCAAAGACAGGTTTGAAGATTAAAAGGGAAATTAATTAAATATAATCAGGACAATAAAGGCACCTCTTAAGGCCGCTAGTTGTTTGGCGTACCAGTTTGTCTTTGTTGTATGGATACATAGTCGGATGAGAAAGCCAATCCTATCTCAGGTCTTGGCAAATAGTAAACGCCTTATAGAATACATGATCAAGCGTAAAAACTGATCTCCAATATCGTGTCGTCAATATACGCTGTTTTCGAATCAAAATATAAAATTAATTTACTCCCTATCCGTTACAAAGTCATGTCAGCAACTAGTTCTGCTCCAGTTATCGGCCTAATTCGCTTACAGCATATTCTAATGAATCATTTTGAAATTGAAAATAGCGTTTTGACGACTTCCAGAACCTCGTTGGATTTAATCGTCGATATTAACTTAACAAAACGTTTGCTTATTAGTATCTTGGAGATAAAAAATATCATTATCATTACTCACTCAACCCTTGCTAATTGTAACCCTCCTGAAATATTTACGTCAATGTTATTATCGAAGGTTTCTTCAATTATGAAAAATTCTAACGATGTAAATATTCAGTTGAACTGCAATCATGGTTTACCGAGCGAAAATTCTCCGAAATTCAGCCATCTTCCAGATGCTGTGTGGTTCTTTGATGATATTACTTGGTATCGGAAGCATTTTCGTTGTTCATCACTGGAGTACGTACGCTGGTTTTGGAGTATGGGTCGGCTTTTGGGTAAGAAAAGATATAAACTTGATGAAACTTAGAGTAATCTGCAGAGTGGATTCGAATGCAGGAGTACATTTGCATTTCTGCTCATATTGCATGGTTCAGAAAAAATGTTAACATATCAGCTTCACTGTCAACGCTGTCAAAGCAAAATACATTTTAAATTATATTTTTTCGTAGAAGAAATTCTAGATGCGCCGAGATCGGGGAAATTTGAATGACGCAGAGGATATTTTGCCTTTCGCATGGAAAATACATAACATATTTTAAAAGAACGTAGGGAAGCTGTTCGCATGAGGGAGTTTTTATGCTGACTGCGAAATGACGGAAGGAACGGCTGAAGAAGCCCTAAGAACGTCTGTGGAGGGGGAAGGTAAATAAAGCGGGTGAATTTCTGCGAGGAAATGTGCGGAAATGTGCCAGTGTTTGTTCTCGGCTCCAGTGAAGCCTTTTTATACGAAGTACCTCATGTTCCTCGTTTAAATACCGTTCATTTGTCACTAACGACGTCCGCCATTTTCGTTGTTGTTTTGCAAACCAGCCGTGACGCGAGAAATAACATCATTATTTCGATCGGTTTCAATAATTCTGCTCCCTGAATGTTTGGAATATATTCCCCTTAATATTCCTTGCAAGAAATAGCAGGTCAATTGAAAAGATTGTGTGTTTCGGATTTTTCTATAGATTTCTTTTTCTTGATAAGATCGATCGACTTATGTTTTGAATGGCAGAACTTTCAAGATAGTGAGATAGAAAACATTGTTTTTTTTTTTCTTTTAACTGAGCAGATAAGATAAATTGAGAGAGAAAGAAAGACTTAAAAGCTGGCCGCGTGGCGAGAATTTTTCGTAGGCCATGAAGAAGAGCTAAAGCTCGAAACGTCAGTGTTTCAAAGACACGGATAAAATAAGTCCTGGCCTAGCTTTTGTTCGCTACAGTCAGTGTATAGTCCGCATGAATAGTGAATTTAGATTTTTAAGGTACATGTAAAGTTACATACACTTCATGTAATGCGATGAGATTTGTTTCTTTGTTATTATAACTATTTAAGCGTGTCCTTTATGCACATTTAATATTCTAAAATGGAATAATCATGTCATATCATCTATGGTTAGGTAATTATCAGTGGAGTTTTAGGATACATTGGTGCAAAAGAAGATACAAACCCAAACAAATGCCTGGTGAGAATTTTTCATTTTGTTAGCATATCTCCACAATTTTATCAAGAATGGAATGCATACATCATTCTTTCTAGATAAATCTCTAAAAAACTGCACTATATGTGATTAACCTACGGGATAGGTTAAAACTACAAATAACTGTGACGCAATGGCGGATAAAGAACGTAATTTCTGTTCTCAGCTCTAATTTTGGGGTGTGGACTTTTACTCATAATGGAATTGGGCATGAAAATGAACAAATGTTGTACTTAGAGACTGCAAAACTATAAGCATACATAAAAATGTATTATTATTATGATTCGATCTATGAAATAAAAAATTAAACCTAAAGTAATAAAAATACAAAATTTGTACGGAATGGGTAGAAGTGTTACGTACATGTAAATTTATTATACATCAGACTCACTATGAAAAATCTGATTGGTCGAGAGCATTCAATCAATTCACAATAGCTTGTGAACTTGACATGATAAATGCAATATCTGCTGCAGATATTGCATTTATCATGTCAAGTTCAACGTCTGCCTGGTTACCAAGCCCCTTGGAGTGTTCTCCTCAGAAACAGAATGGCTGAATGTCTTCTTTTGCCTATTGTTTAAAAAATGTATAATAAAACAATTATTGAATTCGGTTTTCGCATGATACAATGAATTATCAAAACCTCGTGCCTGTATTATCTGCCTCAGCCTTCGGCTTCGGCAGATAACACAGACCTCGGTTTTGATAATTCATGATATCATGCCCAACCTCATCCAATAATTGTTTAGTAATTGGCGATCGTTGGCTACAGATAATCCTTCTTAGTCCGACTAAATTTTGGTAAGGGGAACTCCCTTTAACAGCTCTAGAACTGATGGATTTCAGTAAGGAATTCATCAATAATTAAAGCCTTTCTTCTAAGTGAACTTTGAATATTTTTTTTCTTATAACTAGAACTACGTGTAACGCAAAAGCTAGCGAAGCAGAAGGAAAAAAGGGAAAAAATGGCAAGAGAAAACAAATAATATAATAAGAAGAACAACAACAACAAACAAACAAATTAAACTGTTCAGCAAACCTAGGCTTGAAATATATGCAATGGACTCATGAAATGTATAGAAAATACTTTCCAAGAAATAACCCCCTTAAAATAAATCTGTAAAGAACAAGGCCTTATCTCTAAGCCCATCATTGTAGACAACACGTGACTGGGGTATATGTCCTTTAATTTTTTAGAATGGCAATGAGCGGTCCTTTATGTTCCATTCACAAATACGAGCAAAAACATAACGCCAGTCCTCAATAACGTAATTATCTGAAACTCAACACTGCAGACTGCTAAATTTTCAGTATTTTTTTTTCTCAACTTTTGATTTTGGCTCTGGCTTTTAAAAGTGAATAACGTTTAAGACACTGGTCGGAGCAGGGCTTCCAAACCAAGCTAACCTAGTGGCGGCTTATTTAAATAACTTGGTGATTTATAATAAGCAACTAAAAAGTTGTTTTTGCATCTGTCCACAGATTGGATGTTTCCTGGGATTCTCCATCACTGCCTGTGTCATTGGTGTAATTATGTTCATCAGCTACTGCTTTGCTGTTAGCCAGTTTTCCAGCATCCTTAATTGCCGGGAAGATTGGCTTTTTGAAAGCACCACTCTTAAGAGGCCTTGTTCAGTCTCCCGGTCAGGTACAAAACGAGGTGAAGCTGCAGATGGAATGGGATTGGGTGTTTGCCAACTGATATTATCTGCACTGGTTTTCATTGTTGCCCTTGTTTCATCTATCTACTCCTGCAAAGCTGTGTGCTGTGGAACATCTGGCCACACCGTAAGTAGCATGACACGTTTCCTGACTTAATTCTTCTTAGTTTGTAACTTTGGTTGAATGTTCTACTTTGTTGAGACCCCGTTCTGACTCACCCACTCTTTGGAGTATTTACTGATCCTTGGAGCGATGAGGTTTATACTTTTCCTACTAATAAAAGATTTACCGAGACTGAAAAAAATTGTTTTATACTAATATATATGTTGAAGGTAAAATTGATCTCAGGTTAAAAAGCAGAATCTAATTTCCTTTGATTCAGAATTTCCTTTATTTCTTAACCTTAATTATCCCTTAATTATTAAACTGTCGTTTAACCTAAGATATTTCTCAAAACGCCATTGACATTAGTATTTCGGAGAACTGTTCCTATTATTTTAGTCACTAATTTTTTTATTTTGTTATTTCGTATAGCAGTTGCGTTAGCTCTTTCGCCATGCATGCATGTTCATTAGTTCTGCACTCATACCAAGACAACCAAGCTGCCACTTTGTAAGGTTGACGGAGGGTTTAACCGTTTTACTGAGGACAATTCCTCAGTCAGTACTTTTCCACTAATAAATTTCATAAGTACGTTCATGAGAAGATATCAATTCCCTCGGAGCCAAAACATGAAAACTTCTCAGATGAAAGCCGGAAAGCAAACAACCAGTATTTGCTGATTTTGTTATTGTTTTGCTATAACAAATATTTTTAGGCTACTACGCAGCACGTACTGTATGCTGGAACGCAACCAATGCACCCAGCAGGCCAAGCTGGTGTTGTGGTTACTCAACCAACTAGTGCCATAGCGACTACTCTTCACGGCGTTCTCGTGACAGGACAGCAGGCCGCTTTCTTACGTCCACAGGTAACCACAGACAGCAGTGCTGCATGCTAACAACTGCATATGCTAACAAATCGTTCGTTTAGTTCTGTAACACAAAATACCACAAGGCCAATAGCTGAAAAATCTCATCTAAGGAGTAAACATAGTTTAACAGCATATATTTACGCTACTAAGATAAATATAATGTTTGTTGCACTGGGGTTGCTGTTTCTCGCTCATTGTAATGAGGTTGACAGCAGGACGTTATAAGCCGAATTTCAGATTTTTTGTAAATAGCAGACCGAGGTTTCCCAACCTTTTGTACGGGCGCTAAGACAACGAGGAAAGACGAAGACATAAAAGAAGACTAAGTATCTTCTCGATTAGCGAGCGAGTCGCTCGAACAGCCCCAACATATGTTACTGGAGAACCCCCGGGTATCAATCCCGGTACCCTTCGTTCACCATTTTAAAAATGTCCTTTGGGTGTAGGTCTTCATTCTAACTGGGAAAATTGTTGCTTTACGTTACATTAAAACTGAAGTACCACTTCATTTACTGTAACAGTGTTCCAAATAAAAAAGCCTGGACGTAATCCATGTAAGAAACTTGTCATTGATTTCTGTTTGTATGTAAACCCATTTTAAACAGCAGGAACCAAAGGAACATGAGAGATCTCCGCCCTATTCATACGATACACCGACAGGGAATACTCCACCACAAGAGGCATTTACAAGCGGTGTATTTGAGGATATGTCTCCACCATATTCATACAGTGCACAGACAGGCAATGCCCCACCATCAACGGCGTCTGCAGGCGGCGTCACTGAGGATGTGCATCTACCATATTCATACAGTGTACAGACAGGCAATGTGCCACCATCAACGGTGTCTGCAGGCGGTGTCACTGAGGATGTGCATCTACCATATTCATACAGTGTACAGACAGGCAATGTGCCACCATCAACGGTGTCTGCAGGCGGCGTCACTGAGGATGTGCATCTACCATATTCATACAGTGCACAGACAGACAATGCCCCACCATCAGCAGCGTCTGTAAGCGGTGCTGCTGAGAATATGCGCATGCCTGCATGGGTAGAGACAATTTAAACAAACCTATCTCATTAGATTGACGTTTGTGTTAATAAGGTGGCATAGCTAAAAGTAATTGTAAATAATCAATTGTAAATTTTAATAGGCCATTTTGAGGTCTTTAAACACTATTGAGGCCCGATGCAAATTAAAGTGAGTTTTATTTGCATGACAATAAAAGGCTTGTTTGTTATGTATATGTTTTATCCCCGTTTTGAAATAGACAGAGGCGAATCCATAATGACCTACATGGACCAAGTTTTTGGGAAATATTTTAAAGTTAGCTTCTTACTTTGAAGCTGCGGGGCGAATAGCTTGAGTTGCGAGATCAGAAACTCTAGTAACCGAGATGAAGCCTTGTTTTCGTTCGTTAAGACGTCTAAAGCTACTTAACTTGGGCCTGATCTCTTGTTAGAAACCAGACAAAATTTTAGGCAGGGCAATGCTAATAGGTTCCTTAAGTTTTTTTCAGTGAAGAAATTAGAGATGATCATTTAATTTAAGTCGGTGGAACTGTGGGTTCTGTGTGAGTTAATATGGTGTTCCAGTTTTACAATGAGTAATACTCAGTGAAATCGAGGCCTGATAGTTCTTTATATTCTAACCCGTTCAGTTGAATTTGTAGCGTCACTAAGAACATAACTGGTGTCGCAGTTCGGTTTCCTCTATTTCGTACATTTTGTGAATTTAAGATTTTGAAAGAAATTTACTATTTTTTGAAACGAAGCTTTCTTAGCTATCAAAATACACCCGAATGGCACTCCTTTAGTAAAAAAAGTGTGGATCCAGGCGGATCTAAAAATGTTCCTTCGAGAGTCGTTATTTTCATCTCTTATTAATCCATGTATATATTATAATAAACTCAAGAGCTTAGAAGTCAAAATTAAAATATTGACGATGAAGTCATTATATATAAATCGTACCTCCCCATTAGTTAATGATGTTCTACACCCCAGCAACGAATTTACGATGTACATGTGCTCGGATGATGTCATTTTACCTATCAGCTGATATGTTATGATATTACTTGCACCGTTGTACCCCTGTCAGTCCTGAAACAAAAAATGACCTCTTTGAGCATTCTAATTTCTCTCTTTTGGCAGGCCAAAATAGAATGAATTCGAATTCTTCAAAATTTAAAGAGCTTATTATGTATAAAAAACGACACACTGCCGATGCCTACAATAGTATTTTAGGCATACCACAGACTAGTACAGTAACCATTCTAGGTCTCACATTTCAGCCGAACCGCAAATTCAGCACTCACCTTAAAGAAAAGTTACGTAAAGCTAATAAATGCTTGTATGTCATCAGATGCCTCCGAAAAGAAGGATGCAGCCAAGCAGAAGTAGACCATTTATTCTCTTCCATAGTTCTACCTAATATTACTTATGTTTTATCTGTGTATGGGGCCTCTGAATCAGAGCTAACTATAGCCCAGCAGTTTTTAGATCGATGTTTTAAACGCAGTTACATATCCAAGAAATTAGAGATAGGTGAATTACTTAGAGTGCAAGATCATAGAATTTGTAGGAACGTTTCTAGTATCCCGAACCACCCTCTTAGAGCTAATTTCCCTGAGACTAAGATTACAAGATACAACTTAAGGAATAAATCTCCCGCAATGCCCGCCATTCACACGGACCGTTTTAAGAATACATTCTTTAATAGAATTGTCGTTAAGTATAATGTAGCTTTGTAAAGGGTGTACTTTCTGTATTTGATTTTTGTATTTGTTTCTATGTATATACTGATCTTATTTAGAGACATACTTTAGCCTATTAACATTGTTATATTTAAATGTAACATAAGATATGTAATTTTATCTTTTGAATAATAAAGACACTTTATTTATTTATTTATTTATTTATTTATTTATTTACTAAAAGAACCTTTTATTTTGAGAGAGCTTAAACTACTGAGTTACAGCGGGGTCTCGTCTTAGTTCAAATGCTTGTCGTAACTAGAACTGGTCGCTTAAGAGTGGTGGCTAATAGAGGGTCGAATGTAGTGGGGATAGCTGGATGAGCAAACAAATCCTGTCTGAGGTCGGCAAATTGGAAACAAATTGGAGCGGATCAATATATCATCAATAACCCACCAAACCGCTACTTATTGTTATACCCACTTGAAATTTTGACGTCAATATAATTTCCGAGGTAAGTTTGTTTTTTTTTAAATCTTGGTGATCGATCGTCATTTTGATTTCTGCAATCATGGTTTATCGAGCACGAGTTCTAATAGGTTTAGCCTTCACTCAGATGATATTTGGTTCTTCAATGATAGTAGCCGGTATAACAAGCATTTTAGGAGCTATAGATCACTGGTCTACTAAGGCTGGTTTTGGAATATGGGTTGGCATTTGGGTGAGTAAAATTATTAACTCTCTAGGATTTAATTGTATCAAGAGTAAAATCTAGTAAGTACCTCATATTTAAGCTTACTTTTGCGTCACGTTATTCATTAAATTCATGGGACAGTTCTATGATAAAATATGCAATTCATGAGAGTGATTCTTCACTTGTTGTTTGTAAGACTCACGTTTTGAGTAAGTGAACATGCATTTCAGAACTCTTTCGGGACATTCTCTACTGGAAACAAATAAATAAAAGGTTTAGTTTTCGGCAGAAAAAAACAATGCTGTTGCGTTGACAAAAAGTGAAAAATACTGAGTTGATTAAGTCTATTTAACATACGGTAATAATATTCAAAAGGTGACCTTTAAAGCGCTACTACTTCGGTCCGACGAAGAGCTGGCTCGTGTTTGACAGCTATAAGAGGCACATCAACTCCCACTATAGGTAATTTGTGAAAAATGAATTTAGTCTTTAAGTTTGAAAGGCAGGGATTTTCACCTTGCCTCTATCATCAAGCTTGGTTTTTAGGTGGCTCACATCTGAAGGTGAATTTGTGCACGGCACGACTTTATTCAAGTAGCGTTCCCATGGCAACTCTTCGGTGACGTCTTTGCTTTCACCACTTCAATTTTTCAGACGAAAGAAACATTTACTCGATAAATTAAGTCTTCTTGGGAGTATCCTTTGGTTGGAAAGGATGCTAATAACAGTGGAATAGCACTAAATGAACACCAACGTATGTAAAAATTTAAAGCGGAAGTAAATGAACTGTACGTGCGTAAACGCGTACGCGGACTTCCTGTTCGCACGTTTTTTTACTGGTGTAAGGTAAATTTACGTAAATGTCACGTACATAGCGAAAATATGAATTTGATTTGAATTGAAGGTAAAAACGAGAATTTGGTTTTATTAACTACTCGGGGCCGACTATTTTACTTTTGAGGGGAGTATGCGGTTAATTGTAGAAAAAAATATCCTGCCGACTGATTTCGAGGGAAAAAAATTCTTGCAAGGAAATACCTAGGGGAAAAAATTTCCTACACTTTCATGGCTTATAATCCTGGAAAAAAATCTTACACCGTTACATTGTATGTCGGGGAAAAAAATCTATCACCAGAGGTTTGGAGAAAAACAAATTCTCACCGAAATCAAATTACTATAGTCCCCGCCTCCTTAACTCCACCCACCAATTAACCTATATCCCCCCCGGACAAAAGTCAAATGAAAATTTAAAAGAATGCAGACAAGATCATCACATTTAAATACGCAACTTATGCATTTGGGAAATTAAACCTTCATTTATTTCTTTATTTCGCTTTTCAAAAATATATTATTCATATATTCATTATTTCTGGCTTAATTGACTTAGAGCGGCTTCTGTCTTATGACTGGGGGTCTACAAAATACGATACTGCTATCGGCTGTGACAATGCTCGAGGCAGTCACTCAGGGGACAGGTGTCAACAGCACTGCTTTTCAGACTAATAAACGACTCGAAATTAATCTTTAATTCCACAATTTGGAAAGCTTCTTTCGTCAATATCATTATCTATTAAAAATTTCTCATTTCAAACAATGTATCGATTTTTTTACCTCCGAAATATTAATGAAAAATCTTGCTGATTCCAAGTTGTGTCATGTGAGTTGTATTGTATGCTGTTAGGTGCTGATCAGTGGATTGTTAGGGTGCATTGGTGCAAAAGATGTTACAAACCCAAATAAATGCATGGTTAGTATCCTTTCTATTATTTCAGCAGATCTTGTTTTGAATGTACAAAACCCAACCGCACAAAGCCTAAGAATCACCGCTGCCTGTTTATCTGCGTGGTAGCCCTGGCTTTGATCCCAACAATGACAGCAAAGTAGATGCTACCAGTTGGTTTGTTAACTCAAGAGGTAGAGCGCTGCACCGGTATTGCAGGGGTCACGGGTGCAACTCCTGTGCAAGCCTTTATTTTTTTAAAGTTTCTTTTCGCTGTTGCAAAAATTGCGTCCACAACGTCGTCCACAACTGTGATAAAGTTCTTCACATTTAAGAACTGCCATTTTTAACATTTATGGTACTCCTTTTCTAGTAAATCTATATAGTTCTAACTTTTGAGTATGAGGACACGAAATATTCTGTTACGTTATTGTGTTGCCATTCAAATAAAAATCCTGTTCAACAGCGCATACGCTACGTAATATTTTCCGTTTATATAGCAAAATTAATTTGGTAATTAAAATTTGCGATAATTCTTGAAATTTGAACTTGCCCTTTGCCATCTATTAAACTGGCAGTTTTATTTAATTCGCGACCAGAGTGGCACAGCAAACGAATTTGAAGGATAGCAATAAATTAACAGGTGATCTTTATTAATAGTTATTTTTGCATCTGTCCACAGATTGGATGTTTTATGGGATTCTCCATCACTGCTTGTATCATTGCTGGAATCATGTTCATCTGCTACTGCGTTACTCTTCAAGAGCTTTCCCACATTATTCATTGCAGGGCTGATGATTTTTGGCGGAGTCTTGACACGTACTGTTACTCACGTTCTGAACGAAACAAAGCCTCATTTGGTTTAGAGGTAGGATCTTGTCAACTGACATTTTCCGTGGTGGTTTTCTTTGTTGCCCTCGCTTCATCCATCTACTGCTGCAAAGCAGTGTGCTGTGGAGTTCCTCCTGTAGGCAGAGTAAGTAGCATATAATGATTCTCGTTTGATTTTCTCTATCATGGTGTTCGTTACTTCGCCCCGTATAAGGGAATCCAAGACAGTTTTGGATTCTGAATTCCACGCCCTGGATGCCGGGTTACAGGTATTGGATCCCAGTCTTTGTCAGGGGAAGTTTGATTCTGTATTCCAGTCGTTTGTGGGATTCCGGATTCCTTGAGCTGTGTTTTGGATTTCAAAGCCCAGGATTCGGGATTCCACAAGCAAAATTTTTCCCAGATTTCGGATTCCACAGGCAACAATTTCCCGAATTCCGGAGTTCACATTGCATAACATGCGGCGAGTTACTTATCGTGAACTGTGGTGCCTTTGTGTCGCCCTTTCTTACCCATTGATTTCATTCGAATATGATAAGGTTTTCTGTCATCATGAAATTTATAGGTCGGACTCGGAATTAAAATAAAATTGGTATCGGTTATCTTAAGAACTAATTACTGGCTCGAAGCTGACGTCTTCAGATTTAATGTACATGGAAGCCTTTCGTTGCTTGATCGTGCTTGTTATCTCGACAAGTCACAGAACAGTACCATTGATATCGATGTCTTTGTGTTGGTATCGAGTGCGGTTCTTTTTAAATTTTAATGTGTGATATAAACGATTTGGAGGAAAAGTCATTTAGATTTTAAAAAGGGATAATTCTGTTAACATTTTAGGTTGCCTCTCAGCAAGTGATGTATATTCCTCCTCAACAAATCTACCCAGGAGGCCAAGCTGGCGTTGTAGTTATTCAACCAAGTGGTGTCATAGCAAGTACTTCTCATGGTTACCTTTTGGCTGCAGGACAGCAAACAGTCTTCTTACCTCCACTGGTAGCTACTGCTTCTAGCTAACAAAAAACAATTATGTAACGAAAGTACCGTCAATGATTACAATAGTTTTGTGTAAAATTCATCGACCGATTCAATACTTTGAACATTATTTTGGGATGTTATCTCATATGTACTATCACTTAGCCGCTTTGGAAGTTTGTATTGTACGTAACGGAACTAAGTTTCTCCCCGTCCGCCACGTCTCAGCTAGTAAGTTTCCCTCCTTTTTTCATGTCACCCTTGATTACATTCAAATATCTGAAACCGTTTTTAACAGAAAGAAGCAAGGGAGCATGAGAGACCTCCACCATATTCCTACAGTGCAGGGAATGGAAATGCCCTACCATCAACTGCGTCTCTAAGCGGTGCTGCTGAGGATGTGCATCTACCATATTCATACAGTGAACAGACAGGCAATGTCCCACCATCAGCGGCGTCTGTAAGCGGTGTTACTGAGGATGTGCATCTACCATATTCATACAGTGCACGGACAGGAAATGCTCTACCATCAACGGCGTCAGCAAGCGGTGTCACTGAGGTTGTGCATCTACCATATTCATACAGTGCACGGACAGGCAATGTCCCACCATCAGCGGCGTCTGTAAGCGGTGTTACTGAGGATGTGCATCTACCATATTCATACAGTGCACGGACAGGAAATGCTCTACCATCAACGGCGTCAGCAAGCGGTGCCACTGAGGTTGTGCATCTACCATATTCATACAGTGAACAGACAGGCAATGTCCCACCATCAGCGGCGTCTGTAAGCGGTGTTACTGAGGATGTGCATCTACCATATTCATACAGTGCACGGACAACCAATGTCCCACCATCAACGGCGTCTACAGGCGGTGTCACTGAGGATATGTCTCCACTTTATTCATACAGTGCACGGACAGGAAATGCTCTACCATCAACGGCGTCTACAAGCAGTGTCACTGCGGATGCACCCGCATGGGTAATGACAATTTAAACAAAACGGTTGCAGTAAAATTGATGGGAGTTGTCTCAGTACATTGTATTTGTGTTAATAAGTTAGCATTTACCTGAGTTTGTCTGTAAATAATTTATTGTAAAATAACATCGGCAATACGACAGTATGAATGATACAGCTGAACTGGAACCTTCCTCGTCAAACGATTAGGTTTGCTCCAGGTTCACACTAAAATTTCATTCTGATGCTACATGTTGTACTGTACTTACGTTTCCTAACTTTTTCCGAGGTCCCTTAAGACCTTGAGCTACAACCACATTTTTCCACAGACATTGTGATAAATCAAATGGTCGCAACTGCTAACTGACGCCTTTGTAGTCCAGGTGAGGTCCCTTAACCTTCGCCCAAGAACTTGCTGCAAGGTTGCAGTAAAAATAAAAGGCGGGGTGAGCTAACCTTAGTTTGGCCTCTGACCCTCGACTTTCGGAAGTGGGTTGGAGGCGCGAGAAAGGAGTCCTCTCCACTCGCGTGTCTCCCTTGAGCGCGCCCGTTCTATCTCGCACCAATTAGTTCGTAGCGCCCGTTGCGCAGGCTAAATCCACTTCAAAAAAGCTTAATTTCATCCCTACTATACTACTAGAGTTCGATGGGCCCAACGGACTGTGTGTGTATCTTATCATTTGAAAGGTAAACAGTCTTATTTTGATTCTGGAAACCTCTGAAAATCGATCATACTAAAAGCAAATTGAAGACAATGCTTGTTATTTAAAGTTTAAGTTAAGAAGGTGGGTAGATCTTCCCGTAATGAAAATTTTATCATTTTTGTATCCTGAAGACTCGTTATAACTGAATAACTGGTTATGGGCTCCTGCTTTAGCCCATTTTTGTACTGATCATTGTTGAAATTGTGAATACTTCATTTACGAGAGTTTTTAAGTTGGATTTTATGAAAATGGTCTTAAATTACAGACATTATCGTGCTAAAAAAGTTTTCCACACGCCACTCAAAAATCTTTGACAACTCTGGTGGGTTCGATATAACGCTGAACAAGTCAAAATCCAAGGTGTTGCGGAGACGGAATCGTGCAATTTGGAACGCTTCAATTACTTATTTGAAACTCCTTCTTCGCCTTTTTGGATTTTGATTATTACTGCATTACAGCCAAATCTCGTTATTGCGGACACCCCAGGAACCGCGAGTTAGTGTCCGTAACAGCGAAGGTCCGAAGTAACTGCAATATATTTCAGTCAAACGTCTGCAATTTCTTTCTGCCCTAATGTAGTTGTTTTCCGCATTACTGGGTTGTCTGTACGTAAACGCGAGGACTTCGCAAGGCCAACAGGTCAGCTGATAGTATATGGAACCCACGAAAATTCTTCAACGTTTAAAGAAAACATGACAAAACTTGTCAATAATTTGTAGATTAGCGACGGCAGTAAGATCATGAGATTGAAATGCATATCACTTTTTTGACAACCTGTTCCAAAATTTTCTAAGCAGACTTTTCTTTGACTTTAGAAACTCTTCAATTTCCACTTCTTCATTCATTTTTGCATAGTCAACCGCATCTTTACCATCTGTTGTGGTCAGGTTTACATCAGCCTTAAGTTCAACAAGCCTTTTAACAACTTTCATGTTTCCACGAATGGCTGCCAACTGTAGAGGAGTAAACCCGTCTGCGTCTGGGGCATTAATGACTGCACCATGCTCTGCTAGAAGTTCCACAACTGCTACGTCGCCGATTTCACAAGCAATGTGAAGAGCTGTCTTGTCTTTTATTTCGACTGTACATTCAGAATGAGCTTTAAGAATCTGTTCTCTCTTACTATCTGGTGGGTCTGTACCCCATCCTGATGCAAGGACAGTACCAAAATCGGCCACGTCCAGACTGCCACTTTTAATCCGTTTGTAGAACAAACCAGTCAAAGCCTTCTTCACTTCAACAAAGTGCCAAGCTGGTTTTCCTTTGTCCTTGCCACGCACCAGTATCACTCTGTCATTTCGATCCTGTTTGTCCCGTTTCCCCACGTCAGCATTGTTCTCTAGCAACATTTTGACGACGTGTTTTTGTTTGTTTTGAACTGCTAGATGAAGTGGAGTCCTGCCAGTGGTTGATTGCAAATTGACATTGCACCCCGATTCTATTAAACACTGTGTTATATTAGCAGACCTACAGCTTGCAAAGTGCAGTGCTGCCTTTCCCTCCATCTGCTCTGCATCTGTATCAGCCCCAATCTTAGTTAGAAGGTGGACAGCCATGTAATTGTACCAGTCTGTTGCCATTATTAAAGGCGTACATTTGTCTTCTCTTCGAGCATTTGCTTCAGCTCCAAGATCAATAAGGGTCTTAATAAACTCACTGGAACATCGCAGACTAGCCCACAATAAAGGGGTTCGATTACCCTTGGCTGGGGAATTGACGTCCAAACCATGATGCAAAACAAGTTCCACAGCCTTTTCCGTGTCATTGTAGTCACTACATTCGTGTAACTCAGTCAAAGTTCTGGTCTTTTCTAGCCTTTCTTCACAGAATCGCTTTATCTTCTCATGATCATGTTTTTTAAGTGTTGAGAGCATATCATGTGCAGTCTTTGATGGAAACGTCTTTGCGTTATTTGCTGTCGACTCGAAATTCAACTCTCTCACAAAGTCATCAAGGAAGATACTGGCAGTTAATACACCTTCAAAATTTCCTTCATAGACCATGGCCTGGAGGAGATTGAACCCTGAGTGTCGATCGACTGTTACGAAGGCCATTTTAGAGAGGGACTTCAACGTACTCTGCGATTGGATAAGAGACAATAATAGGGCTGTTGGAAAGAGACAAAATAAGCCGCGGTTTACTCTGGCCTCGGCTAACATAAGACGCGAAAACAACTATTTATACGAGCAGGGCTTACATAAAAACAGAACTGCTCGTATAAATGGTTCACGGCTTATTTTTATTCTAACTAGTCCAGTGATAACATAATTAGTTTTTTTGGTTCCTTGTTTTGATGTGCATTTTGAGTGAGCAAAAAGGCGAAACGATTCACTGTGTCAAAGAAACTGCGCCATATTTTCTTTGTCTGTTTCGTTTCAAATTATAATTCCAGTCAAGATTGGTATTACACTCCAAAACAATCAATCTATCAAAGAAAGTCGCGAATCTCCACAAAAAGATGGCAAGCGACAAACCGAATGCTTTTAAAGTGATGTTTCGGGAAACAAACTGCTGTCTGAAGTCACACGTGCTTGACATTTTTTACTACTAGCGAATGGACCGAAGCAAATAAAAAAAGGGAGGTCTAGGCCACAATAACAAAACAGCGCATGCTCATCAGTCGTTCACGGCTTCAGCAAGCTGCGGACAGCGTTTTAGTCCAAGACAATCCGCAGCTTGGATAATCACAGCCCAAAACTCCTCAGCAGGATAAGCCGCGGCTTGAATAAGCCATGACCTTACCGTGTTTCCGTCTTATGTAAGCCGCGGCCAGAGTAAACTGCGGCTTGTTTTCTCTCGTTTCAACGGCCGTATTGTTACTCACTCATTTATTTTACTTGCTATGATTAATCAAGATAAGAAAACTAACAGACAAATTACCACGATTCCCTTGTACTAAAATATACGCGCTTGGAATTGTAATGAACAACACCTTAAGAGGCAGTTCTGGAGCAAACTGCGCTAGGGTTATGAATTAAGGATACAATCACTGATGTTCAAGAACACCTTCAGACCACAAAAGAAAGACATTAATTTCCCCGGGGGGGGGGGGTACTCCCTTATAAGGGCTTAATGGGGACGTGCGGCCAGCCAGGGTATGTTTTTCGGGATTTTTGTCTTAAACAGGGTATCGATTTTATCAATTTGTCTTTTTTTAAACAGGGTATCTTTTCTAGGACGATAAACAGCCTGCGTGACTCTGTTGATCAAGCTGTAAATAGTTTTCTGACTGCCAATGGATTAAATAAGAACGAGTTTCGATATTTGTTATTGTCTTACATAGGGTATGGTTTCGGGTTAAATGTCTTAAACGGGTAGGAAAATCAGCGATTTTTGTCTAAAACAGGTTCAGGCAGTATGAAGGGCCGGGCCGCACCTCCCCACCCAAGGATTTATCGAGTACCCCCCTCCCCCTGGGATTAATTCATACCAACAGCCATAATGGCTCTTGTTCATACTCATGGTGTAAGCAAACTGAATAGCATCGGCCAACGTTTATTCCCCGTCTTTCATACCGGTTCACAATCAAAGACTTATTCGTAGAAACTGTTTGCAAGGAAAGCCCATTATAAGTAGTTTTATTTCAATGCCTACATCTTGGTAATAGTGCCTTCCTATTGGGAAGCACTGGAGTATCTTGGGCAAGATTTCTCTGTTTTGAATAGGTAAGTAAACCTAGCCTCCTTACCGGCTGATGATAACTTTGAGTAGCACCGTATTTCTGGAGAATCTTAATTATTGATTGATGGTTGTGACGTTCAGCTTTCTGCAGAGGGGTTTTCTGAAACTAAACGATATTTTGACAAAAATGAAATATGTGTAAGAGGAGACTGAGGTTTATTAGTTTTGCAGGCTGGCTTCATGTCACGAATGACGAAGCCCCAACTTTCGCATCATTTTGCGGTGGCCTTTTGATATATTGAAGCTAAAACAAAATCCAAAAATTTGACAACTGCTAACATCTTACCTAATTTTAACACATCATGCATTATAATTTTATTCAACCTAAGAAATGTCTCAACATGCCAACAGAATACCTATTGCATTATCATTCCATGTATCCTCCTATCGTTAATAAGGTTGCGGTCACCACTGAATACAAAATCACCAACTTACAATATCTGTCGCGTTGACATTTGCACCGCCTTCTAATAACAGTTTGACAACACTTTCTTGTCCATACCAAGCAGCAAGATGAAGAGGCGTCAACAAAAACTAAAAACGTGAAGAGGGCAATATATATAAGTTTCTTTAATCTATCAACAAATTTAAAAAAAATGATTTTTGTAGTTTTAGATCACACCTTATCGCCTTGGTTTACATCTTCACCAGAATTAAGAAGCATCTTCACAGCCTTTGAATTTCCATTAATAGACTCCTTGTGTAGCTTACTTCTGGATGCCTAAATCAAAGGTACTTTTTTAGAAATTACGATGGAACGTAACCAGGGAAAAACGTTCAGTTCTGATAAAAAAAATCACCGCCAAAAATATAAAAAGCCAGTGAAAATAACATGTAAATTAACCACCGGTTTCGATGTCTCTGACGGCCTTGTTTATTAATGATTACCAGTTAATGTAGCCTCCCACGCGAACGTTCTTAAAGCTTCGTCACAGGTGACGAACCCCTAAGAACATCTGCGTGGGAGGCTACAGTTAATGACCAGAAGCAACCTGAAGCAGACTTCCTGGGAATCAATCAACCTCAGTGGAGACAACTTAGACAACAATGTCGCAGCGTTAAATAAAGTACTTAAGGGATTCATAGCGCATCAGGAAAAAAAAGCACAGACCTACCTTTGCCTCTTGTCCTCTCTTTTCCCAGTCTGTAACTGTGGGCTATGCACAAGCGAAATAGCGCAGTAAAAAGAATGTTAGCATTGTTAAAACTAACAACAAGACGCCTGTTCCTCTTCTCTCTCCCTCTCTCTCTCTCTCTACCCCTCTCCAATACATGAGGCCCCAGTTGTTCAAAAGGTGAATAGCGTTATCCGCTAAATAAATTACTACTCGGCAAAGGGTAACGCAATTGGTTTTCGTACTACTTATCCTCTGGATAGCGATTTATCCGGTGGATAGCGCTATCCAGCGTTTAAACAACCGGGGCCTGCTCTCTGTCCGCGATTGACGAGCGAGAACACACGAGCGAGCTGCGAAGCGACAAGTGGAGTGTCCTTTGCTGGCTTGCTCGCGTTTGACTCACGATATCCCCCATGTAGAGAGCTTGCTTGTAGGGTAAGTTCTTGTGGCAAGTCCTTGAGAATTACGTTATTCAGACAAGGGGATGGGGGTAAGTGTCACGGTAGTAAGAATTATGCAAAAAGAGTCATATGATCCCATAAAAGAGTCATTATTCTCTCCTTCAGGAATTGTTACGTACTTTACTTCTTGAAATTACATAAAATTAAACAATCTTATAGATCATTATGGTGGCAATACTTTCTGTACCTGTAAGATAACGGAATAAGTGAAATAAATACTTTACCGTTTGAGAATCAGCAGCCGGCCCCTGAGACGTTTGCATGACTGTATCATGTGTTGTACTGGACACAGGAATGTCGCAGTGGCTTGTCAGAGCATGCCCTTCACGTAATGCGCCTGATATATCTGTTAAGTTTCCTTCCGCTAATTCTGGTGTAGTTTGCTGACACTGTTGCAGTCTTGGTAAATGCGACATGTAGTAGAACCCTCCTGAGGCTTCATTCGTGCACTGTAAGTCCACCTATGGAGAAGTGATTAATCAATCCATAGTTAATAAAGTGGAATGGTTATGAAACCCGTTAGAATCCTTTTTCGTATGTTTTTGTTATACGTTTTTGTTAGCTTGTTTGGATCTGAACTTACTTACTAAGAGAAACATCGGATCAATTTATTCAGTCAATTTGTGAACAAAAGACAAAGGATTGTGCTCGGTCAGGAAGCTTCCAACATAAACTACAGCACCGTTGGCTTCAACGTTTGCCGGCTTTCATAACCAGTCTCTACTAACTATGATCAAATCTTATCTGGGGAGTTTACACAAGGTCAGTTCCATCATAAAGATAAATACAGAACTCGACAACCAAACATCATATGTGTCTACATAAGTAGTCTAGTAGGGACGGAATTAACCCTATTATGTACAGGAATCTCCATAAATTGATCAGGTATACATTAACGCTAAGAGCCTTAATATGCACGATTTGTGCGCCAACAAATAGTGATCCAGAGCTGGAACAATTTGTTGTCCGCTATAGTTATGTTACGGCGCCATGACTTTGATTCACAGGCGATCGCGAGTTAGCGTTTTTTAATACTCCTTGGACAACATGAATCAGCCAATAAAAACTTTTCTTAGTTATTAGTCACCCGATCAAAAAACCAAGAAAATCATCGGCATAAGAATAATTGAACAACCTGTCAAACCGGTTAAACCACCTAAAATCAACACGCGCTGTTGTCTTAATGCGAATTCCTTACATTTCACTTGCGAGATAGAGACAAAGGCTATGACGTTATCGGCGTTAATGTATTCCTGCGCAAAAAGGGGTCAATTCGGTCCCCACTGTACTACTTACACAAGATCAATACAGTACATCAAAAGATATTTTAAAAGCTAATCGTCATACTCACTGGACAAAGATTGACCCTATAGATAAGCTGTTCTATTTGTGTTTTGATTAATTGTGCTTTTCTAAAAAGACTTGTATTTAAAAGGGATAATTTTAATAGCATCTTTTCTACATAAAAAAATTTCTTTCGTAAGCAAAAATTAACAGAAAACGTTAAGGTTCATAAGACAATCACGACGTCATGTGTCCTGCTTAATAGCAAATTTGTATTTGCCTCGAAACAAAGTTAACAGCAAAGTAGTTTTGATAATCATCTAAATTTACCTTGCCTTTGTAGCCAAGCCTGTAAGTACCTTCTGAACCAGAATGCCATGCGACTCTAACTTCACCTGTTGGGTTTTCCTCCCATCTTGTTATCTCTGTCGCTGTTCCAAACTTCCCAGGTCCACCATCTTCATCACCATATTGCCAATCAGGTCCTCTTGTGACTTTGGTGCCAAGGAAAATCCCTCTTAATTGAATTTTCTTTGTTTTGCTTCGTCTTTCTACCGGTGTTCTTAATTGTTGTTATGGAGAGGAAAAGTTAAGACAACGACGTCTTGTATACCGTAGCTGATTGAAGTCGGTGGTGTTTATAAAATTTTTAGCGCTTCTGATTTAAAATCACATATCTTAAATCACTGACAACAAAATTAACGTAAATCTTTTCAATGATCACGTGCAAATATTATGTAAAACAACAATTTTAAAGATACCATGCTTTTCTTGACTTTTATGTATTACTGAGTCGTACCAAGTACTTTTTTCTCTTGTAATTCTCGAATAAAGGCAAGTTGGGAGATTATTAAGATTGGGTGAGGTGTTTGTTCCAGGGCGGCATTCAATCGTGTAAAGATTATACATTGTCATTAAGCGTCTTTCTTTGTTATAAGATTTTATGGCAATGAATATTGTAAAGGGTCAATTTTGTCCCCTGGTACCTTTGGCCAGGATGACCATTATAGAAACTTGTTTCACTGCTTTCGGTGCTTTCACTGATGTTGTAGTGAGGTGAAGTTGCTGTTTTGGTTGCTATTAAGACGACTTTGGATTACACATTTTTCAAGAAAGTGTACTGTATTTGTCTTTCGTACTCACCCGTCTTTTTCACTAGAATCAAATCTCAGGAAGCTATGATCTCTGTCATGTTTATCACGCATGTAACATGATGTGCACAAGTCAACACTTGATTCCTTACAGTCTAAACACTTCCATCGTAATCCAGCTATTGGACATTGCTCACAAGCTTCGCACGTTGTCCCTCCATGCGCTATACCTAGAAGCAAACATTAACAATGCTGCCATCAAGTTATTTGCAAAAAAACACGACTGTTCTGTCTTGAAAGTGAAGAATCACGGAAACATTCAATAGGCGCTAACTCCGATAAACTTAAATCGTTCTACAGTCAAACTTCGTTCATGCGGACACTTAGCGGCCATAGACAGTGTCCGTAAAAGGCGGTTCATGTTATTGAAGTAAAAAAATACAGTACACAACCTTCTATTTGAATAAAATACCAAAATAGAAACGAAATAAGACAGGACATTAGCATCGTCAAATTAAACGTCTGTAACCTTCACAAATCCGTAATTCCGCGGACTGTGTCTACGGAAACACTTAAAAGTCGCTGATTTTATTATTAATTAATTATTAATCATGAACCGTTCTCTGCGTAACTCGTGTGATCCCTAAATAGTCTGAAACTGGCTTCTACAATTTATTCTGTCCGGGGAGACGTAGTGTTAGGGACACAGACATGCTGTTATCTGAAGGTTTTTTTATTCGTTCAAAAAGGACAATTTAACTTCCGGGCGGGGGGTACTCCCTATGATGGCCTATACGGGGAGGCTCCACCCGAAAGGGGTATCTTTTTCGGGCCTCAGGTATATAGAAGGGTAGGGATATCGTTGAAGTATATAAAAGGGTAGTGAAATCTGTCATTTGGGTCTGTGAAAGGGCCCAAAAGGGCAAACAATGCAGTTTTCTCCAGAAATTTTTGAGTAGCCAGCTCCCAATGCAAAGTAACTGGTGCCTGACACCAAGCGCCGATAGAGCGCGAGTCTCTAAGGGGGGGTTGAGGGCCTGCTCCAATGGAAAATTTTAAAAAAATAAAGGCCCACAGATGCAATCTGATGCATTTTGAGGCTTAAGCAACAGGAAAATCAAGGTCAATTTAAGGCTGCCTGTCTCCAGTTTTTTAATGGAAAAGTACACAATTCACGAGAATCCTAGTTGAAAGTAGCAATGTACATAATTTTTTTTTCAAAACCCTTGTTTACATGCAAAGTGTTACATTGATTCCAAGGTGTTTTATTTAAAAATATTATCTGACAATGTCTAACGAAAAATCATTCAGTGAATTTATCGATAATACCATTAGCAAAAGACAAATTGTCTTATACACCAAAGAGCTTTTATTTACGATAAGTTATTGTTTTCGTTTCCTTTTTGACCTTCCGAAAAATTCAAGATAAAAGGTACAGACGGTTTTTTTGTTTTGAGTGCAATAAAAGTAACCGGCACTTTGGAAAAGAGTAGCCAGCGAAACCGACGGTCGCCCGCGCTTCTGGAGAACACTGGCTTTTTATAACACATGACTGAATTTTATGGCTTTATAAAGTCGAGAGGACGTTCTATTTTTGTGATTGATTCCTATTTAAAAGACAGTGCATTTACAGCGGTTAAAAGGGATGTAAAGTTCTTGACAAGGTATGTGAAAGGGGTGCCATTTGTCAATAGAAGGTATACGAAAGGGGTACCTTTTTCGTGAAAAATGGTATATAAAAGGGTAAGGGGTTAGACCTCGGGGTGGATCGGGGTGGAGCCTCCACGTATAAACATTTGTTGAATACCCCCTGGGGTTTACTTTATTAAATAAAGTGTCCGCATTTAATAGCGAGGTTCATTTTCTACAGGAGCCGGCCTGTTTTCTATGATAATCTGTTGATAATCGAGAATGGCCTGTTTCCTATCATCCAAACAGCTGGAACAATCTGATCCGCATGCGTACACGGAAATGGAGGTGAGAGTGAAAGTGTAGCTTCTGTTTTTTACGTCATTTTTTCTTTCGCTTTCTTAAAGCCTGAAGTTATTATGTATGCAATGACTAATCAAACGAAATAGAACAAATGTCAACACAAGCACAGTAGTAGCTTGAAGAAATGTCTTTGTTTTTTCAGTTGCATGGAAGTTATAACAGGGAGCTTCTAATTGGTTGCAATTTAGTATCAAGCTTCACTACTGTAAAAAGCACGTTTCAAAATAAAACAAACCCTACAAATTATCCTCTCCAAACCGAGTACAGTAAATTTTCGCTATCTTACCGATAGACGCATTATCCAAAACAAAGATTTGTTGCTGGTCGTGATGCCCCGCACTGTAAGTTTCCTTAGTTCCCGTGTCCCACTGTATCACTGCTGTATTGTCCCGCGATAATATGAGCTCAGTAACTGTCCCTATAATTCCCTGAGTGCCTTCAGTATCAAGCGACCTGCATCTGAGAACTCGAAGGCCCACGCTGAATGTACTGGCGGACAAATTTTTGAATCCGTGGTGATTTTCATCATTCCTGTCTTGTGTTAAATAAGAATTTTTTGGGACAAACGACAATGGCTTAGACGTGGTCGGCATAGGGTTAGAAAACGGACGAGCTTAGAGACATTAGACGATCGTTTGAGGGAGATACCTGGCGTGACTTTACAATTTGGAGAGTAAGAAAGTTAAGTCACGTGAAACAATTAAAAGACAGGTAGGCGTGTGAATCTCAAGCCCTTACATTTTTCAGATATCTGAAACTATTTAGCTGTTTAAGTAAAGAAAAAAAGTCGAAGGCAGGGGAGAATCTCACTACAAAATTCAAGCAGGGGGACAATTACGAGCTCTATAGATATTTTTAAGGATTCGTTATGAGTTGAACGCGTAATAAAGCCAGAAAAGGCTGTGCATGCGTAGTGAGCGTTTTCCTCAGTGCTGACGTCCGTCACAGGCTACAAGGAAAATTGGCATCGTTTATTCTTTTTAGGAGTTTCATTCATTCTTAGCTACATGCGAGCTGGAGTACTCAAAATAAAACCTGAATGCAAGGCTGGCAAGGCTTATTTTCCAGTATCCGAGGCCAATATTTCGGCTTACAAAATTAGCTTTCTTCAGGAGGTAATTTAGTCTGCTACACAGCCGTTTTTAGTGTCGTCACGCTACTCACCTCCTCCTCCTCCTCCTGTGGAGCCGAGCGTTGCGTGACGACACTAAAAACGGCTGTGTAGCAGACTAGAGGTATAGTAATTTTGTTAGCCGAAATATTTGTGCCAAATAAGTCAACCATGCTTTTTTGTCAGCCTTGCATGACTCTTGCATTCAGTTTTGTCTTAATTTCCACTTCAAGTGACCTCTGGTTCTAGCATCTCTTCATTACGGATCAAGAAGGGACCAGTCGGTTTAATTTTATACCGGCGTTGAGGTTCGCGTTGAGTAGAACCTGCTTCTTGAATTTTAAAATTTAGCCTTCAAAACTTTAATCTCGCACCCACACAATACCGCCAGCTATGCAGGCTATTTAAAATTGTGATACTCATCTTGGTCTGCGTCAAGATCATCATCCAGGCGGCTACCCCTCCCCAGTTTTTACCCTCTTCAACATGACGTCAATGTTCAACCTCGTGCCCTGGGGACGAATCTGCGTCAATGTTATTATTCTCGAAGGTAGTCAAGGAAAGGTCGGGAAAGTCATGCAAGGAAGAGCGTCGTCGCCATTTTGATTGCAGTCACGGTTTATCGAGCGTCTGCCCTCCGAGGCTTAGCCATCACTCAGCTTGCATTTGGTTCTTTAATGATAGTATTTGGTATTGCAAGCATTATCGCTGTACATCACTTGTCTTCCTACGCTGGTTTTGGAATATGGGTCGGCATTTGGGTAAGGAATCGAAACTGTATAGTTTAAGTTGAACGAACTTGATGCGCAATTTTTGTAGCTCAAACGTAACTAAGATTCAAGGCATTTTTCGTTCACTTCGGGTGGTTTGGTGTATTTCACAGAAAACTGAAGATGGGATACAAAATGGATGTCTGTTTACAAGTTATTGGTTTTTATTATCTGAACTAAGTTGTTGGTTGTACATTGTAACTTAAAACTCTGCTTGCAATACGCGCATTAGATATCAGTTAGAGGTGATTTGTTACTGGGCTGCCCGGCAAGCCCAGTCATAAAATGGGTTTTCGGTCGTCGGTGTCACAAAACGGTCATCCGGGGGAGGGAAAACACGAGGGTCTGGTACCGAGAAACGATGTTCTCACAACAATGGTTTCATAGGATTTTCTCTTGCACGAACCCTTGCACGGATGCTTTTTGCACCTCGTCTTTGCTCCCCCTGAAAAACCCACAAGGCGTTGCGAACCTGAAGAAGGCTATTTGCGTTGTTCGAAGCGATTCGATCATAGGAGGACAGGAGTTACTCTATAATTTTTTTATTGTTCGAGTTTAAGTCAGTTAGATGATGTTGGCGCTGGGAAAATCAGAGAAATGCTCACGTTGCATACAAACCGACACGCCGTTCACGGTAGGTTCACACCAAAAGATGACTGTGAGCGTCAGCTTTGGAACGCCGGGGCCGCTTCGTGAACTCAAAGAGAGAATTATCGTTCGATGTAGTACATGAGCAATTAAGAAGCACAATTTATGAGCAAAGTAATTCACCAGTTGACAACACTATGGCTGAAGACTTGATTGTAAGCTGTCGTAGTCAGTTAAGCGAACAACTCAGTTGCCGATGAATGGCACTGCGCACGTCCATGAGCCAAGGACGTGACAACTTTGCCATGTTAGAAGACTGGCTTTTCCTTTAAATATCTCATTCTATTTAACGCAACACAAGCCACTTTGGAGGTCTAAATTTCGCATGCTGCAGGATAAAGAAGACACGGACAAAAATAGGGACTCTGAGAATTTCGCACACAAGTTTAAAGCTTCACCGGGACATCCCATCTGGGAGCTTCACAGAGAGCGACTTGAGGAAAATAGGAGCTATTACTGACAAGGTTTGGTGACTGAGTAGAGCATACAAGAGTAGCCCACGTCGAGATTTCAGGGGGTTTGCTTTTGTTTGTATCTGTATCTTGCTAAGCTTTTATCATTAAATTTGTACATGATCTTGTGATCACAATTCTGTGTTTTCGCCCATTCAGCAAGCACGCTATATTGATGTCAACATTAGCGAGTTACAGAAACATGCCTTTGAAAGTTTTCAGCTCTCGTGATGTT
Organism: Porites lobata; assembly: GCA_942486035.1. NCBI lineage: Eukaryota > Metazoa > Cnidaria > Anthozoa > Scleractinia > Poritidae > Porites > Porites lobata. The sequence continues at coordinate 1,339,262 of CALNXK010000038.1, read as the reverse complement.
TCTTGATATTTCTTTTACCATTTTATGGAGATGTAAACTGAAGTCACCGCAAAATGGAAACTTAAAAAAGCGTATAATCCATTTATCTCGAAACATAACACACGACTTATACGACCTTTATTTTCGTAAAGGTGTTTTGAATACGAACGAACACAGTCAATGTGAGGGGCAAAAACAGCATTAATATAAATGAAACATAGGGTTTTAACTAATCTAAGGGTCAATTATTGTGCATTGAGATGAATCGCTTGAAAAGCGAGACTTCGCTTGACGATGTGATCAGAAGTAAACAAAGGCATAAAAGTGCGTCACGTTCAGTCTTTTTAACATCCAAGGAGTCACTGTGAATAGTGTTTCCATATTGTTTAGCTGGCACAAAAACTTCGGACGAGTTATAAAGCGGCATAGTTATCTCCCATGAAGAAAAGTTCGTCTTGGGTGAGACAAACAGAACTGGAGCGAATTTTTAACTCGCAACGGTATCAGGTAAAAAATATGTTATCGATCGTTTCATCTATTTACATTGTTCGAAGTGCGTGCTAGTGAACGCAACATGCGAGCGAGAAATCTTTAAACTTTTTTAGGTCTCAAAATGCAAAGAATTTTATTCCTTTAAGTTAGAGAAAAATACCACGAGGAAAATCTTAAAACTGAATATTTTTCATCTTGTGGAAAAAATAGTGCGTTTTCTTGTAGACTGTGGACCGCAAATTAGGATCGCACTTTTCACAAACATGCGAATTCTGAAGTTCAGAAGCCAACCGACGATTGCGTTTTTCGCTGCTGTCAATCATCTTAACGGACCTCTTAGGAAACAAAACTTTACTTCACGGGTTGAAAAGGTCATGGTTTGTGATTTGTAGATTTCGATCCGTTTTGTGTGTTTCTCTGTTTCAAGGTTCGTTGCTTGTGATCGTAATTATGATTGACGGCAGCGATAAAAACAATTGTGAAGGTGGCTTTTGAACTTTAGAGTTCGCATGTTTGTGAAAAGCGCAGTAAAGTCTCCGTGCAGTCAGTGAGGCCCCTGGATCAGGCGGGATCAAAGGGCAGTTAACTGTCAGTTTTAGTATACTTCTGGTTTTCATACAATACAGTATTTCTGTCTAGTGTAAATCAGCTCAGTCTGTCGCATTTTATGCTCGTAGAACGACAACAATTTTTGGAATTTCCGGTTACGTCAAATTATGCGCGGGGCAGAATTACGTGACGTGACATGCTTTGCATGACTCCACTGAAAGCTGGTTTGCCTGTGGCTGTTCGACAGTTGTTTTCGTTCATTGCCGTTACGGCAAGTGAAATTGTTACAGTTATAAGTTCAAATTCTTCATTCATTTCCTTCTGGAGGTCTTTCCGAGGAATCGTCTGAGAAGTTCTATGGACTCTTAAACTAACACAGTCTCAGGTGGGTATCGTTGGATTAAAAATTGTTAATTCGTTAAATCGCACAAATCGCTGCGTAAAATTCAGAACACGGAACAGGTTACAGGGGCACCCAACGAGAATATAGTTCAAAACCACTTAAACATAACATTGTTAAACGTGTTTTAGTATTTAAACGGTGGATATGGGCATATTTTTATCCCCTATAAATTTTTCATCTGTTCGGATTTCCTAGCTGGAAAGTCTAGTGATCCGAAAATTATAGGGATCAAAACTTACCTGTTCGAAAATTTCAGCCAGAAAAAAGGCTCCCGAAAATTCTAGGTGACCTTTTTAGGGTAAAAATCCGTTGAAAATGGGCAATTTTACCATTTCTTAGATGTTCGAAAATCCTAGGAGAGGCAGGCAAGCAAGAAATTTTACAACAAATGTTCCGAAAATTCTAGATCTCAAATCGTCTTCCGAACAGATATTTTTCCGAAAATTGTCGTTGGGTGCCCCTTAGGTTCCTCGTGACTTTTGTTGTATTTTTTACCGCTTTGTGGACTTTTTGACACTTAATACTTTAACTCAGCTTTATTTAAAAAACCTATACACATTTCGGACCAATATTGTCTCAAGAAGTTACCGAATAATTAAAGTTTGGCGCCTACCGTAATTCGCATTTGGTTGTGCTTCGGTCAGAGGTCACGTTTTTTCGCCCATTTTTAGTGTAATACTTACCTTTGCTTGGCTTTGTCAGCGCTCGTGATTTCATTTACCCAAAAATTTTATTTCGCTGATTTGAAGAAAAAAGAATGCTCTTTCAGACTAAACAAGCCTTGGTGTTCAAAGCCATGTACCAATCCACTTTTTTAGCTCGGGAAAAAGTGCTAAATTTTGACGGTTGATTAAGCGATTTTGAGTCAACAACTTTGAAAATTTCTTTAAAAATCTCTTGTTGACCAAGTCGCGAACTAATCAGTTAAAATTATAGAGGAAAGATAGTAAAAATACGACGTGTCATTATATTTTAGTTGCCAACTTTATTTTAAAATTTACGAGTTACTCAGATATGACTCTAATTTCGCATGATTTTTGCCCATTTTAGGCCTCGGGAAGAAAAAAATTCGCTAAAAAAATATTATTCACTCGATCGTACTTAAACCAACGATTTTGTAACTAGGGCCCATAGAGTACCGAAGTGTGACGTCATAAAAAATGAAATTTGTGAAATTATGGGATTTGTTAAGCTATTCTGAAAGAACAACGTCCAAGACGCCTACCTGCCAAAAATTAGCAATTTGGGGCAAATTGTCTCTGAGATATTAGCCCAGTTATGCTCCGATGACTCCATACAAATCCTTCTAAATCTTACCTGGTTCCTAATCTTATGAACCAAGCCAAATTTAGAAGGATTTGTATGGAATCGTCACAGCAGAACTGGGCTAATATCTCAGAGACAATTTGCCCCGAATTGCTAATTTTTGGCGAGTAGGCGTCTTGGACGTTGTTCTTTCAGAATAGCTTAACAAATCCCATAATTTCACAAATTTCATTTTTATGACGTCATCACTTCGGTACTCTTGGGCTTTATTCTGGCTGAGTATGAGGCCAGGTCATTTTTTTACTATTTCCACGTCTAGTTGATATTTACGCGGAGTCAGTAGTGCATATGGCTACAAATGGTCCTAACCAATCAGAGCGCAGCAAAATTTCTCTCGACCAATCAGAATCGCGCATTTGGCCCATGTGACTGATTGACGTCACAAATGCCCATATTTGGGCATGGTTTGACACGTGACCCCATGGAATAAAGAACACACGCACACAAGAGTTGAATCCACATTCTTGGCATAGTTTTAATGAGAAGAGCCTAGTAGTTGGACGCATGCGCAATGGGGTCCGAGCGTTTGCCCTGCGCAGTCACGTGAATGAGATCGTAGGCACATGCGCAGTCCACCAAACGACTCCCCAGGTCCCCCGCATGCCGGTGAACCTATTTCCGCGTAGACCTACTGCGCATGCGCAAGTCATGAAAAGTAGTCCCAGACCCCTCGCATCCCCAAAGTCAAGAAAAAACACACAAGATTTAGATCCACACATGATTTTTTTAATGGACGAGTCGCGAGTGAGCCTAGTTACATACGGGACATGTGTGACGCCCGAATGACGTCACGCCCTGGACATTAATAAGTGAACATAAGAAAGGGTGTTTGCTTCCTGGAGGCAGAAGTCATGAGCGCTGGATGAGGCCATTTGATATAGTGATTGAAACCTGTGAATGACCACGGTTTGATTAAATAGATTTTGAACGTGGCATTGGTGCCTGAAAACAAATTAGAGGAGGGGTGGTTAGATCCAAGAAGCAAACTGGATGCGATACAGTCGACCATTGGTACCTACGAGACGATGGTTTATTATCCAATGATTGACTGGAAAACAAACAAAAAAACAAAAGACTTTATTACATGTGGGACGTATGTGACGCCCGAGTGGTGTCACGCCCTTGAAATGATTGTTTACAATAATATTCTATTAAAATCCAGTCTTGATTATAATCAAAATGGTCTAGGATCCAATGACATGCTAATAAAACATCAATATCTTAGGTTGAGTATCTAAGAACCAATGACATACTAATGAAAGAAAAAAAATCAACGTTTGAGTTTGAACAAATGGAGTAAGCTGGACCATCCTTGATGATTGACAATACAGAGTTTATGAGGGATGGGCCAACTTCGAAAAATCATAATATCTTGTACGATCCAATGAGAATCTAATGAAAGGAAAATGAAAAATGAACATTCAACAGGGGTGGCGCCACCATGCAGACCTCCCCCTGCCGAATGTTCAGAATTCCCATCCTGTGCTTTCTAAGATGTGACATCCCCAACAGGGTTCAGAGAGGACGGACACGTGCCGTGAATAGGTCCAACAATCATTGCACACGAAATACAATTGTCTTCCCGGTCCGAACCTCGTGTACCTGGTGTGTTTCAGGATTATCTGGGTAGTGGCTGAAAAAGGGAAGGGAGGTAAATAGCTCGTATGACAAAACGAGTATCTGAAAACGAAAAAAAACAGGTTTTCAAGGACGGGGTGGATAACCCATGCCTTGCAACAACTCACACCAATAACAGGGCACGTGTAAATCTTGCACACGACGAAAATTTAAAAAGCAACGACAACAAAGTAATTTGAGGGGTCTTGGATACGGTGGAAGAGGGACCCCTGGTCCAGTGTACCACTGTACGATACTACCACAAAAACACCAGGCCGCGGACGTGCCATGAACCCTGTGGGTGCTGAGAATAGTAAACGAATCTACGAAAAAAAATTAATAATAATATTCTGTCTTTATGAGTAAGAATTCAAGGCGGTCTAGGAAGAAGCAACTGTTGTAGATGTGGGTATGTGTCTCTGAAATTTTGAAAAAATCAATAATAATAAATGTCTTTCATGTCTTTTCCCAGTAAGAAAGCCACACAATCTCTGAACCAGCGACTGTTCTTGACATGGGTACGTATCTCTAAAAATCAAGACCATTGCAAAATTGAACGAATTGTTGAACACAATGAATATGACATCGGTGTTGCAAGGGAAGGATCCACCCCCATTGGTCAAGGACCTCAATCACATCTGAAATATTTCATGAAGTTGAATTACACATTGGACCGTACTATATTGACATCTTAATTGAAGGGGTCGAACCCATCCTCCATATTGTTTTAGTGTGAAATGAAAACCTACAAAGAGGTGGAAAGTGGACGAGTCAGGATTCGGAAAAAATGGGAGTGTAAAAAGTGCACACTCGGAATCCATTGCAAATGATCACGTAACAGGCAATGTGTGCCTGTGAAAAAAAAATGAACTGAAATTAATCGTCTAAAAACCCTAGGTCTGCCAAATCGGGTTCACCCACTTCACCCTGTCTCCGGAGAAACGTATTGATTCGGAACGTCATCCGCAATGGAAAATCGTCCCAATCCCGATGGTTAGGGTCCCCACTCTGTACATAGTCTACAATTTCATCTTCGGTGAGGGACCCCTCCCGGTTGCCAGCAATCAGATCATCCAAGCGAAACCCATCCATCATGCGCTCGCAATGGTTGCAGACTCCGCCATGAGTGGGATGGGCGACCCACTGGTATATGTGGCACACAGGTTGGTTTTCTATGTACTCCCATGAATCTAACAAACGAAAAAATTTCAACACGAACAGGTTGGAACCCAGAACCGCGCGGCCCAATTGAGTCGGGCACGTCGAGGGCAAAGACATAGATGGATTGGCCACAGCACAGTCCGCAGAAACTCGAACCCCTTGAATACCTCTATGAAAAAAAAAAAAAAAGGTATAAGGAAAAAAAAGGGGACCCACACCCCGAAAAAAAACTATGACACTCACCAGCCATACGGCGACGATGCACCTCATGATCCAATTTCCGGGCGATCGGGTGGTCCCACGGGAACGTCTTGGCCCAATCCCGCAACTCTTCATGGGTGCAGCGACGGAACAGCGCGCGGAACAACTCGTGGCCCATAGGCAGGTGGTGGAGAATCTTCAACATCTCTATCAGCATGGCGATGGGCACGGAGAACAAAACCAACGACTGGAGCGAACTCACCATCTTGACTAGCTTGACGAATCAAACTGGAATGAGCTCACACTAGGCGCGCAACGTGATTTACAGACTTGATGAGAGGCGCTGATTGGTGGAGAGACATCACGTGAGGGAATTTGACCACGAGAGGAGACTCTAGGGGGTACCCCCCATGGGTACACTTTTTTGGGTGAGACTCCAAGGCCTGGTACGAGTGGGTGATTGGTCCAAGGAACGGATAACTAAGGCAGACTAGAGTGGAGAGAGCCCATTCCATGCTTGGCCACTCTCATCATGGACTGTCGAGGGTTGGTCGACCCCAGGAATAAACCGTTTGGCAACGTGCTCCCGTTGGAAGTGCAAGTGAAGATCATGTTTTGGGTGGAGTGTTTTTACACGATGGACAAGCGCAAAAAAGTGGTGCGAGAGTTCAAGGGGTTGCCCAAATGCGCCATGACAGGGTATCCCAAGCACCTAGGCGAAGGCCTGACTTGGAACCAAGTGATCGTGCGAATGCATGCTCCCAGGACCAATGGGTGCCACCATTGCCATCGCATATCGGATCACCGGATGTCGGTGAGTGATTTTGTTTTTTTTTTGCCTTCTTCTCATGACCTTGACACTGACAAAACATTTTTTTTTTTTTGTCTGGTTTTAGGTTGGCATGATGGCGGAGATGGCCCGTGTCCCTCCCAATCTGGATAGGTTGATGAATGAGGGCATTGCCTTTGTCATTAGGCAATTCGCCCATCGGATTCCCGAGACACCCTTGGGTGAGCGCCCCGTCATGATTGGCCGGAGAAAGCCCTCGTACAATACCATAGACAAAGTCATGACGAGACTGGATTTGATTCATAAAGTGATGGATGCCTTGGATCTTGTTATCGTGGATGTGAATTAAAAAACACACATGTGATTTGTTCTATGAAACAGTGTTTGTTTATTGACGTTTAAATAAAGCGTCCAGGGTGGGATAGAGGACAGGGTCTTCTTCTCGGGTGCCGATAATGGTGGTCTTGTCTTGGAGGGTGGGTAAAGCGATTTGTTCCTCTGTCATGCCTTCACAGACTTGATACTCTTGGGAGGTGGGATTCCACCAACACCATTGTTCTTTATCCACATCGAATACATAGAGGGGTTTGCCTAAAAGCTGGGCCATGATCACACCCCAGCCTGTGCCTCCCAACAAATGCTTGCCATATTCATCAAAATGACCCAACGCGAGAACGAGGGACGCAGGCTGGATCACGTAATAATTGCGTTGAATGTACTGGAGGCTGATAGGATGATGGATTTGTCGACCCAATCGAAATGCCACCTGGGTGACGGTCGGTGTGGCCGCATCCAACTGGGATTGAGTCAAGGGCGTGAGGGACTTGGATCGAGGGTGACAGGGTGGGATAAAGACCACACAGGTATGACCATACAAGTGACATAATCGCTCCGCATGCGTGTCCACCCCTTTAGCTCCTCCGGTGTAAATAGTCAAAGGCATACTCTGTGAAAAAAATGAAAAAAAGTCAGTGTTTATGACGAGGGATGGGCGTCCAAGCCCACATGGTATGTGGTTCATCATCGGCGTACATCAGGGGCACATCCCATTCCCGTTGGGTCACGGTTTGTTCAAAGACACGTAAGACGCTACGACAATCATCGCAATCCTCCGGGATCCAATCCAGTCCTTGACCATTAGCAAACGCCTGGTCTTTGGCTTCGATACAAAAGTTGCATAACAGTTCGTCTAATAATCGATCACACCGTTTTTGCCACAATACGCGTTGGGCGTTGACTTGCGAAAGGGTGGGTAGGACATGGGTCTGGCGACGTAACCATCCACTCATTTGACAGACCCGCACATGCGCGCAATGATCATGCCAGATACCACTCCCACGGGCTCCATGAGAATGATCCTCACACCAATTGCGACCATGATCGTGGTGAGCCATGACATTGGCGGTGGCAATAGGGAGATTGGCCAAGTCCCCACACCCCTGCCCTTCCAAGACCACGAGGGGGTAAGCAAACGGGGGCTCTTGCAACATTTTAGCCAGGCCGTTGAACGTGTGAACCCCGATCCGATTCCGCTGGGGGGTGAGATGCTGTTGACACCAACGGGTGATATCGTCTCGCATTTGATCGTAGGGATGAAAGTCTTGGCGATTGTACGCTGTGTAGGGTTCGAAGGGCAAGCCATGCACAGTCTTGGTCTGACGATCCACTCGGGTTCGGGGTTCATCATATAATTGATGGTACGACACGCCTGGGGGTAACAGGTATTTGAACAATCCATGATGATGCCCCGTCCAATCACAAAAAGCCAGTTCTCGAATGATATACTCGTCTCGGGAGAGGGCAAACCCCTGACTGAACACCAAAAGACCCACTTCATGGAGCGCCATGCTTACCGTTTCAATGAGATCGCGACGAATGAGAGGGGTCGTTGACCCATCGCTGGTTTTATAGCCCCTGAGATGGTGTCTGATTGGTGGAGACCAAGATCATACGATCATCACGAGAGCCCAGAACGAGTCCGGATTGGTGGAAAAAGGATCGTATGAGTATCACGAGTGGCATCACGAGACGTAGGAGGAGGGGTTATAAAAGGCCGGGTAGACGCTCCCTTGAAGTCATTCGTCAAGTCAAAGGGGGGATGGATCATCAAGCCACTCAACCTGCAGCCGTGCCGTCGGGACGCAAACGACGTCGCGTGAGTAAGAAACAAAAACAAGAAGAGGAGAAAGCCCAAGCGCGAGCCCTGCAGATGAAAGCGGATCGTGATCAGGAGATGGCCGAACTCGGGTTGTCCCGAGCTGAACTCCTAGAGATGAAAGCCAAACAACCCCCGACCAGTGAACTGGTGATCGCTCTCAATGCCTTGCCTAAAGCCGACGACCCACTGCCACCCCCTACACCCTCGCCCATCGACGACCTGATGGAGGGCACCCTGAAAGACTATAAGGAAGAATGTGTCGAGGAAGGGACGTTTCATTCAGATCCCGCGACAGAAGTGGGGGAATGGGAAATCCTGGACCAGATGGACACCCAGTTCAACCAACTCCTGTATGAAGCATGCCCGTTTCATCCCCATCAATTCATTACATGTGTCAACCCCCAAGCTAGTTTTGGTCCCTTGCGGTTCAAGTGTCCCCAAGAAGGGTGTCCCGTGTATTTGTTTGAAGACACGCGAGAGGTGATGATGGAGGCCTTGAAAAAAGACACGCATCCTCAAGTCCATGCCCGTGTGAAACATGGAGAACTCAAGTGCAAGTGTGGGTTTGTCCCCAAGATGAAATTGAGTCGCACCGCCAAGAATCACAACAAAGTGTTTTTCAGTTGTGGGAGCTTTCTCACGCATGCCAAACCCTGTGGCTACTTTCAATGGCTCCATGGTCCCCTATGGCGTCCCCGAGAGCAAGCGCAGCCGATCCTGAGACGATGGGTCAGGGATTGTCCTGTCCCTCTTTTGAAAGGTCCAGAAAAAGAGCAACCCCGACCCTGGGGGATACACCATGACGCAAATCTAGATTTAGAAAAGATGAGCCGTGATCCATGGTTGAAACAGTTTGGCGAGTCTATCCAAGCCCAGGAGAATGCGTTTGAGAGAAGGCGCCATTTGCATAAGAACTTTGGGAGCTCGTGCTTGTTTTGAACATGTAGGTGTTTGTGAAAAAACTATTAAAAGACAGAATTGGACTCAGAATGTGTGTCAGTGTCTTGATGTCGTTGCCACGCGCTTACGAAGATCCCCAAGCACCTGGGGCCTTGGGTGGGGTCCAACCCTTTGCCCGAGCCCATAAATTGAAAACCCCGCACGCGCAACAGATTCTTCAATCCGTGTTGAGCTATACGCTCCACAAACCCCGACGGACACGGTTTCCCACCACCCCCACGTTGGTCTTTGGCCGAGACGAACAATGGCAGATGGATTTAGTGGACATGCAAAAACTCAGTCGGTGGAACCAAGGCCACAAATATTTGTTGACGGTGATCGATGTCCTGTCCAAGTATGCCTGGGCCGTCCCCATCAAATCCAAGAGTGCCACCGACATGATCCGAGGGTTGGACGCGATACGTCGACGAGCCTCCCCACGACGACCCCTCCGTGTACAAACGGATCAAGGCCAAGAATTTTTGAATCGAAAGGTCCAAGCCTGGTTCAAGAAACACGACTGGCATCATTTTTACACGTATGGGGATAGCAAGGCCTCGGTGGTGGAACGATGGCATCGCACCTTGAAACAACGCATGTACCGGTATTTCACCGCGCACAATACGTTACGGTACGTGGACGTCTTGCAACCCTTGATTCATACCTACAATCACGCGTATCATCGCAGCATTGGGATGGCGCCGCATCAAGTCACCTTTCGAAACGAGTCCGAGGTATGGGATCGACTCTATGGATCACGGTTGAAGCAAAAGATCCCCCCACCCAAATGTCGCGTGGGGGATCGGGTGCGTCTCAACAAGAAACATCGTCCCTTCAAAAAAGGGTATTTGCCGGGCTGGACGGAAGAAGTGTTTGTGGTCACGCATGTGCGTCGTCATCCTGTGGTCACCTATCAGCTCAGTGAATGGGACGGCACCCCTATAAAAGGCACGTTTTACGAACCCGATGTGCAAAAAGTCCAAGTGTCGGACGATTCATTGTTTCGAATCGAAAAAGTCTTGAAACGGAAAGGACGTCAGATCTTGGTCCGGTGGAAAGGGTGGCCGGCCAAGTACGATAGTTGGATTCCCGCGCAACATGGTCCGCGTCAAACTAACGCCTCGAAAAAGAAAAAAGCGGGTGCAGTTTCTCGATGATGCCAGTGATGCCCCTACCACGGACGCGGACATTATGAACTTTATCCAGAAAAAAGCCGCGGAACAACGGCAAACCCAACCGTGGTGGGAAAAGTTGGCCAGTCCCACCAAACAGCAATGGGCCTACGCCAATGCTTACCATCGAGCCGAAGAGTATGCCAAGCAACGAGGGGCTCTACGGTCCCCACCCAAGAAAAAACAACAACGTCGACGCGCCGGTCGTCATCCACCCATGCGCAAGAAGAAACCCCCTAAACAAAAGACCTGCATGACCCTGATGGAACTGGCCCGGGCTTTTCCCAACATTGCCCAGCAAGTATGTTTTCATCCCAAACAATCGACCTTCAATTCAGTGGTGGGACACGTCCCTCGCAGTAAACAGAAAGTGGCGACTTGGCTATAAAAGGACCCTGCACCCTGAGGGACGCGCCTATCATCATGAGTGAGATTAAACGCTTGACGCTCGTCAGTGATCCGACCGACGAGTTTCCTAACAATGCCAACAACAGTTTCAAGGTCCGTCTGCCCGAACGTCTGAACTTACCGGGCGAAGGCTGGCATGCCTCGTTGATGTCCCTGACCGTCCCGGATCAAGGCCAGAGCAATGCCATCATCGCCGCGGATCCACATACCAAAGTGGTGCGATACACCTATCCGCAAATAGTGCGCAAATGGACAGACACGGGCGACCCAGCCACGTCAGGGTATTTGAGCGTGGATTCCCCCAAGGTAACCGGCATGATCGAATTGGAAGATGTCATGAATCCAACTCAAATCGTGTCGACAGGGAGTCAGTTTTGGCAACGCGTGATGCAAACCATGCATAACTTTATCATGTACACTGCGATGAAAGATCAATGGAGCGAACTGATCAAGAATCGCGACCGAAAACCCATTGTGTTTGTCAAAAAACACGGTATACCTCAACTGAGATGGACAGGGGAGAGTCTGGTGATTGAAGCGATTGCCAAAGAGGAATTATTGAACTCGAACCAAATCAACATGGTGGAATTTTACATCAACGTGGACATTGCACTCAAGTTTGGCTTGCTGCGCCTAAAGACGGGCAAGACTGGAAGCAGCCAAAGCGATTATCTGCTGGGGCCAAATATGCAATATTCTTTGCCCGTCAAGACCTATGATGAGACCACGGGTCCCGTCGGGAGTCGATATCGAACCTATTACAATTGGGAAGGGGAGGTGTACGAGGGCGTCAACTTTACCAGCCGAGCCTTTTTCATCGTGACCGCTGACAATGTGAAGTGGGTGAGATTGCACCAGGCGTTTGAATGGCGGTTGAATAACCTGGATGCCTCGTTTGAGAAGATCGTGGGGACTCGCCGACGGACCGTCATGGTCTATTCGGATCTGGTGGAATCCACCGTGGTGGGCAGTGGCAAGTATCCCCTGTTACGGGAAGTGCAATTGTTGAGAACCGGCGATGGGGAAAGTACAGCCGAACCCTTGCACCACCAATGGATCAAACTACGAGGCCAACAATTGGATATCTTGGAAGTGGAGATTGCCAGTACTAGTGGACCCCTGGCCCCCTTACCCCCGGGCAAAACCCTGGTGACCATTGGTCTCAAAAAGCTATAAAAAGTCACCCCAACATCACGTGGGTCCAAAAAGCACCACGACGTGAACCATGCGCGGAGGCAGTTTAACGCGGTACCATACGCCCGTGCTCACCAAGCAAGAGGGCAAAGGCTTGGCCGAAGACTTGATCAAACTGGCGGGACCCCTGATCGTGCAGCAAGCTCAAGCGGGACTGCAAGATATTCAACGTGGCAAGAGTGCCGCGGACACGTGGGCTGATCGAAGTGCCCAACTCAGCCGCGGCTTGAAACGCAAAGCCCCTGCCATGGCTTGGACGACTGGCAAACACAAGGTCAAACGGACCGCCCAAAATACCTATAAAAGAGCCACGCAACGTGTACGGGACATCTTTGGACTGTGAAAAATGGTACGTGTAGGAGGCTTTCTCAAATCGCAAAATCGTGTTCGACGGCAACGTGCCCGTGGACGGTTCATTTCGCCGTATCAAGTGGGGGGCACGATTTTTGGCAAGTCGACCATGGCGCGCTATCCCCTGATGAATACGACGCATCGGATCAACCCCGAACCCTGGAGGGTGAAGCAAGCCTTGCGCCGCATGAAAGGGGGCACGCTCTTTGGCAAGTTCACCCGCAGGCGCCATAATCCTTTGGGGTTCCCTACGGCGACAGATGGGATCAACCCTGCACCCTGGAGGGTGAAGCAAGCCTTGCGCCGCATGAAAGGGGGCACGCTGTTTGGCAAGGGGGATCTCCGAAAAGTGTTGTGGGCCAACCAAGCCAAAGCCAGGAAGCAGAAGAAGCAGAAAGGGGGCAATGTCTTCAGCAAGTTGAAAAAACGCATCCAAATCGATTTTCCTCACCGCCCCTTTCCCTCCGCGTTTCCCATCCATGATTGGCACAGACTACAAAAGGGTATAAAAAGAGGACGCCGTTGAACAACGTGGACAGACCGCATCATGTCGCTCAGTCTGTTTGACGTGCCCGATGTGGATTATCGGTATGAAGCCTCGCGGGATGTGGAGTTTCAACCCGCCTTGACGGGCATCCAACCCATCACCTTCTCCATTCCAGGCTCCGACGATTATTACGATCTCAATTCTCTCCGCTTCAAAGTCAAAGTACGCCTGACCGATCCCGCCGCTGGGTATACAGGATTGCATGCTGGTCTGCTCATTTCCAATGCCAACGAAACCAGACATGTCTACTGCGTCAACAATTTTGGGCATTCCATCTTTCGAGATATTACCATGAGCATGAATGGCGTCCTCATGACTGAACAGAGCAACACCTACCATTACAGAGCCTACCTAGAAACCCTCCTGAATTACAACCGAGAAGAAGGAGCCACCAAACTAGCCCCCCAAGGATAGATCAATCAGCTCAATGTGGCAGCAGAAATAGGAGCCACAGCCGCCAATTCCGATGTCCCCGTGGCCGCGAATTGGAGTGGCAATGCAGACTTGCGAACCCTGACCAGCAAGTTGCTGACCGAACATTGGCACACCTTTATCGTTCGTCCCCATTTGCCACCCCTCAAGACAGGCAAATTGTTGGTTCCTAATGTTCAGTTGGACTTTGAACTCTTCCTGAACCCCAAGACCATCTACTTGATGGGCAGCCCTAACAAAGGCACCTTAAACGTCAAGAAAATTCCAGCCATCCACAACAATGACATCAAAGTCACCTTGTTGATGAGAAAAGTGACCCTGAATGCCAGTGTCTATGTCAGACTGCAGAAAGAAAGACAGATTGCCAAACAGATTGCCCGCTACCCTGTTGTACGAAGCGAAATTCGCACATTTTCCTTTGATGGGCGTACCACCCAGTGGGAACAAGACAATGTGTTTGTGGGTCGATTTCCTGATCGAGTGATCGTCGGATTATTGCATTCGGATGCCTTCAATGGAGACCTAGAAAGATACCCTTTTGCCTTTCAAAAGTTTGGTGTCACCCAAGTACGACAGACCTTGAATGGAGAAGAATACCCTTACAGAACCCTGCAATTGACTGGAGACCAAGCCTATGAAGATCTGCTGGGCTACGATCGATTTCTACAAGCCATGGGTGCTTACAATGAAGATAAGATCCCCATGCTGCTGCCTGGTGATTGGGGACAAGGCAAGAACTGCACGTTGTTCATGTTCAACAATGTACCCAGTGGAAAAGCAGATGACCCCCAGTATCGCAACCCCCGTCAATCGGGCAATACGCGACTGGTGATTGATTTTGCTGCAGCTGTCGGTCATAACGTCACTATATTTGTATGGAGCGAGTATGAAAACATGTACGAGATCAATCATCTGGGAGGTATAAAATACAACATCAACGGATGAGATGGCCTCAGAAGTCAAAAGACATCAGTCATGGAGTTTGTGGCGCTCAGTGACACTGTGTTGCGGACCCTGGCCTTGGAGGATCCTGAATTACGACGCGTGTTTCATGGGGTGCACCCAGCCGACCAACTCCCTCGATCCCCCGCCACGAGTATCCGTCAAGCCTACATTGTCAACACGGATCCAGCAGGAGAACCGGGACAGCATTGGTTGGGTCTATGGACAGAAAAGAACCAGTGCGAGATCTTTGACAGTTATGGTCTACCCCTGCACGTGTACACCAACCCAGAGTTGCACCAATGGTGGGGTCAATGGAAGTACCTGACGCGCAGTGACCAGACCCTGCAAGCCCTGGATAGTCAAACCTGTGGCCATTATGCGTTATTTTTCTTGAAAGCCCGGGCGCAAGGACGGTCGTATCAAGAATTTTTAAGTCAATGGAGTTGCGACAATTTAGTGTTGAATGATCAAAAAGTGGCCGAGCAGTTGAAACGGGTGATCAAACGGGAATTGCAAGATGAAGTCGATGCCCGACCCGACGGGGGGCAAAAGAATGTGAGCCGTCAGGCCTTTATCACTTGTAATCATTGTGAGTGTTGAATAAAAAACCCATAAAACGAAATGTGTGGTCCACGAGTGGTCATTGTAGTTCATCATGATTACGCGAGCCGATGTCCAGCGGGTGGTGGATGCGTTCATTCTCGAAGAAACCTTGTATTGGTGGGAACACCCCATCGAAAAGGTCAATACGGTGCGAGGCATCGATGCCTGGGATGGGTATCATTGGTTAGTGGCTCGACAATTGGCACAAGACCAAGATTGGGTCTCCCTCAAACAGTATATGGACAGTATGAGCGAAACGTATTTAAGAGAAACCATGGAAGGACTGATCCAGTCCGAATCGCCCCGCTTATACCGTGAGTATTGGACAGCATGCCCAGACGACGACGACGACGACAGCGCACCCGACGACCCCGCTTTCGCCAAAACGGACGAGGCATCATGAGCGTGCTGGCCAAAGCCTATAAAATCGGTGACCAATTGGGACGGGACAAACGGTATAAACGCATGGGTGCTAAAGGGGCCACCGGTCATTATCGACGTCACCCTCGACCGTGGGAATCATGATCCGACAACCCAGCAGTGTGATCATCGCCGGCCCGTCGGGTAGTGGCAAGAGTGAATTAGTGGAACAATGGTTACGGTACCTGAACGTCTTTCAAGTCAAACCCCGCAAGATTGTGTATGCCTATGATCGCTGGCAACCCCGATTTGAGCGTATGCAAAAGGAGGGGATTCAGTTTCATCGCGGATTACCGGACCCTCGTCATTTGACGCAATGGTTTGGTCGGACACGCGGCGGGGTGCTGGTCTTGGACGACCTGATGGAAGAAGGGGGACAAGACAAGCGCGTGTTGGATTTGTTCACCAAAGATTCGCATCATCGCAACATCACGGTGCTGTATTTGACGCAAGATTTATTCCCGCCGGGTAAATTTTCCAAGACCATCAATCGCAACGCGCATTACATTGTGGCGTTCAAAAACCCCCGGGATCAAACAGGGATACGGACGATTTTATTGCAAGCCTTTCCGGATCGGTGGCGTCAAGTCTTGCGCCTATTTAAACGCATCACGTCCCGCCCCTTTGGCTATTTGATGTTGGATGTACATCCGGCGTCGGATGATCGCTACCGCCTGTGGAGTCATTTAACGCCTCGAGAAGGCAAAGCGCAAGTTCACACCTTGCGTGCGGATGTCCCTGCCGTTCGACAACGCCCTGCAACGAGAACTCGCCAGGGTCCGCCGGCAAAGAGAAGGCGGACAACATACTGAGTTAGCCGCTCGCATGGACACACACTCGCCCGCGGGGGTGGGCTCCCCCTCGGTCCTCCGGGATCTCAGCAGCATGACAGACATGGTGGCCGAATTGTCTCGACCCGTGGATCGAGTCCAATTGGAGCAAGACATTGACGATTTCAATTTGACTTACCCGGTCAATGTAGACGATGCCTTGAATGCATTCACGCTCCCGCCCGTGGCAGGCACGGGCACTGCCCCCGCCACCACCACGGTACCACCCACCATCACTACCACCACAGCTGCCCCAACCCGAACTCGCCCCACCAGTCGACCACGACCCGTCACGTCCACTCGAACACGCCCCGCCACTACCGCCACGACCACCACCGCCCCTTCCCGCCCCTCCACCAGCCGCCGCAGTGCCGGGGCAGGGACCAGGACTACCACCTCCACGGTGACGACCCCCACTGGACGCCCCACCATCGCCGCCAAACAACCGCGACGGCGCCCCAGGGTGCCCTCCCCACCATCCCCTGGTTCGTCCCCTCCGTCCGATGATGAGGATGGCGATGATGATGACGATCGACGGCGAGGGTTAAGGCGACGGTTGGATTTGCTCAATGAAGATGCTCAAGAACGGGCACGAGGACGACGGATTCGCAACATCACGCACACCAATACTGTGACGACCGTGTATGAAGAGGGGGGTCGTCCCTCGGTGCGCCGCACGTCCACCCGAACCTCCAGCCCAAGTCCACCCAGACCATCACGTCGAGGACGGGGCCGTGGCCGTGGCCGAGCACGCGGACGGGGTCGAGCCCGTGGACGAGGAGGCAGTTCTTCCTAAAAAGGTATAAAAACCGTGACTTTTCTTCCATCGTCCCAAAAAATGCGATGGGTCCTCGACGCAAACGCCAACGCAGGACGACACGACGGCGACCCGCCAAACGACGACGGCGTGTGAGTCAAGTGGGGGGTGTCGCGGCCAGTCTGCCTATGGGCATTCTCAAAGCCGGTTATGGAATCACCAAAGCCATCGGGGATCATCAAACCAAACGGGCCATCGCCATTGGCGAAAAACGTCGACGGGAAGTGGCTTCAGGCAACGGAAAAAATATGCGGGGGAATCGTTCAATTGCTCGATTATGTGAAAAAAAAAGAGTATAAAAGGTTAGAGGCGCGTCCTCCATTGGACAGATCATCATGCACTGTGGTCCACGACGACGAAAACGACGCCGAAAACAACGAGGGGGTATTCTCCCACTTCTCATCCCCGCGGCTGTGGCTGCCGCCGTCCTCATGAAGAAAAAGAAAAAAAAAAAAAAGATCAGTGCAGCGCAAATGGCAGCCAATAAAAGACGGGTCCAGCGGATGTTTAATCGAATGCCGGGTTGGGGCGGCTTTGAAACGCTGAAAAGGCTATAAAAGAAACGCTTGGTTGGACACACGATTCCCATTAAGGATGGTCCGTGGACCCAACGGTCGCCGACATCGTTATGTCCCTCGAAAACGACGCCGACGACGTGGTTTGCAACGCGGCGCTAAGCTCCCGCTTTTGGCAATGGCTCTCTCGCCTTTGTGGCTCAGGAAATACAAACCCAGAATCCGTCTACGACGCCCAGACTAACCCTCATCGCCCTCAACGCAAAGCCGTCACGTTTGCGTTGGATTGGGACGACCAGTATGAAGCGGCTTTGTGTGCACGGTGTCGACATCACATGCAACGGCATTATCATGGCGAATTGTGTGGTCGGTGTGGCGCCATTTTTACCATAAATAGACCTTGGTCCCTGCCTGAACTCAAGATTCATCATGGGGTGGCGCATGGAACGTCAAGCCCCGTTCTTGAAAAGTGTCTTACAAGAAGCCAATCAACACAAACGCCAAGAATTGTTGCGGATGGCCAATGCGGATCAGATCAATGCGGTCAGTGAATTGGTGATGAACACGCTGCGTGGCACGGTGCCCCGTTCCCGACAGACCATTACGTTGCTCAAACCTCACGCCCAGAGTTTACGCGCTATGGCCAAACCCGCCCATTCCGTCAAACGACGACGCGCCATCATGATGGCTCAAAAAGGAGGTGCCCTCTGGCCCGAACTCTACCGATGTTATAAACGTTGCATGCGCTAGACCCGACCCCTCAGTTGCACCATGGAACCCGAGATGGTGAGCACCACGGTGAACAACGCCCCGGCTTTTTTACAATTACGAGACCAGTACAAACAAGAATTGGTGGAAGATACTCGCTTGACCAAAGCCGCCGATTTGGCCGCCAAACAACATGTCCTCCTGACCAGTGATGCCCCTGATGCATGGAAACGGCCTCAACTCAAAGCCGTCAGCCGTCAATTACGCCATTGGACCAAAAAAGTGCGCCAACCGTTTGGAGCCCCAGCTGGGGGTGTGAGTGCCGCAGGAGCCACGACGCCGGGCGATGATGATTTTGAGGCGGGCCCCATGCAAGCCTGGTTTACGCAATTGGTCAAGGCCACCCAGGGTATAAAACAAGGCACCCCGACTGGTGGACCCAGAAAACCCCCTGTCCCGCCTAAACCAAGGTTCACCCCTAGTGCTAAAAAGAAACTCAAGTTCACGACCCCGTTGAGCAGTGAAGAATTGGCGGACGAGTTGCCCTTTTCCGAGGCGCCTGGAACAGCCCCGTGGGAAACCCCTAAAGAACGTGCAGATACCATTACGCAATCATTTAAGCGCGGGATTCGCAAAAGAGCCGCGGACAGTGCCAAAAAGAAAGCTGCGGGCATCGCCAAAAAGAAAGCCGCTGGTTGGGCCAAGAAAGCCTTGGATTGGAAATCGTGGAAAACCCCCTAATATGGGACGGAAACGTCGTGCTTCATCCCGTTCCCGAGCGAAACGGCGACGACGCTCGCAACGGGGCGGCAAGTTATTTGATGTGCAAAACCTCCTCAACAAGACCGGCATTGAATTTCATTGGCCCGGTTATCAGTACATGGGACCTGGCACCCATTTAAAGAAACGATTGGCCCGTGGGGATCCCGGCATCAACCGATTGGACAGGATTGCCAAAGCCCATGACATCGATTATGATAAAGCCAAGACGTTGAAAGACAAATGGGCAGCGGATCGCAAGATGATTGCCAAGATTGATCAACTCCCTGGCAGCAAAAACTTAACAGAGCGTATTGTTAGACGCATTATGAAAGCCAAACTCCGATTCGGCATGTAAACCCCCTTAGTCATAAAAAGACAACATGTTCAATTGCACAATACACATGATTTAATTAAACTTCATTTTCGTTCTTACAAGTACATGTCCATGTGTTGCAACGCCTCAGCGCGAAGGGTTTGTACCTTGTTTTCTTCTTCAGGCTCGGGCTCGGCCCAGTCTAAGGGCAACCACGGGAGGGGAAAGGGATGCTCCAAGGCCTCGTCCAACCAGGACCATTCTCGGCGCCGAATGGATTCCATCCGCTGCTGGTATCGTTGACTTTGCAGGGCTCTCCATCCCTCCTCACCCAAGATACGCCTTTTCTCCGCCGCCATCTCCCTCCGCCGTGTATTCAAACGCTGTTTGTAAGCCTCGTACGTCCCCTCTTTTTTCATTCTTTGTATCCAATTTTTTTGGCACTGGTTGTTTTTGCGTTTCACTTCAGCCCGTTGCTCCTCCGTCATGCCATGATAGCGCCGCATCCCCTCCTCGGTCTTTTTGGCCTTGAAGGCCTCATACTCTCCACTGGCTTTCATACGAGCCATCCGCTCGTGGTAGCGTCGACGGTGGAGAGCCTTCACGTCCTCGATGCCATTCACGGCCGCGTACAAGCGCTGCCGATACTGCTTTTGTTGTTGTTTATTTTTCACAGGGTCCCGTTTTTTT
This sequence comes from Porites lobata, assembly GCA_942486035.1. Taxonomy (NCBI): domain Eukaryota; kingdom Metazoa; phylum Cnidaria; class Anthozoa; order Scleractinia; family Poritidae; genus Porites; species Porites lobata. Next base: position 1,318,940 of record CALNXK010000038.1, on the reverse strand, counting down.
CTGGGGGGCTGGCGCGATCCTGGCGTATCCATGATCCAGCTCTAATACACGCGAAGCACACACGTCTGCCAAGGCCCGCAATTTTCTAAAGGGACTGGGCGTCTGTCTGTTCTGGGCACGACGGTCCCGTTGCTGCTGGATAAGCCGGTCGCGGTGTCGATGATAATATTGACGGTTCAGCGCCCGTACTTGGTCTCCGTGCGTGGCTCGGTACCGGTTACAGGCCAACCGGTTCAATTCTCGGGCTTTGGCAAGCTGTTCTGAGGTCGGGGGCGGTTTGGGCGGCTTGGGCGGTTTGAGCTTTTTCTTGGCCGCCCGCTGCTCTCGTTTCCGTTTCACAATCTCTTCCCGGTGTTTCAGGTACCACCGGTGTTTAGCCTCTTTCACTTTCTCTGGATCTCGATTAGGCATGTCTCGATGGCAACTGACGTCTGGTCTGGACGAGGGTCTATATCTAGCCATCTTTCCACCAATCACCGATCTCGCACCAGGCTCCGCGGAGACTGGAGAAGTCTGTACCCATGGGGGGCACCCCCCTTAATCTTCCTCTTGTCTATTCAACCCCTCACCTGACTCTCACCTGAGCCTCATCCGCCAATCCCCGTTGGTCTGATCACGTGTTTTTGGGTCTATAAAAGCCAGCGTCTGGCGCGGGACATTCAAATTGGTTTCCTCCTTCATGGCGGAGGAGGACAGCTGGTATGATGACAGTGACGAGGAGGATGCTCTGTTGAACCGCGCCTATGACCGGTGGGAACAATTGGGAGGGGCTGCTCCCGCCCGAGGCCCTCTCTTTCAATTCACCATGCAACCTATTGGTCGACGACGCCGCTGGCGCAATGTGGTGGAACGGGCGCAATTCAACGCGCAATTGCGTCAATTGAGGGATCCTGGTCCTGGGGATAATATTGGCCTGGCATTGACGGAAGCCTTGCATCAAGCCATTGAAACGGAACTCGGCCGTGAGCAGCGGCCCGCCCATCATTTTGTGAACTTTGCTATCACAGCGCATGGATTCACCCACGCGTATCAAACCGCTAATTTCACCGTGGGGGAATTTTTACAACGCACCGCTCGATTGGATGAGATGTTGGCTACCCTAGCTGGCAAGTTGAATAGCAATGAAGCCTTCAACCCCGATCGCGGGTTCCAAGTGGATGTGGTGTTTGTCTCCATGCCCGGCCCGGGGTCTGGTCGACATAAACAACGCAATGTGGGACGATTATGCCTGGATCGAGTCAACAAGAAAAAGCAATGCATCATCCCCATCAAAAACAGAGATACCCTATGCTGTGCCCGTGCCATTGTCACCATGCGTGCTCATTGCCATAAAGATCAAGGCGTGGACGGGTTTCGCGACTGGGACAATCTCAAACGTGGTCGTCCTGTGCAGCAACGTCAAGCCCAGGCCCTCCATCAGCAAGCGGGAGTCGCTGAGGGTCCCTGTGGTATACCCGAGCTTCGTCAATTTCAACACGCGTTGGGGTCTCAATATCAACTCTTGGTGATGACCCGGATGAAACCGTTCTTTTTAATCTTCAAAGGCCCCACTGCCCCTCATCAGATTCGTTTACTCAAATCCAACGATCATTTTGATGGCTGCACGTCTTTTCCCGCTTTTGTCAACCGCTCTTATTATTGCCTGGACTGTGAACGAGGGTTCAACACTAACGACCGAACCAATCACACTTGTCAAGGAAGACGCTGCTCGGCGTGTGGACGCTTTGATTGTCCGGATTATGTGCGGGGCACCCGCCCCACCGAGTATTGCAGTCTATGTCACCGCAAGTTTTACGGCGGTCAATGTAAACGTTATCATGAAGTCAGTGCCCAATGTCAATCCATCAAAACGTGTCTCAAGTGTCAAGCTCAATACACGGTCGTCCGCAACCAACGTCACCGGTGCGGGTATGCCAAATGTCCCGCGTGTCAGGAATGGGTGCCCATCCAGGACCATAAATGTTACATTCAGCCCGTGGTGGAACGCGAGGAGACTGAACCCACAGAGGAGGGGGGAGGTAGCATGGTGGCGCCACCCCCTCCCCTGTTTGTTTACGCGGATTTTGAAGCCATGCAGAATGCAGAAGGTGTGTTTGTAGCCAATTTGTTATGTTATTCGTCCAGTGCCGAAACGACCATCCATGTGTTGGACGGGGAGGACTGTGCCCTACAATTTTTGCGCGATTTAGATGATCTCACGGATGTTCCAGACTGTGAAGGCGAGCGGGAGATTCTCGTGGTATTTCACAATTTGAAAGGCTTCGATGGCATGTTCATTCTCCATGAACTCTACCAGCAACAACGCGAGGTGGTGGATCAACTGACCGTGGGAGCCAAAGTCCTATCGTTCAGGAGTGGACCTATCAAATTCATTGACTCGTTATGTTTCTTGCCTATGCCGCTGGCCTCCTTTTCCAGTACCTTCAATTTAACCGAATTAAAGAAGGGCTTCTTTCCTCATTTGTTCAATACCCCCGATCACCAACAGTATGTGGGTCGCATCCCTGATCTGGAATTTTACGATCCTGAGGGTATGATGGCTAAAAAAAAAGACGAACTGACTCGTTGGCACGCCGATCAAGTCCGTCGAAATGTGCCCTTCCATTTCCAGCAAGAAATGATTGAGTATTGCAAATCGGATGTGGCTCTATTGAAAGCTGGGTGTGAAGCCTTTCAACAAGAATTTGAACAGCAAGCTGGTTTCAACCCCATGGCCAAGTGTATCACCATTGCCAGTGCCTGCAACTTGTATTGGCGCAAGCATCATTTGACCCCCGACACCATTGCCGTGGAACCTCTCGGAGGATGGCGAGGGGCCCAAGTCAACCATTCCCTCAAGGCCTTGCAATGGCTCTATTACCAAGAACACCTTATTCCCAAAGAGGGGGCCAGTGCCGATCGCATACGTCACGTTCGTAATGGGGGCGAACAGTCGGTCCGAACCAGTGCCTATTTTCATTTCGTCGATGGCTACGATCCTGTGACTCGCACCGTCTACGAGTTTCACGGGTGTCTCTACCACGGCTGTCCACGCTGTTATCCCGCGAGAAACGCCAAACATTATGCCACGCCGGATCGAACCGTGGAGGAACTCTATCAAGCCACGCTCTCCAAACGCATGGTATTGCTCCGAGCGGGTTATACAGTCATTGAAATGTGGGAATGTGAATGGGACCAATTAGTGGACACGGATGAAGTTGTTCAACATTTCCTGACTTCTTTCGATTTGGTGGCACCCCTGGAACCCCGTCAAGCCTTTTTTGGGGGTCGAACCGGTGCGGTGGCTCTACATGCTGTGGCTGGAGAAGGTGAAGAAATACGCTATGTGGATGTGACCTCCCTGTACCCGTGGGTCAACAAAAACTGCCCTTACCCCATTGGGCATCCGCGGATCATCACACAGCCCGCTGACCAGTCCCTGGATTCTTATTTTGGTCTAGCCACTGTCGACATTCTTCCTCCCGCTGGTTTGTTCCACCCCGTCTTACCCGTGCGTAGCGGCCACAAGCTCACCTTTCCTCTCTGCCGTGCCTGTGTCCAGACCGAACAAGCCCAACCCATGTTGACCCGAACCCGCTATTGCCCCCATTCCGATGCGGATCGCACGCTACGCGGCACCTGGTGTACACCCGAATTGGTCAAAGCCGTCGAAAAGGGGTACACGCTGATCAAGATCCACGAAGTCTGGCATTTCCCTCCCGAGCAACGCCAAACGGGTCTTTTTGCTGATTACGTAAATACGTGGCTCAAGATCAAACAAGAATCCGCAGGGTGGCCCGGTTGGTGTCAGACCCTCGAGCAAAAACGCAACTACATTCTTCGTTACCAGGAACGGGAGGGCATCCGACTGGACATTGCCAGCATTGCCAAAAATCCCGGTCGCAAGGCCACCGCCAAGCTCATGCTGAACAGTTTCTGGGGCAAATTTGGGGAGCGAATCAACAAACCCACCACCGTCACTGTCAAAGACCCCGCCCATTTGTTCGGTCTCATCTCTGATGCTTCCCTCGATCTCAGCACGCTCCGCCTTTGCACGGACGACATTTTGGAAGCGGTCTACACTAGTGTCCAAGACAATGCTGTCAAAGGCACCAAGACCAATATTTTCATAGCCGCTTTCACCACCTGTCATGCTCGATTAAAGCTCTACGAGTCCCTGGACACCCTTCAACAGCAAGTCCTCTACTACGATACAGACAGCGTGGTGTACAAGTGGCGTCCCGGTCAACCCAGTATTGCTACTGGAGATTTTCTCGGGGACATGACCGACGAATTGGATGGAGACGTCATCACCGAGTTTGTTTCGGGGGGCGCCAAGAATTATGGGTACCAGACCCGTAGTGGCAAAATAGTGTGCAAGGTACGCGGTTTCACCCTCAACGTCCGTGGATCCGCCATTCTCAATTTTCACACCATGAAAGAGAACATTGTTTCTGAACTAGATTCGCCTCAGGACTCTCGCCGAAATTTAGACATTACCATCCCCTATTATTTCCAACGAGATTTAGAGGAAAAACAAATTCAAGTGGTTCCGCGCGTGAAGCAGTATGGGTTGGTGTTTGACAAGCGCGTCATTGACGTCGCCACTCGATCCAGTTATCCCTATGGCTACGAGAGGATTGGGGATGAACTCGACCTGCTATTAGATTTGTAAAAATGGGCGTGACGTCATTAGGGCGTCACACACGTCCCGCTTGTACCCAGGGCTTTACGCGGTCATTAAAAACTATGCCAAGAATGCAGATTCAACTCTTGTGTGCGTGTGTTCTTTATTCCATGGGGTCACGTGTCAAACCATGCCCATATATGGGTATTTGTGACGTCAATCAGTCACATGGGTGAAATGCGCGATTCTGATTGGTCGAGAGAAATTTTGCTGCGCTCTGATTGGTTAGGACCATTTGTAGCCATATGCACTACTGGAGTCGCTCTTAAGTATATGTAGCTTTGTAAATAGTGTACTTTCTGTATTCGATTTTTGTATTTGTTTCAATGCATATACTAATCTTATTTAGAGACATACTTTAGTCTATTAACATTGTTATATTTAAATGTAACGTAAGATATGTAATTTTATCTTTTGAACAATAAAGACACTTTATTTATTTATTTACTAAAAGAACCTTTTATTTTGAGAAAGCTTAAACTACTGAGTTACAGCGGGGTCTCGTCTTAGTTCAAAGCTTGTCGTGACTAGAACTGGTCGCTTAAGAGTGGTGGCTAATAGAGGGTCGAATGTAGTGGGGTTAGCTGGATGAGCAAACAAATCCTGTCTGAGGCCGGCAAATTGGAAACAAATTGGAGGATCAATATATCATCAATAACCCACCAAACCGCTACTTATTGTTATACCCTCTTGAAATTTTGACGTCAATATAATTCCCGAGGTAAGTTTGTTTTTTTAAAAATCTTGGTGATCGATCGTCATTTTGATCTCTGCAATCATGGTTTATCGAGCACGAGTTCTAAGAGGTTTAGCCTTCACTCAGATGATATTTGGTTCTTCAATGATAGTAGCCGGTATAACAAGCATTTAAGGAGCTATAGATCACTGGTCTACTAAGGCTGGTTTTGGAATATGGGTTGGCATTTGGGTGAGTAAAATTATTAACTCTCTAGGATTTAATTGTATCAAGAGTAAAATCTAGTAAGTACCTCATATTTAAGCTTACTTTTGCGTCACGTTTTTCATTAAATTCATGGGACAGATCTATGATAAAATATGCTATTCACAAGAGTGATTCTTCACTTGTTGTTTGTAAGACTCACGTTTTGAGTAAGTGAACATGAATTTCAGAACTCTTTCTGAACATTCTATACTGGAAACAAATAAATAAAAGGTTTAGTTTTCGGCAAAAAAAAACAATGCTGTTGCGTTGACAAAAAGTGAAAAATACCGTATGGTAAATAGACTTAATCAACTCAGTAATAATATCTAAAAGGTGACCTTTAAAGCGCTACTCCTTCGGTCCGACGAAGAGCTGGCTCGTGTTTGACAGCTATAAGAGGCACATCAACTCCCACTATAGGTAATTTGTGAAACATGAATTTAGTTTGTAAGTTTGAAAAGCAGGGATTTTCACCTTGCCTCTATCATCAAGCTTGGTTTTTAGGTGGCTCGCATCTGAAGGTGAATTTGTGCACGGCAAGACTTTATTTAAGTAGAGTTTCCATGGCAACTCTTCGGTGACGTCTTTGCTTTCACCACTTCAATTTTTCAGACGAAAGAAACATTTACTCGATAAATTAAGTCTTCTTGGGAGTATCTTCTGGTTGGAAAGGATGGTGTTAACAGTGGAATAGCACTAAATGAACACCAACGTATGTAAAAATTTAAAGCGGAAGTAAATGAACTGTACGTGCGTAAACGCGTACGCGGACTTCCTGTTTGCACGTTTTTTTACTGGTGTAAGGTAAATTTACGCAAATTTCACGTACAAAGGGAAAATATGAATTTGATTTGAATTGAAGGTAAAAACGAGAATTTGGTTTTATTAACTACTCGGGGCCGACCATTTTACTTTTGAGGGGAGTATGCGGTTAATTGTAGAAAAAAATATCCTGCCGACTGATTTCGAGGGAAAAAAATTCTTGCAAGGAAATACCTTGGGGAAAAAATTTCCTACACTTTCATGGCTTATAATCCTGGAAAAAAATCTTCCACCGTTACATTGTATGGCGGGGAAAAAAATCGATCTATCACCAGAGGTTGGGAGAAAAACAAATTCTCACCGAAACCAAATTACTATAGTCCCCGCCTCCTTAACTCCCCCCACCAATTAACCCATACCTTCCCCCCCGGACAAAAGTCAAATGAAAATTTAAAAGAATGCAGACAAGATCATCACATTTAAGTACGCAACTTATGCATTTGGGAAATTAAACCTTCATTTATTTCTTCATTTCGCTGTTCAAAAACATATTATTCATATATTCATTATTTCTGGCTTAATCGGCTTAGAGCGGCTTCTGTCTTATGACTGGGGGTCTAAAATATACGATACTGCTATCGGCTGTGATAATGCTCGAGGCAGACACTCAGGGGACAGGTGTCAACAGCACTGCTTTTCAGACTGATAAACGACTCCGAAATTAATCTTTAATTCCACAATTTGGAAAGCTTCTTTTATTAAGATCATTATCTATTAAAAATTTTCCATTTCCAACAATGTATCGATTTTTTTACCTCCGAAATATTAATGAACAATCTTGCTGATTCCAAGTTGTGTCATGTGCGTCGTATTGTAAGCTGTTAGGTGCTGATCAGTGGATTGTTAGGGTGCATTGGTGCAAAAGATGTTACAATCCCAAATAAATGCATGGTTAGTATCCTTTCTATTATTTCAGCAGATCTTGTTTTGAATGTACAAAACCTAACCCCAGAAAGCCTAAGAATCACCGCTGCCTGTTTATCTGCGTGGTAGCCCTGGCTTTGATCCCAACAGTGATGATGCTCCCAGTTGGTTTGTTAACTCAAGAGGTAGAGCGCTGCACCGGTATTACAGGGGTCACGGCGCTGGTGGGTGCAACTCCTGTGCTAGCCTTTTTTTTAGAGTTTCTTTTCGCAGTTGCCAAAATTGCGTCCACAACTGTGATAATGTTCTTCACATTTAAGAACTGCCTTGTTTACATTTATGGTACTCCTTTTCTATTAAATCTATATAGTTCTAACCTTTGAGTATGAAGACACGAAATATTCTGTTGCGTTATTGTGTGGCCATTTAAATAAAAATCCTGTTCACCAGCGCATACGCTACGTAATATTTTCCGTTTATATGGCAAAATTAATTTGGTAATTACAATTTGCGATAATTCTTAAAATTTGAACTTGCCCTTTGCCATCTATTAAACTGGCAGTTTTATTTAATTCGCGACCAGAGTGGCACAGCAAACGAATTTGAAGGGTAGCAATAAATTATCAGGTGATCTTTATTAATAGTCATTTTTGCATCTGTCCACAGATTGGATGTTTTATGGGATTCTCCATCACTGCTTGTATCATTGCTGGAATCATGTTCATCTGCTACTGCGTTACTCTTCAAGAGCTTTCCCACATTACTCATTGCAGGGCTGATAATTTTTGGTGGAGTCTTGACACGTACTGTTACTCACGTTCTGAACGAAATAAAGCCTCATTTGGTTTAGAGGTGGGATCTTGTCAACTGACCTTTTCCGTGGTGGTTTTCTTTGTTGCCCTTGCTTCATCCATCTACTGCTGCAAAGCAGTGTGCTGTGGAGTTCCTCCTATAGGCAGAGTAAGTAGCATATAATGATTCTCATTTGATTTTCTCTATCATGGTATTCGTTACTTCGCCCCGTATAAGGGAATCCAAGACAGTCTTGGATTCTGAATTCCACACCTCGGATGCCGGGTTACAGGTATTAGATCCGTGTCTTTGTCGGGGGAAGTTGGATTCTGTATTCCAGATCGTTGGTGGGATTCCGGATTCCGTGAGCTGTATTTTGGAAAACAAAGCCCAGGATTCGGGATTCCATAAGCAAAATTTTTCCTAGATTTCGGATTCCAGAAGCAAAAAATTCCCGAATTCCGGAGTCCACATTCCATAACATGCGGCGAGGTACTTGTCGTGAACTGTGGTGCCTTTGTGTAGCCCTTTCCTACCCATTGATTTCATTCGAATAAGGCTTTCTGTCATCATGAATTCATAGGTCGGACACGGAATTAAAATACAATTGGGAGCGGCTATCTTTAGAACTAATTACTGGCTCGAAGCTGACGTGTTCAGAATTAATGTGCATGGAAGCCGTTCGTTGCTTGATCGTGCCCGTTATCTTGACAAGTCACTAACCTGAGATCAGGCCCAATTTAAGCGTTTCGTTTCGCCTTGCCCGCCGGAATGCAATTTTCAAAGCAAAAGGAAAATAGAGCCTGATCTCAGGTTAACAAGTCACAGAAGAGTACCATTGATATCGATGCCTCTGTGTTGGTATCGGGTGCGGTTCCTTTTGAATTTTAATGTGTGATTTAAACGATTTGGGGGAAAAGTCATTAAGATTTTAAAAAGGGATAATTCTGTTAACATTTTAGGTTGCCTCTCAGCAAGTTATGTGTATTCCTCCTCAACAAATCTACCCAGGAGGCCAAGCTGGCGTTGTAGTTATTCAACCAAGTGGTGCCATAGCAAGTACTTCTCATTTTTACCTTTTTGCTGCAGGACAGCAAACAGTCTTCTTACCTCCACTGGTAGCTATTGCTTCTAGCTAGCAAAAAACAATTATGTAACGAAAGTACCGTCAATGATTACAATAGTTTTGTGTAAATTTCATCGACCGACTCAATACTTTGAACATTATTTTTGGATGGTATCTCATATGTACTATCACTTAGCCGCGTTGGAAGTTTGTATTGTACGTAATGGAACTAAGTTTCTCCCCGTCCACCACGTCTCAACTAGTACGTTTCCCTCCCTTTTTTCAAGTCAACCTTGATTATATTCAAATATCTGAAACCGTTTTTAACAGAAAGAAGCAAGGGAGCATGAGAGACCTCCACCATATTCCTACAGTGCAGGGAATGGAAATGCTGTACCATCAACTGCGTCTGTAAACGGTGCTGCTGAGGATGTGCATCTCCCATATTCATTCAGTGAACAGACAGGCAATGTCCCACTATCTGCGGCATCTGTAAGCGGTGCTACTGAGGATGTGCATCTACCATATTCATACAGTGCACGGACAGGAAATGCTCTACCATCAACGGCGTCAGCAAGCGGTGTCACTGAGGTTGTGCATCTACCATATTCATACAGTGCGCGGACAGGCAATGTCCCACCATCAGCGGCGTCTGTAAGCGGTGTTACTGAGGATGTGCATCTACCATATTCATACAGTGCACGGACAATCAATGTCCCACCATCAACGGGGTATACAGGCGCTGTCAATGAGGATATATTCTATATTCATACAGTGCACGGACAGGAAATGCTCTACCATCAACGGTGTCTACAGGTAGTGTCACTGCGGATACACCCGCATGGGTAATGACAATTTAAACAAAACGGTTGCAGTAAAATTGATGGGAGTTGTCTCAGTACATTGTATTTGTGTTAATATGTTAGCATTTACCTGAGTTTGTCTGTAAATAATTTCTTGTAAAATAACATCGGCAATACGATGCAGTATGAATGATACAGCTGAACTGGAACCTTTCTCGTCAAACAGTTAGGTTAGCTACAGGTTCATACTAAAATTTCATTCTGATGCTACATGTGGTACTGCACTTACGTTTCTTAACTTTTTCCGAGGTCCCTTCAGACCTCGAGCTACAACCACGTTTTTCCACGGACATTCTGATAAATCAAATGGTCGCAACTGCTAACTGACGCAAGGCCGCAGTAAAAATCACAGGCGGGGTGAGCTACCCTTAGTTTGGCCTCTGACCCTCGACCCTCGGAAGGGGCCTGGAGGCGCGAGAAAGGAGTCCTTTCCCCTCGCGTGTCTGCCTCGAGCGCGTCAGTTCTTTCTTGCGCCAATTAGTTCGTAGCGCCTGTTACGCAGACTAAATCCGCTTCAAAAAAGCTTACTTTCATCCCTTCTATACTACTAGCGTTCGATAGGTCCAACGGACTGTGTGTGTATCCTATCATTTTACAGTTAAACAGTTTTATTTTGATTCTGGAAACCTCTGAAAAATCGATCATACTAAAAGCAAATTGAAGACATGCTTGTTATTTAAAGTCTAAGTTAAGAAGGTGTGTAGATTTTCCCATGAAAATTTTATCATTTTCGTATCCTGAAGACTCTTTATATCTGAATAACTGCTTCAGCCCATTTTTGTACTGATCATTGTTGAAATTGTGAATAATTCACTTACGAGAGTTTTTAGGTTGAATTTTATGAAATTGTCTTAAATTACAGAGATTATATAGTGCTAAAAAGTTTTTGACACGTCCAGTATGTGGTCCTTGGTCCGCATGTAAAAGTCACTAACTTGAATCTTACTCGAATCTTGATGTAACGAGCTGAAATACTCCCTGAAGATAGCTTTTATGTTCCTGTCGATAATCCTGAAGTTTCAAGTTCCAGACATAAATATTTTGCTTGCAATTCGCAAAAAGGCGACCGTTTTCGAAGGTCCTTGGTCCGCAGAATCTGGTCCTTGGTCCGCGTCTCAGGTAAGCAGCACGATAAAAACGTAAAAATGTTATAGTTTCCACAAGAAAACGTGATTTTCACAGTATTTCTTGTATTTTTTTTCTTTTCTTGATGCAATTAAGCTAAAGCTTTTTTCGGAAGATGTTGTGAGCATAAAATAATCTGCTTTTCTTTCAAAGAGTTCAGACAACAGTCTCCTCGAGTCTCCCACACGAGCGTCGACGAGCGGTTTTTAGCGCGGTCGAAAATAATTACCAAAAACTCTGTATGTACTCGAGGTATTAAAAAAGAGAACTTGTAGACATGTATAGGGGCGATTTTCAAA